>OX465299.1:136325414-136836237 GCA_949987735.1 Leucophora obtusa
ATTGAAAATCTCATATCTACTTATTTCTAATTTTTCTTAAGCGAGTTGGTAAGCGTGGCTACTTATAAAAACGACCACGCCAAAAAAAAAATAATGAGTTTAGACGCCAGAAAATAAGTTGTGCGGAGCTATGAATTTCTATTATATAACCTCTTATTTGGTAATGAAAGATTTTGCTGGGAATTATTTAATATTTTATTACAGAATAAAAAACAACAAAATTAATTTGAAACAAAAATATATATTTTTTATTATTTTATTAAAATTTAGGTGATTCACCACCAGATTTTTAATTGTTTCTAAAGTACCCTGATTTTTTGTATTTAAAGTAGTACTGGCAAGTTACTGAATATTTTTAATTTATAGTACTGGGAAAACACCATGAAGTAACAAAATCCAACACTGGGCCAACGTGGGCAAATACCCACGGTCAAGCGTATATTGGTGCTATCATTTCGACACCGTACCAGTACTGGAAACCTAAAAAATCCGACACATCGCCAGTACATGCACTACCGTCTCCAACGCTGAGCCAGTACTGTGCCGTTCGTATTTTTCTATCTGGGACGTTTTAAGTAGTACCGCCATTTCATAAAAAACAGTGCCCTCCCAGTACAATTTTTGTTGCAACGTCGGCAATTTCTTCCTGGGTAAACTCTAGTTTTTGAATTTTATTCAAAACTTTTAATTTGCTTTAAACTTTAATGTGAGAAAATGTGAAAAACAGCTCGTAAATGAAAACTATCAAAGAAAATATATGTATGAATAGCGCATGCTACGGGGACATTTTTCGATCCATATTTTAGTCTGGAGACATTTGGTTAGTTTGGGGACTTTCCTCAAACTCTTTCTAGGTCTAGCGAATAGTATGAAGACATTTTTGACTAATATACAGCATATTTGGGGCACATTTTTGGCTATGTCTCCGAACTATGTGCACCACATACATACACATACGCATTGTGGAACTGCAATGCTACTAAGTAAAAAAATCGTTATAAAAAAAGTTAAAGTCGGGCATACCGACTATATAATACCCTACACCAGTCTGGTTAAAAGCCAACTAATATTAAAATGGACTTGTGTCAAAATTTTCTACAAAATGATAAAAGAAGAGAAAATCGGTAATATAGCCCATATGGGCGATAGTTCCAAATATGGACCGATCCTATCTAGAATCAATAGGCTTTGTCCTTGGGAGAAATGTGTACCAAATTTCACTAAAATATCTTCGTATTTGCGACCTGCAGCATGTAAACAAGCCAATTTTGGGGGACCCTTATATGGACACTAGGTCTAAACATGGACCAATTTTAACCAAAATCAATAGGCTTCGTTCTTGGGCTGACATAGGTCTGTGTACCAAATTTCATTGAAATATCTTCGTGTTTGCGACCCGCAGCGTGTTATGAAGCCAATTTTGGGGGGACCATTATATGGGCACTAGATCTAAACATGGACCGATTTCATCCTTGGGCCAATATAAGTCGGTGTGCCAAATTTCATTGAAATATCTTAATATTTGCGACCTGTAGTGTGCGCACAAGAATGCATGGACAGACAGACGGACGGACGGCCAGACGGACATCGTTAAAAAGTGATTCTGAGCCGATCGGTATAATATAAGGTGGGTCTAGGTCCAATATTTTCTGGTGTTACAAACCTTAGCACAAACTTATTATAACCTCTCCACGTAGTGGTGTAGGGTATAAAAAAATTAAATTTTTTTGTTAAACACAATATTATCCTAAAAATTTAAATTATTTTTAACTAAAACTTAATAAAGTATTTTAATTTTTGAAAAATTGTTTTTTCTGACTTTCTATATTTTTTTTTTTATATAGTTTTTTAATTTTACTATTTTTTATTTTTTAAAAAATTATTTGAATTTTTGCATTTAAAAAATACAAAAAAATTGTTTCCGAATTTCTATATTTTCATATATTTAGTTAGATATTCTAATATGGAAAGGAAGATTGCAGTTGTCTGCAAAAGAAATGATGATTGGAAAATTCAAACTTGAGGTTGAAAAATATTTTATCTAAATATACAAAACTTAAAATTTTAAGGAACATATTCTTTTAAAGAAAAGAAACAGTTTTTTGTAAGTATGCAGATCGTGTAAAAAAACTTTCATCAAACGAAAACTAATTTCTATTAATGCACTTTTATGCATTTGTACATATATTTTCCTAAATGCGTTATTGCGCATTTTCCGCAGAAAACTCTACATTTTTGAGGGCACATTTAAGCGGGGACTACTGTACATCTGATATATTTTTTTCAATGAATTTTTTGTATGGTAATTGATGTTATTACATATGCCCAAATTTGACTCCATATATAACTACATAAGCCATTTAAAACGTAATCAAAATATATGTAGTGACCGATACAATTATATATGGTTCGATTCTAAGTCATATAACACTGTATGTATCGTCATACTAAAAATAAATTCTTGTAATTTCATATAACTTTCTATATAATTTTATACAAATTAATATATAGTTCAGTCCAGAGACAGGTTCTTTTGTATCAGTCCTGTGACAGGTTCTTTTGCTCCAGTCATGTGACTGGTTATTTTGGGTGGGTCCTGTGACACGTCACAAGGGGCAATTGACCCCCTCCTAGGTCCTCGTCTCCAAGGACCGGTCACGTGACGTGTTCTGTGACCGGATCCTTTTCCCACAACAACGCTATCGCGTCCATTACCTTTCCATCGTGTTGGATTGTTGCTACTTTCCAGCCAATCCCTAAGAAGGATGCTGCTACCAACACTGACAATTATCGCCCAATTGCAATCTGCTCTGCATATCTTGTAACGACAAAAGTCGGTTCTCGTTTTTGTCTACATAAATTATTAACATTTTTTGTAATATTATATTATCATTGTTTGAATTTAACGGAATTATTAATAACGCCATCTATTTGTCAATACTTACATCACTAATCATATACTACTACATGATACAACACTGTCACATATATTTTGTACTAAATGTTACTAATGTGTAATTATAAGTTGTATTAAAATGTTTGTGTATGTTTGACAGCAAGTATAAAAGGCAGTACTGTTGATCAATTTGGGGCAGTTAGTCAGTAGACGACCACAAGGTAAGATCTACTATTTAGTGAGGAGTTTGCCAATTCCCTAAAAAATAAAATCTAATTTTGTGGTAAAGTCGCGTTTAGTTGCTAGAGAAAACTGAGGTTAGCCCTTAGATCTTTCTCTATTTTTTCGTTATGTGGTGGGAAACTTGCTCTCTCTCCGCGTTTAGTTGCTAGAGAAAACTGAGGTTAGCCCTTAGATCTTTCTCTATTTTTTTGTATTCGGTGCGAAACTCGCTCTCTCTCCGCGTTTAGTTGCTAGAGAAAACTGAGGTTAGCCCTTAGATCTTTCTCTATTTTTTCGTTATTCGGTACGAAACTTGCTCGCTCTCCGCGTTTAGTTGCTAGAGAAAACTGAGGTTAGCCCTTAGATCTTTCTCTATTTTTTCGTTATTCGGTGCGAAACTTATTCTCTCTCCGCGTTTAGTTGTTGAGAAAACTGAGGTTAGCCCTTATATTTTCTCTATATATTTTTTGTGGTTATCCGGTACAAAATATCGCGTTTAGTTGTTAGAGAAAACTGAGGTTAGCTCTTAGATTTTTCTCTCTCTCTCTCTCTCGATATAGTCCTCGCAAACTGATATTTTAGCTTGTGGTGTATTAAACTACTGACGTGGGTTTAAACGTAGAGCGGCCAGGATAAAGCCATATTTGACTACAGGCTACACTGAAAAATCGTCGTGTTTGAATCTGCCGGTGAAAAATTAATTGTGTAATAAGTCTTAGAAAATAAAGACATCAATTAAAAAAAATATCTCTCTTTGTTTTTTTTTAAAAAATAATTGTAACAAACCCTGGACATCGCTGAGTTCCGCCCCAGCATACTGCGAAAAAACGTGTCGTTACAATCTGCATACATATTTATATATATATATATGCACTGTGCATTAGAGTAGCCATGAGGTATATAGAATTTGCAAAAGTGTTATTTTTTTTACCTCCCCACGCATTTTCCAGTAAATTGGGCGTAAAAAATAATATCGCCGCAAAATTTGGTCCTCTAGTATTAATACAGGCCAGCCACCCACGGCTATTAGCCCTAAACATGGACTAAAGTAAATTCAAAGCTTCTTTGAAGTAAAGGTTTTGATTTGTGGCTAGCATTATTTTCATACACATTTTTGACGTACCGATGACGCGTCATGATGATTTAAGTGGTTAAGTCAAAATTTGTGTTTAACCATATAAATCATAAACCACATATTTTTCTGTAAAACCATTACTTTAAGAGTTATGCGCAAATAAACTTTGAACTAATTTTAGTCCATTTTCACTTTGATGTCTTTAGAGACATATAGTAGAATTTTATGACAAATATTTTTGCGGAACATTTTAACCGTCTAACTCTGCAACTTACGGGTCGTTTGTGGCCGTTATTAAAAGGGGCAAAAATTCCCTTTAATTGAGGAGATAGAGGGTTAAAATGTTCCACAAAAATATTTGTTATGAAATTCTACTATAATTCAATACTAACTGTAGTTGAATGCCAGAAATAAGACAAAACTTAAAAGGGTTAATTTCGTACTTAGACAGAATTGGCGCTCAAATGCCAACAAACCTGGGTTTTAGGAGGAGACCATGTGAATCTTTCAATTCATGTAAAACACTATGAGGATCATTCCTGTGGAATATTTTAACCCTCTAACTCTTCAGTTTACGGGTCTTTTTGTCCCTTTTAAAAAGGGGGCCAAAAAATTCCGTTTAATAGAAGAGTAAGAGGGTTAAATAGTTACACAAAAATGTACATCAGACTGTTTTATATAACTCAGAATCAATTTTTGGGCTTTCTGTCATGGAATGGACGAAATATTTAAAAAAACTTATTTTGCTTTTAATCTACGCTAAATTTCCGATTATATTATGAAGAGTATATGTATTTACAGATATCCAAAATTAAATGATAGACATTAAAAATTTAGTTTTGACACAAATTTTGTTTACCGTTTTAAATACCACTAACGGTCATGAGATGGTTAAAAGTTTGTATAAAGAAAATGTTTGTCCTTTCATTGTGTAAACAATGTGTGACATTACAGCACTTTGTCGTAAAAAATACAAAAATATTCCTTCGTAAAGAAAATTTATATTTTTTAATAATTTATTGAAATAAAAAAAAAACTAGTGCTATTGCTGACATGTAGGCAGCTGAATGACAAAGTTTAGTTGTCCGGTTTTAACATGTCTGCAGTTAGTAAGCGTTTTTAAAAAGAGAATACAAAATGCTGACATGTCTTTTAGACGCCTTAAGTAAAATGTCTTCAGCTGATGACTTGTATATATTATGCCGCTGATGACATTGTCTTTAATACACAATTTTCAACTGGGTAACCGTTTGTTATTGCTACTTTTAGTCTACTAATATTTAGCAGAATTTTCTGCAGGTTTTATAGTACAATTTGTTATTTTCAATGAACTAAAAGTTAACTTAAATATAACTAAAATTCGGTAAATTTAATAGTTTTATTTTGCTGTTCTTATTTTACTAGTATAAAGAAAAAAATCTCTTTTTTTTTTGCTAATTTCTAGTTGCTTTTTCTGCTATTTTTACAGATTTATTTCTATTAGTGTATATGAGGATAGTCACGAACACAAAATAATGACTAAATAGTCATTTGAAGAGTTGTATATTCTACAAAATTTAAGGTGTTGTCAGACTATTAGACGACAAAAGATATTAGCAAAAGTTTTATTATGTCTCGACGAAAGTTAAATGATTTACAATGTTAAAGTGTTAAAATGACAACAAAGATACACATTAGAGTAGTCCTAATTTTTTAACTTGCGAATTTCCTTTTTTCGAATTTTTATTAAAATTTTTATATAATGAGTGTTATTTTGTTCGGTTTAATTTCAATTGTCACAAATTTCAAATAGAATTTAAATTAGTTTTAAACAAATAGAAGAAAAAATTAAAAAAACTTGGACAATTAATGCATTTTTAAGTACAGGTAGGCCCAAAATTACCGAAGAGGTTTGAGTTCATTATAAGTTTTTATTTAAGATTACTACACTGATCGACAAGGTTTTTGCCATACGGATTCTGTATGGTAATTATTACTTTGCTAGATACCCTCCTAGATATCCGCCCCTTGCGAATGGTGTATTACACATTGTCATTTTTATGACGTTGTATGATATATTATTTGCTTATGGGAAGCACAGCTGAGTGCAACCGGACGCGTCACAGGTTGCGGATAGTGATTCCGCAGAAATGTGGAGTAGCTGCCAATGGCAGCCGCGGACAGTCAACGGTTACAAGGGGAGAGTCTGGGAAGGTCTTTCGAGCTCCCACTAAGTCCCTAGTTTGCCTGTGATCCTTGTAACGTCGTGGCGAGCAATTGGTGCCAACCAACAAAACCAATATCCCAACCGACCATGGGCGGTATAACCCTATTTTCGCTTGGATTAAATCCCTGCGCAACCAGTGCAGGCCTGGAGGTAATGTTGGCAGCCCCAATCAACCATTCATCTTAAACCGAACATGATTACCGAAACCGTATAAAAGCGGCCCTATGCTCCTTGCAGGAGTAAAAGGAGCAAATATATATATGTATATATATTAGGGCGGGTCAATTTTTGTGACAAGAAATCGTAGGGGGGGGGGGGGGAAATGATTCTACGAAGAATTCTAAGCAACTTTGCCCTAGAAACCATAGGTCTAAAATGGATTTCGAGCTTGCGGAAATTCCAAAATATGTTTTAAGTAGTGCTTTATAAGTTTAAATAATGAGTTTTATTAATTATACCCTGCACCATTATTTGGACAGGGTATAATAAGTTTGTGCTTATGTTTGTAATTCCAAAAAATATTGGAACTAGACCCATCTTTAAGTATACCGATTGATTCAGAATAACATTTTGTTTCGATGTAACGATATACATCTGTCTGTCCGTCCGTCTGTCTGTCCATATATTCCTGTGCGCACGGTACAAATCGCAAATATTGTTACAAAATTTGGTACACTGACTTATTTTGGCCCAGGGCCAAACCCATTTGATTTTGGTTAAAATCGGTGCATGGTTAGACTTAGTGCCTATATAAAGGGTGCCCCAAAATTAAATTGTTTGTACACTACAGATCGCAAATCCGAAGATATTTTAATAAAATTTGGTACACGGATTCAAATGGGCTCATGAATAAAGCCTACTGATTTTACATGGAATCAGTCCATGTTTAGACTTAGTGCCCGTATAAAGGTCCCCTAAAAATGTGCATATTCGCAAGGCAATGGTCGCAGATATTAAAACACTTTGATAAAACATGGTACAGCGGCCCAAGGACGAAGCCAATTGGCTTTCAACCAGATTAGTGTAGGTTATCGTATAGTCGTCATGCCCGAATATATGATACCCTACAACAGTCTGGTTGAAAGCCAACTAATATTTTGATCTGAAATTCGAATAGCTTGAAATGGACTTGTGTCAAAATTTGTCTATAAAACGATAAAAGGTTAGAAAAACGGTAAGAAATTTTGATTTTATCTCATGTTAGATGTATTTAAGAGAAAATCGGAAATATAATCCTTATGGGAGATAGGTTCAAATATGGACCGATAATATCTAGATGCAACAGGCTTTGTCCTTGGGCCCTTGTGTGTCAACGTACCAAATTTCATTAAAATATGTTCCTATTTGCGAACTGTAGCATGCGAAAAATCAATTTTCGGGTGACCTTTATATGGGCTTTGAGAAAATATAAGTCGGTGTACCAAATTTCATTAAAATATCTTAATATAGAGCTATAGAGTGCGGATATTCAAATTTTTGGGGGACCTTTTTACAAGCACTAGATCTAAAAATTTACCAATTCTAAAACAGATCGATAAGCTTTGTCCGTAGGCCCATCAGCGTACCTAATTTCATTAAAATTTATTCATATTTGAGACCTGTAGCGTGCGAAAAAGTAAATTTTGGGAGAAACCTTTATATAAACACTAGGTCTAAACACTGAACGATTTGAAACAGAATCAATAGGTTTCGACTTTGGGCAGATACAGTATAAGTCGATGCACCGAATTACATTAAAGTATCCGATTTCAACCAATATGGACTGATTTCAACCAAATTCAATGTGCTTCATCCCTGGGATGATATAAGTCGGTATACCAAATTTCATCAAAATATCTTAACATTTCCAACCTGTAGCGTGCGTACATTTTTAGGCTGATTTATGTCATCTGCTTAGCAGTTAATCAAAAATGTAAATATTTTGAGATTTTTTTCTTATAATAAGGAAAGCCGATGAAGACTCTTATCTAAAAAGTCCAAAACTATTTTCATCGTTCAGAATACTTACATGTTAACGCAAATTTTACACAAACATTGCAGTGAGGCACTACTCAGAACATATTTTGAAATTTCCGCAAGCTCGAAATCCATTTTAGACCTATGGTTTCTAGAGCAAAGTTGCTTAGAATTCTTCGTAGAATCATCCCCCCCCTACGAATTTTTATTATTTTTGCCTCCATACAAATTGACCCGCCCTAATAGATACCCTCATTGCAAAACCCAATTTATTTTGTTTCTGTCTCCCATAGATTTGTTGTGACAGCCACTTATGACTTTCCCGTATTTTGCGATAATACTACTGTACATATGGTCGAGTTGCATCAAATTTTCATTTAAAATAGTGTTAAATTGTGAGTTTAGCATACATAAGCTAGGCGGTATTCGTTGCTCTCTTTCGAAGATTGACAATTTGTATCGAAAATGTTAGCCTTTCCAGATATGTGTAATTGTTATGGCTGAATTTTCGATATAAATTAAGAAGAGAGTGATTTAACAGAGGTAACTAAAAAAAGTTTCTCAACATGCAAAGGAAGTGTTCGATCATCCTAACAGTTTTTGCTATGTACTTATGTGATGAACTAAATTTCACTGAACTGGTAAAGTAGTGTTATAGTAATTATTTTGGCTTCTTTTGGGCTCATCAAGAGATGAACTGGGCACCTTATATATGCTGTCTGATAGCTGATTGCTACTTTTGCCTGACTGATATAAATATTATAAATATAGATTCGAAACATAGTGTGAAATATGCATAGGTTCATTCTGCAACACGACCACTTCGTCATAGTGCTGAATTACCTATACCTGCAGTGCCAAATCCGACAAAAGACGCCGCAAATAAGGCCATCGATTTATAGAAAAAATCTAGTATAATATATTTTAATTTAATCTATGTGCTGACTAGGCGCGGATTCAGGATTCGTTCACGGGGGGGGGGGGGGGGGGCTAAAAAATTTTTGTACCTTATATATAGTCTATAGATATTTTATGAACTAGATGCAAGAAGGGTATAAGACTAGGAGTCCCAATCGCTATCGGACCGCACATCGGACATTGGACAAATCATTTGCGTCAATGATGTAATCTTTTTTCTTAATTATAACATTTTTAAAATTTTTATAGTTGTTGTAAAAGGTACCAAAACAGGGGTTCGGGATAATCTGCTCAACCGCATTTCAACATTTTTTGAATGTTTAGTTAGTTCCTTTTTTATTTTTCATTAAAAATCTACTTCGTTAGTCCGGTCTTCGTTACCGATTTTATCAATATAGCTGTCGGTTAAGTAAACGTAAATCAATTTCTGTAATTTTTTATAAGAAGCACAAACAAAATTAATTTGAGTTTTAGTTGTTTGGAAAAGGTACGAGTTAACTAAAAAATTCTTAACATGAACTTAGAAGAATTTTCTATTGTAAATTTTGTCTTTAATAAAGTAAGAGATTGCAGCACAGAATCCGAACACTTTATAAGGGAAAATATTTCTAAATTCGCAAAATTTTCAACTAAAATAATCACAAGATTTTAATGTTCTGTTTCGTAGAAAGCATTTAAAAATTAAATAATATTTTCATAGAAAACACAATGGAGATTCTGATATGAAAAAATTTCTCAGAATATGATAATAGTAATAGGCCTTAAATTGTAAAATTTTTTGCAGTGTCTGCGATAGTTTTATAAGAATAATTACTCCAAATCCCACAACTTTCATATCAAACCTAGGATATAAAAAATGTTTCAGTATCAAAGAGTTTTTCGAATACAACAATGTTTCCTAATATAATAGGTTTAATATAGAAGGTCAGAACTTGAATATTTGAAAATTTCTTATTTAGGAAAAAATTTAAAAAATCTTTGTTCTGACTATAAAACTGGCCCTAATTAAATAAACAAAAAATAATTTGACAAGAAGAATGTCTAAAATTTTAATGGATTTCAATACGAACATCTTGAAAAAAATATTTAAAGTTTTAGTTAGTTGTTTTTAACTAGGAAACTATCCCGATGGGTTCCTTCCGATCCTAATGAAATTCTGATATTTTGTATGTAGTAGAGCTCTGCGGCATAGGCAACCTTTTACTTTTGTATTATAAAATGAATTATTTTAGCAAGGGCATGTCAAGAGCGATAACTTCCTAAAAAAAAACACTCAAAAAAATTCTCTCTGTGTAGTACCTCTACTATTGCTCAACGAATTTTAATAAGATTTTTCATTCTTCAGAAAATAAATTAAAAATTTCTTAGCATTAATGAAAAAGCTTCATATATTTTAAGAAAATTTTCATTGAGTGTACGATACTTTTATTAAATAAAATTTTTCATATTTTATGAAAAATTCCATTAATTTGATGAAAAGTTTCAATGGACCAATTCCAGTGAAACTTCATTGGTGTTATGCAAAAGCTCATTAATATACTGCAGATAATTCTCGCAGTGCAGGTTACAAGTAATGAGGTTTTTTCAATTTAAATATTTTTTATGTGTGTATTAAATTTAAGTTAACATATTTTTAATACTACATTTACAGTTAACCAAAAAGTAGTAGTTTTTAAAAACTACATACATATATTTACTTATTAAATTCAAAACAATATTTTAATCAGAAACTAAAAGTTTTTTTTCAAATAAAAAGCTTTTAGAACACTAGAAAATTTGCAGCGATATTCAATTTGTCTACAATTTCTTTGAAATAATACGAAAAAGCACTAAAACATTTTTAAATGGGGTAATTTTTGCTTAGATGTATGATTTTTTTATGTTAATATGACTCTAATATTTTTTAATGTCTTAGAATTTAAAAATTTTTTTAAATGTACAATTTTTCTACGCTAAAAATACTGGGCGCAAGTGTACTTATATCATCCCAGCCAGAAAAATGCAAACGGGAAAGCGATGGCAAGGTATTACAGGTGGTACAAGTAATGGCAAAAACTGGAGAAACAAAATTTTTAACGTTGGCAAAACCAATAAATAGGTGGTCTGCAATTATATTTTCCAAAATAAAATTTAAAAAAAGTTCATATGTATATATATTTTTTTGGCCCTGCCGTGATATGAACCCAGGCCGTCATATTGGCAGCCGACAGCTCTACCCCCTGAGCTAACTAGACATGGTAGCTAAAAACGTAAATGAATGATAAGAACTGGGCAACTACTATCTGTACTAAAATGCTAGCACTTGCAAAAAGTTTTTTGGAACTAATATGCCAGCGTTGGGAAAACAAAAAAAAAAGCTGTTCTCAAAGGAGCTTTTCCACAAACAAAAAATTTAATCTTATAAAACAAATAAAAACTTTAAATTAAAAAACAATTTTTTTCCTTGCAACCGGATTTGAACTCGGAGCCTCCACAACACAAACCTTTTTTAACGAGGCGTTATAATTTTTATAAAATCATTGCTCTACCAGTGACTTGATATTTGTACCTCTGCAATTTTTGACGAGGTAGCACTGGATAACCACTGGTTGCTAACGTTGGCATATCGCTCTAAGCCAATTCTTTGCCAGTGGTTTTTTTATAAACCACCGAAATTTCTGTAAAACAAATAGTGGCAAAACAATTTTTGCAAACGCTGGCAAAGCGTCCCAAATGAGTGCTCTGCCAATCATTTATTTTTAACACCGCGGTTACCCAGTGGTATGCACTGACAACTACTAAATACCCTACGGGAAATTTTAACAAAATGTCACCGAACTGGCCCCTTTATATGAAATAGACTGGTCACTTTTACATGGCGTTGTCATAGGAGAGGGAAATTGACCCCTTGTGACATGTCACAAGACAAATCCCCATGTCACAAGACCCCTGCTATGACAACGCCATGTAAAAGTGACCAGTCTATTTCATGTAAAGGGGCCAGTTCGGTGACAGTTTGTTAAAATTTCCCGTAGGGTAATTATAAAACGCTTTATTGTATAAGAAATAGTTAGTTACAAAACAAAAAAATTTTTACAAATAAAGGAAAATGTAAATCCCGAAATTCCGGGATCCCGAAAAATCCCGTAGTCCCGAAAATACCGAACCCCAGGATTTTCAAATATCAATCCCGATTGGCATCCCTAGTGTTATGTTGATTTCGTCGTGTATATTGTTTTTTAATTGCTGGATGGTTCTAGGCTTATTAATATAGACTTTTCCTTTCAAATAACCCCAAAGGGAACAGTCTGGAGCGGTTAAATCTGGTGAACGCGGAGGCCAATTAAAATCGCTTGTAATTCGCTCACTAAAGATGTCGCGTAAAAGAGCCATTGTGTCCCTCCCAGTGTGCGCTGTGACTCCATCCTGTTGAAACCATACTTGCGGATGGTTTTCCACGGCTGGCCTTCAAAAATTTCCCAACATTGTCCGATATCTAACACCAGTCATGGAAGCGGCGCCACCGTGTTCATTTTCAGAAAAAAATATGGCCCAATTATCCTTTCCGACGAAATGCCGCACCAAACAGTACATTTAAGTGGGTGTAATTGTCGCTGTTAAACTACTCTTGGATTTCCCGTAGCCTATATCCTGCAGTTTTGCCTATTAGCGAACCCATTTAATTGAAATTGAAAATTCGGCACTCATAATTAAATTATTAAAAAAATCATGATTTTCTTCTGCTTTTTGTCGGAAATACATTGCATAACCAAGTCGTTGCTGGTAATCTGTCGGTTTCAATTCTTGGACGAGATGAATTTTGTATGGAAACAATCTTATTGTATGCAAAATTCTCTGCCGTGAGGCTAATTTGTGTCGAACCCGTACTCGCTCAATATTGTCATCCGTATGCACCGTTCGTCTTCTGGCGGCACCAAGAAGGTTCCTTACTACCCCTTGTTTTCAAAAATTTGCAACCAGACAGCTTATTGTTGACTCTGAGGGTCCAAGCCGTACATTAAAATAACGACGATATGCACGCTGAGTCAAAACAATGTACCCATTTTAAATTCACCAAGTCTTCTTTATAAAATACTGAAAAGAAAATAAAAAAATATATATATTAATAGTTGTTTTTTTAATCACCTGGATTTAGAATTTTTCATACAAAAAGTAGATTTATTAAATCCAAAAAAAAAGCTGGATTTAATAAATCCATAATAAAAGCACAAATATATGAAACAGCCTATTAATTTAATGACAGAAAAAAATACGAATGAAAATTAAAAGAGAAACAAAAAAAATTGGAAAGCTAGCAAATAAAAGGTTTTTATTATTTTTTTTTATGAAATATGTTTAGAAAAAAAAACTACACCCCACCAAATACATATTTTCGATCTTGGACATGGAGAAATAGCTGAAATAGAAATGGCAATTTTTCACTCTACAGTAAGTAATTTAATTAAATCCAATTAGTGAATATTAAATATTGCAATGGAATTTTTCAATTGTATAAAAATATAAATTGAAGTGATAAAACTGAAAAGGCAGACTGTTTATCGCTGTTTTATGTAAAATATAATTATAAATTAAAAGTTAAAGTAAAATCCTTCATCATCGAATTCGGTATTAAAAATTAGGGTGAAAGAAGTGTCGGACAGACAATTCTTTTTAAAATAGGGAGAATCTAACCCCATCTGTTGAGCACTTTTAGAAATACTTTTTGGATTTATTAAATCCAAGTGATTAGAAAAAACGGCTAATATCTCTTCTGTTTAAGGGGGTAAATACTGTAACAACAGCATTTTAAAGGGCATATTTGAACGGTTGTCAAAAATTCAATTAACAATATTTTTAATATTTAAAATTTTTTTTTTTTGTTTAAAAACCATGTTATTGTTATGCTTCTAAAAAATTTCAGTTTTATATTTTCCCAGCCAAAATCGCCAGAGTTGCCACTTCATTACCGACCTTTTTTAAAAAAGGCATTAATTATCGGAAAATAAAAATGTAAATTGATTCTTAATTCGAGATAAATTATCTAGTCCTTATCGTGGCCCGATTTTTATATTTAAATTTTTTTTTTAACAAAGTTACCACACAAACTTAAAATTTCCTAAAAAGGCAAGAAAAAACATATTTGCTCGGGGATATAAAATTTATTTGACCAAAATTCAAAATAAGGGCCACGATAACGACTACAGTTTTTTGTTGCCTACAAAAGAAAAAAACTCGGATCGAAATCGGTTAACCCGCCTTGGCTGTACAGTGGCAGCCGATTTTTAACTCAGGGTTGTGGGAAAACGCGTTTAAAGTTTAAAATTAATTTTACGCTAAGAAAACAGCAAAAATTCAAAAAACCGTGTTTGAACAAAACTTATATCTCGCAGTGCACCAAATTTCGGAAGAATCGGATAAAGAGTATTTTATATATTAACCCAAATATTCTTAAAAACGATGGTAGAGAATTTACTAGACATTTCATTTCGGTCGAAATCTTTTATTTCGTACACTTTTTAATTTGTTTTGTATTTGTTTTTTATTTTTTATATACATTGATTACTTTTATGGCTTATAAAAAGTCATCAGTACCTGCCATATATACCGTGTCTGCGCCCACCATTGAGGAATCGTCATTGGCTTTTCTTTAGAGAATGCGTGCAATTCTTGCATTTTTGGATGCACTTTTTTACTTTTTGTTCCGCTGTATTATGCGAAATAAGATTTATAATAAAGACAATTGGCGTTTTTTTTAATCACTGGATTTATTTTTGGATTTATTTTATTTTGTTAAAAATCCACATTTTTTTGATCAATTTTTAAAATTTTATATTTTTATCCAGATCTAACACTTATTCCCTTATATAATGTGAAAAAAAAATTAAATTTTGCGAAAATGGAATTTCTGTAATAAAATTAAGCTAAATCCAAAACGGATTTATTTATCTTTTAAATCCATTTTGGATTTAGCTTATTTCAATTCCTGTGTTCACATTTTTACAAAATTTAATGATTTTCCTGTACATTATATTGGCGAATAAGTATAAGAATTTAATAAAAATTATAAATTTTTCTAATTAAAAAACAAAGCATTAATTTTATAACAAAATAAAATAAATCCAAAAATAAATCCAGTGATTAAAAAATATGCCTAATGATAAAAAACGCTCCCAAAAATTTTGTGTACAAATTTAATGCATAGAATATTACTTTGTGACTAAAATATATTTTACAAAACAACATGTGGACATTTTATTAATTTGAATTTTTTATTGATATTTGCTGAGCGTATACTGAACATACATGGGACTAATTAATTAGGTGGACTAATTAATTGATGATTTCATTACCATTGCATTGATATCAATTGTAATGAAATTATTTTCATTACCATTTTTTTAATTAATGGTAATGATTCTAAAATTTAATTTCATTGATTAATGACAATGATTTTAAATTTCATTACCATTGATAATGAACAAATTAAAAAAAATAATTGCCATTGACAGAAAAACGTAAAAATGGAGTAAAGCTCGCTGAAATTGTAGATGAAATATGCTCATTCAGGCTCATGATCATTTGAAATTAAATATTACTTTCCATTCCATTGTTATTTGTATCTAGGTTAAATTTAACAGATTGGAATGGATCGTCCTTAAAAAATTATGTTTTATAAATTCCCCGGCCAAACCCGTTGTTCGTTTTCATTTGCCTGAATGTTTTTTGTAAGCAAATGGTTTTTAATCAATTGTAATTAGTTTTTTTATACATTAGTGTAATTTCATTACCATTAGTAATGATTTTTCTAATGAAAAATATTTCATTACCATTAAATGGTAATGAAATTTAGTATGAACTAATGGTAATGAAATTTCAATGCCAATGAAAAATTTCCATGTATCATACTGAAGAGTATTCTCTATCCAAATAAAATATAAAAAAAAATCGAAAACAAAGTTTTTCCTAGAGTCGATACCCCTTTAAATTATTTTCCGAATTAAAGAAAGATGATACAATTTTTTTACAAGTAAATTACAAAGAATAAAAAATTTGAATACGTATTTTCGGCTTTCGCTCAGTGTCGTTTGCACTGATGGGTTAATTATTGATAATAGTCTACTTCTGCTAAAGTTGAAAACAAATATAAAATGTAAATAACTCAACTAGACTAACATCAACGAAACCTAACAATGCTATTTTTATCCTTTGTTATTATTGTTTTTGCTTTGAACTTTAATTCTTAAATTATCGCAGCTGGTTTTATTCAACTCTGTGTATGAAAACACAGATTTATGAACGACAACAAACCGTTAAATTTAAATGTATGTTATTTATATTATATTTTGCACTGTATCTTGAGTGTTAAGATGAAGGTAAGTAG
This sequence comes from Leucophora obtusa, assembly GCA_949987735.1. NCBI lineage: Eukaryota > Metazoa > Arthropoda > Insecta > Diptera > Anthomyiidae > Leucophora > Leucophora obtusa. The sequence continues at coordinate 136,342,048 of OX465299.1, forward strand.
ACTATTATCAATAAATAACCCATCAGGGCAAACGACACTGATGATGGCTTTGTAGCGAAAGCCGAAAATACGCACACTGTCCTGCTGGCCTTATAGCATTCTTTTAAATTTTTAATTCTTTGTAATATACTTGTAAAAAATTGTATCATCTTTCTTTAATTCGGAAAATAATTTAAACATAGAGCAATTCCATATGAAAACGATCAAAATTGGCATATTTTTGGACGACCCCTCTCCGATTTTAAAATAAATAGTCTCAATCGATTGCCCAGCAAAAAATAATGTACCTACATATTTTTTTTTTTTTTTATAGTGACTGGTTTAGTGGTGGTGTACACCACTGTCATGTGACAAAATTGAAGAATTCTTCATAAGGGACCTCATTGAAAGTTGTTTTAAAAAAACTACTAAAGCGATGGCAACGAGTGATAGCTCGTTGGAAAGGTATTGAATCAGGCTTTAATTGAAAAATAAAATTTTCCTAATTTTTCTCAGAAATTTACCTTTTTTCCCATGAAAATTAAATTTTCCGATTTTCCACAGAAGCTCCTAAATTTTCCGGCTAATTTTTTTTTTTTTTGGATTCCTCATAATTTTTGCTTTAAGAATCAGCAATAAAAAAATGGGCCCCGACTCCTTGTTTGGACAGGAGAGGAGCATTTAAGAGACCACCTTGTTCTCATTGTTTTTATATTTTTTATAATTGAATTATTTGTAATTATTTAACATTATTTTATTTTATTATTAAAAATACATTTTAAAAATTATTTTACAGTTAAAAATACATTTATGAAGAAAAAATCAATTTTTTTTAAGAGCCCCAAGTTGAGTGTGTAGTGAATATGGTCTGCCTGCCTTCACAAGATCGGCCATAAATCCATGGATAATAGCAGCAGTGGCATGTAATGGCACACCAAACCCGACTGAGGCTACAGGTCATAAAATGTTTTGTAAATTTTTTAAATTACCAGGTAATAAATATTTCGCCTAAAATGACACGTGCAGAAACAAGTCATAAAACACGGATTTTCCATAAATATGGCGAAATATTTATTACCTGGTAATTTAAAAAATTTACAAAACATTTTATGACCTGTGGTCGGCTTATTGGCAGTAACCAATTAAGTCCCTCTTTAAAAAACATTTTATGACCAGTAGTTCACGCAAATTTTCCTATTAAAGAAAAGCAAATATCGCTTATTTTTTTTTACCTATTTTTTACCAAAAAATAAATATAAATACTTCACACACTCTGAGTAAAATTTTAGTTGAATACTAAACGTGAAAGTGTTAAAGTGTTTTTTTTGTAAAGTAAAGAGTGAAGCTGTAAAGACAATTTAAAGTAAAATGAATAAATTTTGCTGCAATCCGTTTAACAAGAGTGGACATCGTTCGAAAAAGATAAAAGTATTAAAATTAACTGGTGTTTCGAAGCGATACATGAATGAATTAAATATACAATACGGTGAAGAAGCAGAATTCATTTGCCCCAAGTGTAAAATCGATTTGTCTCAACAAGCAAATGCATTGAAACAAATGCAACCACAATCCGAGAGTGAAATGACAATTGAACAAAATGTTTCATCTGATAGTGAGGCAGACATTCCGATGGTCAATATGTCTTTGAGTCCTTTGAATGAGGCTATTACCACTTTAGGTGAATCGCCTATTACAAAAAGAAAGTTGCGAAGTGAAAAATACAGGAAAGAGAAAAAAGGCAAGGTTATGAGTGCAATCGCGACAATATTTGATGAAGGCTCTGATAACGAATGCAGTCAAGCAGATGACGTTGATGACGGCAAACAAATGATTGAGCAGTTGAAAAGAAAATTCAATTTAGCGACCACTTTTCCGGAGAAATATCTCATTTTATCTGTGCTGCCTCAATCATGGTCTATACGCAAGATTTCTGAACAGTTTCAAACATCTTTTTACATCGCGAGAAGAAGCAAAGAATTAGTTCGACAGAAGGGCATATTGGCGACTCCCACCAAGAAATTTGGCTCAAGGACCCTCAGCGAAGCAACGGTGAAATTGATTCAAGATTTTTACTGCAATGATGACAACAGCCGCGCCTGCCCAGGTACACGTGACTATGTTATCACACGTGAAGATGGAGAAAAAGTACACAAGCAGCGTAGATTATTATTATGTAATCTATCCGAAGCATACCATCAGTTCAAAGAGAAATACCCAGCAGAAAAAGTGGGATTTTCTAAGTTTGCCATCCTACGACCAAAAGAATGCGTGCTGGCATTAGACAGGCACGGAACGCATTCAGTCTGCGTTTGTTTTCATCAAAACATCAAATTAATGTTCTTTCCATGCAAGAAATTGAAAGTATTTCACGGTGAAATTGAAACATATAGGGACCTCCTGTTGAAGTCGTTGTGCGCATACCCCACGGAAAATTATCATCTGTCCAAATGCGACAATTGTCCGAAGATTGACGAGCTAGAGCAATATTTGGCGGAAAAGTTTGAACAGCTGTTAATTCAGGAGGTGCATTTCAAACAGTGGATAATTAGCAGCGGCAGATGTTCCCTTGAGACCGTGGTAAAGCAGATTCCGGAATTCATCGAGGAATTCGGATTCAAGTTGAATGAACTGAAGGCGCACCATTTCATATCCGAGATGCAATCGAAATTTCTAAAGGAAAGTAAGGAGAAATTAGCCCAAAATGAATTCATTGTGATAAGCGGCTTTGCCGAGAATTACACTTTTCTCGTTCAGGATGAAATTCAGGCTTATCACTGGGCAAACGACCAGTGCACGGTGCATCCTTTTTGCATTTATTTCAAAAACGAAGATAACGAACTACAGACCGTAAGCCTTGTTGTTGTCGCGGAGAGTTTAGCTCATAATTATGTGTCCGTTTATTTATTTCAAATGAAACTGTTTGAATTCTTAAGATCAAAATTCGATGCAATCGACAAAGTAACGTTTTTCTGAGACGGCGCGGCTTCTCAGTACAAGAATAAAAAAAATTTTTACAATCTTTGCATAATTGAAGAAGAACAAAACTGCAAGGTCGAGTGGCACTTTTTTGCGACGTCCCACGGTAAGGGCCCATGCGATGCGTTAGGGGGAACCCTAAAACGCATGGCGACTAAGGCAAGTTTGCAAAGGCCATATACTGACCAGATCTTAAATGTACAACATTTGTTTTCGTGGATTCAAAGCAAGGAAATTGCCATTAACACAGTTTTATGCACTCAAAAAGAACACGATGCCATGGAGCGACGAATTCAAAACAGATATAATAATGTCAAAACTATAACTGGAACGCAAAAGTTTCATTGCTTCATACCAAATATTTCTGATATGTCAATTAATGTAAAGCGGTACTCTTCGTCTGCCGACGTGCTAAATTTAAAGTTACTTTAATTTTATAATGATGCCAAGACAATTGAAATTTTTAATAAATATTGTAATTAAGTATAAGCAGCAAAATAAGAAAGATTTTTTCTTCATAAATGTATTTTTAACTGTAAAATAATTTTTAAAATGTATTTTTAATAATAAAATAAAACAATGTTAAATAATTACAAATAATTCAATTATAAAAAATATAAAAACAATGAGAACAAGGTGGTCTCTTAAATGCTCCTCTCCTGTCCAAACAAGGAGGCGGGGCGCATTTTTTTATTGCTGATTCTTAAAGCAAAAATTATGAGGAATCCAAAAAAACAAATTAGCCGGGAAATTTAAGAGCTTCTGTGGAAAATCGGAAAATTTAATTTTCATGGGAAAATTTAATTTTCATAGGAAAAAAGGTAAATTTCTGAGAAAAATTATGAAAATTTTATTTTTCAATTAAAGCCTGATTCAATACCTTTCCAACGAGCTATCACTCGTTGCGATCGCTTTAGTAGTTTTTTAAAACAACTTTCAATGAGGTCCCTTATGAAGAATTCTTCAATTTTGTCACATGACAGTGGTGTACACCACCACTAAACCAGTCACTATAAAAAAAAATAAAAATATGTAGGTACATTATTTTTTGCTGGGCAATCGATTGAGACTATTTATTTTAGAATCGGAGAGGGGTCGTCCAAAAGGTGATCGCTTTCATATGGAATTGCTCCATATTAATATATATGATCTAAAATCGAAGGAAAACATTCATTTACCAAATAAAAGATCAACTATATATACCACTCATTAAAAAATAAATATAATAAAAAAGTTATAAGGAATTCAAACCCCTTTGGTAATTTTGTGCCACCCTGTATTTAAATACAAGTGCAGATGAGTGCACCATCAAAATGAGTTATTATGAATCATTAGAACCCGAAAATGCATTGTGAATGTCCAAAGTCAGACAAATTTGACTTTTTTGATTTTTTATAAATGAAAATCTTCATTTATTTTTTATGCATTTATTTATATCATAGATAGAATATACATTAAGGGTTTTCACAAGGGGTGTACTATTTGTTGTATCGTCCTAACAAAAAACAGAGTTGTTAAAAATTAAATTGAAAAAATACAACATTTGAGAATAGCACGATACAACATTTTTACGTATATTTAGTGTCCTATGTTTGAGTGTGCTAACCGATAGAAAACGGAATAGAAAATCGTTGTTAAACACAAATAAAAATTTTAGCAACTCTGTTTTTTGTTAGGACGATACAACGATACAACAGATAGCACACCGCTTATGAACAACCTAATTAAAAAAAATCATGATGTCGGTTATAAGGAAAAAAATGATGAAAGAACCAATTAAAACAATTAAATTATTGTCAATAAATTCTTTTCAAGATTTAGTAAAGAACTTTCTAAATCCATACAAAACTGCTAAAGGTTTAAAAACCTCTGTTTTTCGGCGATTTTTATATTTCTGTAGAACTAGAAGATTCGCATTTTACTTACACAAAAAATCAACTACCGAGTTATAGAGATGTTAGTTTTTAAAATCTTCCAATCTTCCAATTAAAAGCAGCGAAAAACCTTCCACATTTTTCTTAAAGTTCTCTCTGACTAAATTATTACAACCAATGCTCAAAAAGACAATCTAAATGCCAAGAACTTTTACAAAGATTACTTATCGCTGTTGTATTCAATACCATATTACTGAGTTACATATTGAAATTATGGAAAAATATATTTTATAATTTTTCTTATGGGATAATTTTTGCCGCAAGAGCACTTAAACGTTATTTTTCAAAATTTTTGTATAAAATACTATTTTCTTAGATTTGGGAAATAATATCATATTCCATTTTTATACGCAAAGAAATTCTATTTTTACATGCAAAGTGAGAGCGACGTTCGAAATTCGCAAGTTGACAAAATAAGGACCACTTTAATACACATATTACACTAACGTATACGTAATAAACCTAAGTATTGCTAGACATTAATTAAATAATTAATATACCACAATTTATTACATCTCCTACTGTAATTCTGAGGTTAATAACTGAGGTTCTCCCGAACACAAACTATTATTGCAACTATTTGAATACAAATGCCGACGAGTGCACCATCAAAATGAATTATTGTAAATCCCTACAATCCTGCAAATGCATTGTAAATGTCCAAAGTCAGACAAATTTGACTTTTATGATTTTTAATAAATGAAAATCAATCATGGACTTTTGGAATTTTAAGGGCATAAAAATGGATTTATTCATATGGCTACATAGATTATTATTCGTGTGCTGAATTTGATTAAAGAAGGGCATACACGTTCAATATTATTGATCAATTTTTCAAAAATCAACCAATCAGAACATTTTATTTTTAAATACTTTGTTCTGATTGGTTGATTTTAAAAACATTGATCAATAATATTGAATTTATGATACGAGTATAAAAATTCCAAAATATTTAAATGATTCTCTATAATATGAAATATTTATTTATTCATAATTCTGAATAAACAATATAAAAAGTACAAAAGTAATAAAAATTTCGCTGTAGGCAATCAAATTGAATCAAAGCAATAAAATACCCCACGGATCACATCAACTATCAACTACGTACAAATATAAATATATGTTTAATATAAATATACTGTTTACATCCACATGGAGTTCTCATGCATTTTTTCCTATGTGTGTACATTAGACCGCTTCAACTTCCATAGAAGAAAATACAAACACTACTATAATTCGTAATGAGGCGAATAGACTAGGCAAGAGACTTGCACAATAATGAGTTTGTCAATTTGAGCGCCACACACTATTCAAGTAAACTGTGCAAATTTCATTTTAATTTACACGTAGCAGCAGAAACATGTAGCGGTGTTATTGGCATGAGGCAATATTAGTCTTTTAATGCTTTATTTTACACTTTGAGCTGGCGAAAATACCTAAAATTCTCTGCTGATATTAACAAATTTGCATTAAAATCTGTTACTTTACGTTTGTAATATTCCGTGTTTATAATCTTTACTCTTCAAAAGTTACTGCTGAACTGTGCTCATATGAATTTTTCTAAAATCCTAAAATTTTATTAAAATGCACATTCCCAGCAAAAACAGACATTACCGAGTAATTAAGCGAGTAAGTAGTACACAAAGGGTTTCACTATTTACCAGGCTATTTACTCGCAACATTACTTTTGTTCGCGATATCCAAAAATTCATGGGTGGTCATTACCCTCTCGCGTGCGAATAACGAGTTACCTATAGTGAAAGAATAAGTAGTTACTCACAAAGATAGAATAAGTGGTTACTCAGAAGTTATGAAATAAGTGGTGGCAATATAACTTTTTACCTCGGAAAATTTTCTATTCAGTTGGAAAAATGTTCGAAACAATTTAATAAATAAAACAATATAAAAAGACTAATCAGTACTTATTTAATCAATTACTAGTAAGTGATTACTTTGCATGATTATATAAGTACTTCTATAACTTATTATCAGTTAGTCATTATTTTGTATTTTAAAGTAATACAAAAGGTAATGACCTATCATTACTTGGTAATCCGTATGGTAATGAGCTATTATCTTCGGTTCTGCTTTACAATTGTCGTTGTTACAAAGTTTTTGTATTTTATTTTTTTGTTTAGTTTTTAGATTACATACACTTAAAATAATCCGTCACTAAAAAAAATCTGTCAAACGGGTTTCAAATCGATTTGACTAATTTTTAACGAATTTTTAGTTAAAACACTGATTTAGAGCAGGGCCGGCGGGGGTTCCGAGACCATATAATAAGAATAAAATTGTAGTTTCACTCAAATTTGGGTTTGTTAAATTTAACAAAAAATCTATTAAAGTTAACAAATTTTTTTCCTGTTGAGCCAATAGACATATTTTTTTGCTTGTAGTTTACATAGAGATCTTACCCTGCAAGCATTTGGAAGATATCTCATTTTATGGCATAATTTTTTATGATAATATTGCGGCAATATTACGTTTTTATCATCCGGAATATAGAGAAAATTTGTTTGAAATTCTTTGTCATTTTGGGAAAATATAAGATGTTGCTGAAAACTAGTACACTATTTTTTTGAGTGTATGTATTCAGTTTCGGACGATTACTAATTGATTATGATTCCAAATAATCTAAAAGTAATCAGGATTACTTGTAATTACGACAAAATATAATCAAAAAGGATATTTATGATATGTGACTTAATCAAGTAATATAAACAAGAAAGGACGCTCTCAACTCCGCGCTTTATCGCCAGATAATTAAATTTTTTCCTGAAGATGAACGGCGAAGCTGTTGCGAAATATTGAAAGAAAATAAACCATTTTTTTAAAATAAAACGCAAAATTTGTTTTTATTTTCAAACCTATGACCTCAAGCCGAATATAGAAAGAAACACCCCATTACACATTTACAAATTTTCTTAAAATTTTCTACTTTAAACTTCGGAGAATACAGAATTCTCATCTATTAAAAATGGGGATTGGTATAAACTCTGAGGTTTGAACATAAGTAATCCGACCATTTTTAGTCATAGCCAAAATATGCGCTTAAAATATGCAAAATGTGCACATAAATATGCACTTAATATCTCGATATATCTCGATTCCTAGGGGTGACCCAGCGAAACGCCGGGACACGTATAACTTCTTTTTTACCGATATAACTTTCCCGGTAGTTTGAACCCTTCCCGATCACTGACCCCTACCATTTGTCTCACAGTGTTATTTGACCCAGACTTTTCAATTATTATACCCTACACCACTATGTGGTCAGGGTATTATAAGTTTGTGCTGATGTTTGTAACACCAAAAAATATTGGTCGTAGACCCACCTTATAGTATACAGATCGGCTCAGAATTTTTTTTTATTTCGATTTAACGATGTCCGTCTGTCCGTCCGTCCGTCTGTCTGTCTGTCCATGAAATCTTGTGCGCACTCTACAGGTCGCAAATATTAAGATATTTTGATGAAATTTGGTACGCAGACCTATGTTGGCCCAAGGACGAACAAGTTTGATTTTGGTGAACATCGGTCCATGTTTAGACCTAGTGCCCATATAAGGGTCCTACCAAAATTATATTGTTTATACGCTGCAGGTCGTAAATATTAAGATATTTTGATGAAATTTGGTACACAGACCTACATTGGCCCAATAACGCAGCCTATTGATTTTGGTGAACATCGGTCCATGTTTAGACCTAGTGCCCATATAAGGGTCCTACCAAAATTATACTATTTATACGCTGCAGGTCGTAAATATTAAGATATTTTGATGAAATTTGGTATACAGACCTACATTGGCCCAATAACGCAGCCTATTGATTTTGGTGAACATCGGTCCATGTTTAGACCTAGTGCCCATATAAGGGTCCTACCAAAATTATACTATTTATACGCTGCAGGTCGTAAATATTAAGATATTTTGATGAAATTTGGTACACAGACCTATATTGGCCCAATAACGCAGCCTATTGATTTTGGTGAACATCGGTCCATGTTTAGACCTAGTGCCCATATAAGGGTCCTACCAAAATTATACTATTTATACGCTGCAGGTCGTAAATATTAAGATATTTTGATGAAATTTGGTACACAGACCTACATTGGCCCAATAACGCAGCCTATTGATTTTGGTGAACATCGGTCCATGTTTAGACCTAGTGCCCATATAAGGGTCCTACCAAAATTATACTATTTATACGCTGCAGGTCGTAAATATTAAGATATTTTGATGAAATTTGGTACACAGACCTATATTGGCCCAATAACGCAGCCTATTGATTTTGGTGAACATCGGTCAATGTTTAGACCTAGTGCCCATATAAGGGTCCTACCAAAATTATACTATTTATACGCTGCAGGTCGTAAATATTAAGATATTTTGATGAAATTTGGTACACAGACCTACATTGGCCCAATAACGCAGCCTATTGATTTTGGTGAACATCGGTCCATGTTTAGACCTAGTGCCCATATAAGGGTCCTACCAAAATTATACTGTTTATACGCGGCAGGTCGCAAATATTAAGATATTTTGATGAAATTTGGTACATAGACCTATGTTGGCCCAAGGACGAAGCCTATTGATTTTGGTGAACATCGGTCCATGTTTAGAACTAGTGCCCATATAAGGGTCCCCCCAAAATTATATTGTTTATACGCTGCAGGTCGCAAATATTAAGATATTTTGATGAAATTTGGTACATAGACCTATGTTGGCCCAATGACGAAGCCTATTGATTTTGGTGAACATCGGTCCATGTTTAGAACTAGTGCCCATATAAGGGTCCCCCCAAAATTGGCTTGGTTACAAACTGCAGGTCGCAAATATTAAGATATTTTAATGAAATTTGGTGCGCTGACTCACATTATAGAAAATTTTGACACAAGCCCCATTTTAACCCATTCGAATTTCGGATCCAAACAATACACCAGACTGGTGTAGGGATTGTATAGTCGGCATGCCCGACTTTAACCTTTTTACTCGTTGTTATTGTTTTTATGGATTGTTTAAATAATGTTTGAAAATAGTTAGCAAAATGGTTTGAATATAATGTAAAATCAGTGGTCCTCTTTATTTCGTTTCACAACATGTTCAGAATTTTAGCATGATAATTTAGCCTGTTGAAGGGCAGAAAAATGTACTGTAAAACTTTTTAATTAAACAGCGTTTTACGATTAAAAGGGTAAAACCGAGTAAAACTCGTATGTATGAATCCCGATGTCCTAGTTATATATGCTTCTTGCTGGTTCCACAACTATCGATTCTTATATGGAAGGTATGACTAATCGAGAATCAGTTCTAAAACTAGTTCCAGAACTGATTCCAGAACAACCGGTTCTACTTTGGAGCTACAGAAGCGGTTGCTTTTGGCACAATTTCAAACAAAAATCATCGGTATTAGAATTTAGAGCAGAAGGAAAAGGAGCTATTCTATTCTTTGGAAAAGAAAATTTTCCTGGGTAAATTATATGAGACCATGCTTAGGCGTAATTAATAAACAAAAAATCATAAATTTTGTTTTGTGAGGCGGTCTAATGTTCATGCGTTGCTCCTACAAGATATTTATAAACAAACAAGGCGTAAAAGTAGCTGATAGTTAAGTGGTACACGAAAGTTAGCTGCCGCAAATTGACTAACAAATATCAGTATAAATAAACATATATCCATAATGTGCGATATAAATACATAAAAACCCATTGGGAGATATATCGTCAGCTCATTATTGGCTGGACCCATATGCCGAAATGTCGTTATCGAGAAAAACGTTAAAGAAAGTTCACATTTTTGATTTCCGTATGCAAAATTGGCAGGTACATAAAAGACGATACTCGATATCTTAGATACGGTACGAGATATTGAGAAACTGGTTTCGGAATTATCGGTTATCCGTTACTCGATTAATCGATGAATTTCTTTCAGAAACTTCTACTTACTCCAATTTTAGTAACGAATAACTCGAGTAATTTTGGTCGATTAATCGTGTAACTTGAGTAAATCGAAAAAGTCTTTTTTTTAGTTTATACCATTTTTTTTGTCTAATTTGCTGACTATTTTTTTTATTTTTTATAGAATTTAAAGTAATGTTTCCGTTACAGCAGTTTGAATTTGAATACTAATATATGCATAATAATTTAAAAACCTCATAAAATAAAAAAGAGTTATAAAATGAAATTTGTATGAAGCATATTTTTTTGCCATTTACAAATTTAAAAAGTGATTATGCATATGACCCTATATATTTCTAATGAGAAATCGATTGTTGCATTTTCCGAATCTAATCACTTTAAATCAAAGATTTGAAATTGAATATAGTGAGGTATGATTTATATAAATTAATATTGATTAAATTTTTAATGAATTTAATTGTTTTATAATTTGATTCACGATTGAAGGCAAAAATTATTGGTTAAATTAAGTTATTAAATTTACGGATTCATTCAAAATTGAATCAGATTTAAAAACCGAATTAATGAATTATGTTTTTGAATATACTATCTATTTAAATATATTTAATATTTATTTATATTTCCCAGAGTCGACGTTATTAAAAATTTAAGAAGTCTTTTAAAAACCAAAATATCTTAAGTATATACTATTTTTTAAATATCATATAAGAATATTTCTTTAAATTTTAATAAAAACACTTAGGAGCTGTTGATTTTGTATAAGCTTTTTTGTCCAATATTATTAAAAAATACAAAACTTTCAAATCCATAACTATATTTCTTATTTTTTTAGAGGTGTAGGAAAAAAATTTAATAAAATCTGAATAACTTTGAATCTAAAATTTGTTTAAATTAATTTTTTATCATTAAAAATTTCATTCACACAGTTTTAGATTTTATTAAGATATTCCTTCTCATCTAAAGAAATAAAAAATCAAGTTAGGATCGTTTTAAATTGAGCCATCCAAAAATTTAACCCTTTTCAAAAAACTACACTACAAATTATTTTTAAACGAGTATTTAACAGATGTCTCTTATATTTCAAAGTTTCCATAAACGAATAATCTAAACACTTTTTTTAAATTTCTACTTACGGATTGATTTTATTTGTTAGTTTGTTGTGTTTTGTTACTAATATACTATAAAATTTACAAAAATGAGTAATTTTTACGAAAAAATAATGAAATAAAGTTGTTACTCGAGTAATTTTAAATCTTACACGATTAATCGAGTTATTCGAGTAATTTTAAAACCTTACACGATTAATCGAGTGATTTCAAAACCTCAAAATCGTGTTACTCGGTTACTAAAGCCAAACACGAGTAATTTGAATACCCTACAAAATATTAATTACACCTATAAAAAATATTAAAATATACTAACTGTGTTATTCAAAAACATTTAAAATAGCCTAATTACAGATTTTTAAGCTAATTTGGCAAAAAGAATATTCACAAATGATTAATAAAGAAAAATTTATTAAACGCTTAAAGCAGGGTATAGCCTGAAATATCTGTTTGATAAAGTTTGGAAAAAGAAAACCACTGTAAAAAACCGTGAAAAAGCGTGAATTTACAATGATTAAATGAATTGTTTAAGAGTCATCCACCCAAGAATATATGGAATACAACATTTTGTATCCAACCGAAACAAAAAAAAAATTGCAAAAATTCCAAGACTAAACTCTTTTTTCGAAAATTTTTCCAATTTTGCATGAAAATAAATTAAAAACGAGTAAAAAGGTTAAAGTCGGGCATGCCGACTATACAATACCCTACACCAGTCTGGTTAAAAGCCAACTAATGTTTGGATCCGAAATTCGAATGGGTTAAAATGAGGCTTGTGTCAAAATTTTCTATAATGTGAGTCAGCGCACCAAATTTCATTAAAATATCTTAATATTTGCGACGTGCAGTTTGTAACCAAGCCAATTTTGGGGGGACCCTAGTTCTAAACATGCACCGATGTTCACCAAAATCAATAGGCTGCGTTATTGGGCCAATATAGGTCTGTGTACCAAATTTCATCAAAATATCTTAATATTTACGACCTGCAGCGTATAAACAGTATAATTTTGGTAGGACCCTTATATGGGCACTAGGTCTAAACATGGACCGATATTCACCAAAATCAATAGGCTACGTTATTGGGCTAACATAGGTCTGTGTACCAAATTTCGTCAAAATATCTTAATATTTACGACCTGCAGCGTATAAAAAATATAATTTTGGTAGGACCTTATATGGGCACTAGGTCTAAACATGGACCGATGTTCACCAAAATCAAACTTGGTCCTTGCGCCAACATAGGTCTGCGTACCAAATTTCATCAAAATATCTTTATATTTGCGACCTGTAGAGTGCGCACAAGATTGCATGGACAGACAGACGGACGGACAGACGGACATCGTTAAATCGAAATAAAAAAAAATTCTGAACCGGTCCTTATAGTAGGTGGGTCTACGACCAATATTTTTTGGTGTTGCAAACATCAGCACAAACTTATAATACCCTGACCACATAGTGGTGTAGGGTATAAAAACATTTCATTAGCAAGTTATGAGTGGTAAAAGTGCTGGTGATTATAATCACCGATCGGCGAATGGTTTAAAGGAAAAGGAGCTATTTTACAATCAATTTTTTATAAAAAAATTTTTATGGGTAAATGCGTGCGTAAAAAGTATGTTTTAAGTGAAAATGAACGCATAAAATGCTTAAAAATGCCCCAAAAAATTCGTATATTTACCACAGTTGTGCTTAATATTAAACCACCCAAAAACATTTTTTTTTAATAAAACAACAAATAAATTTTTAGTACATATTTTATTATTAATAACAATATCCGTGTGATTCTCCCGTAATCGTTTATGTCGAAGTTAGTCGTTTAAGATCTTATGGTATTTGTATAAAAACTGTGTTTTTAACAGCTAATAACAGTTTATCATATAAAAGTATCATTAAAATTTATGTTAAAATTTTGATTTTTAAATATTTTAGAGCATATCCAATGTTTATACAAAATATTGTTCACTAAAGACAAAATATAAACCACAATGCAAGAAAAGTAATATTCTTGAATACTAAATTTTCGGGAAAAAAAACTACCCGAATTTTTATTACACTTAGAATAATACGTCAGTAGAAAAATCTGTCAACCTGGTTTCAAATCGACTTTACTAATTTTTAGTTGAAACACTGATTCAAGCAAAGATTTTAGTTATTTTCATTTAACACAATACTAAAACTCCTCAGTACTTTAACTAATTTTGAGTGTTAATTTCCAAAACTATTTACAACTAATTTTTAAGAACACATTCGTTAAATTTTACAAAATTTATTGTTAGAATCAGGGGACTCCCATGGTCCTGATGAATGGCAAAACCGGTTTTTAATGCAACAGATGGCGCTGAGTGCTGTTTTGTTTTTCTGGCAATACTGTTTCATTTTATTGGGGAGCAGTGTTGCCCAAAATGTTTTAGCTTATTCCCATTTTAAGTATTTAAATTCCCAATGTTAAACCCAATTCATTTTAATTTAAACAAAAACTCAAAAAAAGAGATAAGTTAGCATCGCTCTTAAGTTCCGAAAATTATTAGGAAATTAGTGAGCAAATTAAATTAAAATAAATAAAATTGAATAATTTACAAAGAAATATTTACGTTTTCACTCGAACTTAAAGGGCCTCAAATCTTTGTTAAAATTGTGAAACTAAAAAAATTTTATTATACGAAAGACAAAGCACAATTAAGCTGAAATGTCACCGTTTCAAAATAAAAGTCGTATATTAAATTTTCGATAGAAAAACTTCTACACACTTTTCATACGATGGTAGTCTTTTTTTTCTAAAATTTGTAAATCTAGTAAGGTGTAAGTTCTAGGGCTCGTAAATTCTTTTGAACATTAAGTTTGCATAAGTCGAGTTTACTCGATTCAGAAGGTACATAAGAGGTTATATGAAAACCCCTGGTACTTTTTGAGCCTACACAAAATTTATTTTTTCTAAATCCTTTGCATGTAACAATTTCAGTAAATAGAAAATAGAAAAGTTTTTGAATAATTATTGAGCTTAGTTGCTTTTTGTTATTTCAAGATTTATAAATATTTGGAGAACATTTCCTCCATAATTGAAATATTTTGTAGAAATTTTTAAATTCTTCAACAGACCTAATTTCATCGACTTTAATTTGAAATAATACGCATATAATTTATACCAAAATTCTTCTTATTTTGGGCCTATAACTAAATCTTTTAAAATTTACAATTTTTTTAATATGTCCCCAAAACAAAGTCGAAATCCCTAATTTGGGCCCAAATCCCCTTACCTAACAACTCTGTAAAACCTCATTTGACATAAAAAAAATCCTTCCTTGAGAAAATTTCCTAAAAAAAATCCTCCTTCGACAAAATTTCCCACATGCTAGCGACATCTACAGTTTATTTACAAAATTATCGATATTGCATCTCTATATTATAAGTCTCTGGTTAGAATATAATGTTTTCATGTTCTTGTTTTTACCCGTTAGATGGCGCCACCAATGAATGCGAAGTTTTTAAGATGTCTCTATTTCTTTCCCTCCCGATTTTTAGAATCGTCCATATCTCGAAAACTAAGACAGATAGAGCAAAATTGATGAACATTTCGACTACCCCTAACCATACACACAGAGAAAAAATATACCATTTTCCAACTGAAATTCGGTTACATCTACTAAAATAGGTTGCTGCAACTGAATATTGGTTGTCACAACAAAATTCGTGTTTATATAGGGTGTTTTTTTAAGCCCGATAGAACTTGAAATTGTAAAAAATAACACAAAAAATTAAATTGTAATCAAAATTTTTTTTTTATTGGAAAGATCAATACGTGACATTAACATTTGAAAATGATTTCGGGCATATGGGCACCGCGGCTGTTCTTGACGAAGCGCATTCTGGACGTCCAATTTTGGGCCACTTTTTCGAGCACTGCTGGCCGTATGTCACGAATAACACGAACAATGCTGTCCTCCAAGGCATCAATTGTTGCTGGTTTATCAGCATAAACCAGTGACTTCACGTAGCCCCACAGGAAATAATCGAGAGGTGTCAAATCGCACGACCTTGGAGGCCAATTGACAGGTCCATTTCTCGAAATCAACTTATCGCCAAATTTTGATTTCAATAAGTCGATGGTTGCGTTCGCCGTATGGCACGTAGCGCCATCCTGTTGAAACCACATCTCCTCCGGATCAATGTCATCCATATTTTCAAACAAAAAATCATTGATCATGGTGCGGTAACGATCTCCATTGACCGTAACGCGAGCTCCGGCCTCATTTTTGAAGAAATAAGGTCCGATGATGCCACCAGCGTGAAAACTGCACCAAACGGTGCATTTTTCTGGATGTAATGGAGTCTGTAGGGTCTCTTGTGGATTGGTCTCACTCCATATGCGGCAATTTTGCTTATTAAAAAACCCGTTAAGCCAAAAATGCGCCTCATCGCTGAACACAATTTTGCGTCTATAAGTTGCGCGAATCGACGACTGATTTTCAAAGTAAATTTGGATAATTTCGTAGCGTTGTTCAAGCGTGAGTCTATTCATGATGATTTGTCAGAGTATACTGAAACAAATAAAAAAAAATGTTTCATCAAAATTTAGTTTTTTGTGTTACTTTTTACAATTTAAAGTTCTATCTAGCTTAAAAAAACACCCTTTACAACTGAATTGTGTTAAAATCAACAAGTTTTATTTTAAGGAATAAATTTTGTTAAAGTTACAAATTTTTCTGTTTTTCAACAGACTTATTATTTTGAGTGTAGAAATTGATTAATATGAAAAATAATTTTAAACAGTTGTTTTACATGAAACACGAACCACTTTCCAAAAAAAATTTATTATGTACAGTAGCCACACGACAATCGTTAATCCGAACCTTATGGACTTCAGATTATTAACTAAATTCTTGGATTTCGAAGTTGGTGTGTTGTCTCAAAAAATTACATATGAGAGCTCTCACTAATCAACACTAAGAGAATTATCATCACTTCAGTAATGAATTTCTTCATAGTTTCAATGAAAATTGTCACTGGAACTCGTCCATTGAAACTTTTCATAGAATCTATGAAACAGGTTTCATTAAAGTCAATGTTTATGAAAAGTTCATAAAATTAATGAAACTCTTCATAAAATTAATAGGCCACTCGTCCAATGAATAAATCATTCAGCCAATGAAGAGCTTCATAAAATCTATGAAGCAATTTCATTTACTATTATTTATTATAGTTGGTTGTTGTCGTTGGTAAGCTGGAGTGGATAAATAAAAAGTACTTAAGCCTATATTACACTTGCTAGTTTCTAGATTCTAGTTTTTTGCACCATCAATGCAAATCATATGAAGGGTACCGCATTACCAACATTAATTTGACAGTTTGATAGTTTTTCGATATAGTTGTTCTCTTCACACACATTATTTCTCATATAAGGAAATTCGTGCTCTCTTCTATTTTGGATTATTAATACTGAAACTAGCAAGTGTCATATAGGCTTTAGCAAATGCAAAAGGCGTAATAAAATCGTGGCATATTTTACGGATGTACAAAATATATCTAAAGAAAGAATTCATTAAATAAAAAAGGGTCATAAAAAAATTTTCGAAAAAATTAATATGATTTATAAAAAAATGTCATAGTCCAAAATTAATAATAAAAAATTAATAAAAAAAAAATTATAAAAGATTATTCTCTCAGGAAATGATGATATTTTATAAAAAAAGTAAAAACTATTGAACAATTTCATATATATCATACATGGGCATTTTTCATTACCATTGAATTTTCATTACCATTAGTACATACTAATGACAATGAAAAAAATTAGCAAAATCATTACTAATGGTAATGAAATTACACTAATGTATAAAAAAAACTAATTACAATTGATTAAAAACCATTTGTTTACAAAAAATTCAGACAAATGAAAACGAACAACTGGTTTGACCAGGGAAGTTATAAAACATACTTTATTAAGGAGGATCCATTTAATTCCGTTAAACTTTATCTGGATACAAATAACAGCGGAATGGAAAGTAATATTTAATTTCAAATGAGCATGAGCCTTAATGAGCATATTCCATCTTCGATTTCAGCGAGTTTTACTCCAGTTTTACGTTTTTCTGTTAATGGAAATTATTTTATTTAATTTATTTATTATCAATGGTAATGAAATTTAAAATCATTGTCATTAATCAATGAAATTAAATTTTAGAATCATTACCATTAATTAAAAAAATGGCAATGAAAACAATTTCATTACAATTGATTCAATGTAATGGTAATGAAATCATCAATTAATTAGTCCACCTAATTAATTAGTCCCATGTATGATATATATAAATAACATTTTTCATTAAATTTATGGAGATCTAATTTATGAAATTCTATGAATTTTTTTAATGAAATTATGAAATTTTATGAAAGAAAAGTTATGAAAAATTTCATAACATTAATTAAATATTATATACATAATGAAATTGTTCATTGGTTCTACAAAAAAATTCTATGAAATTATATCATTAATATCATTAAGGATAATTCTCTCAGTTAACTAATTTTAATTCGGACAAGTTCTGGCAAACATCGTGGTTCCTATAACAAAAAATTCTTAAATAAAGCATTAATTCTACATAGAGAGAAATTTAAATTTTAATGAAAATTTTTACTAAAGTAAAGAATGTTTTTTCACGAAGTGAAGAAAAAATTTATAAAATTTTACGAAAAGCTTCATAACTTCTTTAATGAAACTTTTTTATTGGGTGTATGAAATTTTTAATAAGTAATACGAAATTGCTGTTAAAACTTTATGAAAAACTGTATTAAATCAATGACAAGTTCCAATGAATGAACTTTAGCGAAACTTCATTGATTCAGTGCAGAAATTCATAGAGAATTTTAGAGTTGTGTCGTTCATGAACCAACTAGTCATTTGAACGGTTCAGTTCATTGAACAATACGACATCGTTCACCATTGTTCGTTCTTTTCGTTTAATAGTTTATTTCGTTCTTTTTTTATTAATAGAAAATTTGTATCTATTTCTTATTAATTTTTTTCAAAATATTAAATAGTTTTCTTAATAATTTAGAATTTTTATTAAAATTGTAATTTTCTGATACTATTAGTCTATGTACAATAAAATTAATGTAACATCCAGTGCACCAATAAATTGTCAAAAGAACGACGCAGTTCACGAATCCACTGTTTTTCAGTTCATGACAAAAAAAGAACGATATCAAAAAAGAACGATTGAACGATTTGAACGAACTAGTTCAATAAAATTCATTGAATTCATTCATTGATAAGACCGAGTCTCAAAAAGAACGATTAAATCCAATACTAGAGAATTTTTATATAGGAAAATTTATTTTAAGAATCAGGAGGAATTCCTATATGGTAAAGTTCAAACCAGTTCTGTAAAATAAATGTCTTGGAAGTCTAAGTGGTTTTCTACGGAATAGTCCTCACAATTCGAGAATATTTCTAAAAAAACATTCTTTTAAATATTAGGGAAGAATTTCTCAAAATCTGAAAGTTATCGTAATAAATTGCTGTTATAATCTTATAATTTTTTAAAAAAATTGTTAGAGATTTTATTATATCCTCAGAATCCGAAATATTTTTCATAAAAGTAAATCCTTATACTCTTAAAATTACACATGTGTTAGGATACTATTCGGCAAATAGTCTCAAAATATATATATTGAGATAAATACACAGAGAGAATTTTGCTAGACGAGTTTTTATGGAATTTTTCAGTAAGGTTTCCTTTACAAAGTAAATGCAACCTTTCTTAAATTTGATGAAAAACTTTATATATTTTATGAATCCCACTTTAATGAAACTTTTTCATTGAGTGTATGAAACTTTTAATATATAAAATTAAATTTTTAACATTTTTGGAAAATTCCTATAATTCAATAAAAAGTTTCAATGGGCGAGTTCCAGTGAAACTATTGGTTTTATGCAAAAATTTCTTAATATCAAGCAGATGATTATTTAATGTAGTGCTGAAGGTTCAGAACAAATTTAAGGTTTTTCTTCGGATATGTTTACTTTAGTCGTTTGTTCTAAAAAAAATAAAAAAGGTTTTGTTACTTCCCTAAAATTACTCAATTTCTGTTTAAACGGACTTTCGAATTATGTAAAAATTAATATGAATTTTTTGACAAAAATGCAGGCAATATAAAGGTGGTCAAAAAATTCTCAGTGGAACAATAAGAGCACTCAAAATAGTTTGTAGTTTAAATTAACTGAAAATGTAATTTAAAATAAATGAAAAATCACTTGAAAACCGGTCTGCTGACTTTTAATTTATGTAAATCAAAAGAACTTTTCATTTATTTTTAAATGTTAATAAATTAACTACAAAATCCTTAAAAAACAAATGATTTTTCCTTTATTTCGTTTTTTTAACTTTCAAAAAATTAACTACAAAATCCGTAAGAATAAATTATATTAAGTTTATTTCGTTTCTTTTTTAACAAAACATTTTAAATGAAAATATTAACTGTAACAGAAAATCCGTATTTATATGTAAATTATTTTTTAAATAAAGGACAAAAACAGTTGAAAAATGTATTTCTTTTCATTTTAACTTGATAATCATTTAAAAATAAATGTACGGATAACTTTTTAAATAAACTACACAGAAAAAATTTACAAAATTCTGTTTGTAATGTTAAACACCTTTTTTGCATAAACAAACAAAAAATTTTTTAAAAAGGCACCAACAATGGAATTTGTATATACTTTTTGTAACTTTTTTGTAATTTGTTAAAAATAAAATCAATTTTTTTTTAACAATGTGTTTTGTAAATACAATAATTTTTTTTTGTAACTTGTTTGTATTTGTTAAAAATAAAAAAATAAAATTCAACAACGAGTTTGTTATATTAAAACAATTATTCGCTTTATGTTGTCGTATTGACAAAAAAAAATACTTTTTTGAAATTTTTGTTACAATTTACAAACATTTGAGCAATTGAAAACAAAAAATAAATGATTTGTTTTTTTTTGTTTCAAAAAATTCTAAGGCTATTTTTTTGATATTTTTGATACAATTTACAAACATTTAATAAAAAAATTGTTAGATATCTAAGTAAAAAGCCAACAATTTTTTTTAATTACTTAAAATTTTGTGATACTTTTTTCTGTGTATAGTCAGTTACTGTAATAATATTTTCAGTGTGGGCGAAAATGGGTTAACAGGCGGTTAATTACACAGTACAATACTAAAAATGCATCGGGCATGCGACATATCATTATTAAAAAAAATTAATTTTTTTATCATATACACACAGAAAATAAATTGGTTGGAATTCTATCGGAACCAACGAAATATTTTCATCGTTCAATAATTTTAATTGCAGTTACTTAAAATTCATCATCAGGAAAGTTATATTTATTTGTGAACAGAAAATATATATGAGGAACCAAAACACTGTCAAATTATCCAAAGTATTGGCTTTTCTAACCAATATTGAAAAAATACCAACTTCCACATTAACTTCAATACCAACAACCACCAATTTATCGAAGATTTAGCCATTTGAATAAAATATCGGCTGCAAAAATCTAGTATCAGTTGAGTTTCAATAAAATCGATCACTCTATCCAAAGCATTCGTTTCATTCCAATCAATTCCAATCAATTTAAAATTAATTTTTCAACTTTAGTAGCTTTAACCATTAATTTCCATTATTTTGGTAATTGTAATAATATATTGGGACAAGGAACAGAAATTTTATTTATCATAATAAAATTTAGGAATATATCATATTCTTTCGTTTCATACATATGCGTGTTTAAATTCTAAGTTAGACAACAACTAAACGTAAGTATGTGGCGCAGGAGGTAGAGACACAGCCTTATAGCCTTAGAGATTTGAGTTCAAACCTCAACCAAGGCATTACTTTTTTTTTAAATAATTTTTTTATTGATTCAAATTAAAAGACACATTTGATTTTCTGTTGTGAATATAATTTTATTCAAAAACAAAATATTCAAATTTTCAACCTGAAGAAATTCAAATTTTAAATTTGACAAAAAAAATTTATGTCGAGTTTAGCCTAGAGGAAAAGCAATGGGCTGACAAGTTGTGTCGATTTTCTGTTGTTGATAAAATTTTATTTATAGACAAAATATTCAAACCTGAAGAAATTCAAATTTGAAATTGGACTAAAAAAACTTAAATAGAGCTTAGCTTAGAGGGAAATCAATGGGTTGACAAGCGGAGGGTCGGCGGTTCGATCCCAGTTAGCGACAAAAAAATTTTAATTTTTAAATAAATTTTGTGGAACGTGTTTTTCTATTTATAGAATTTATAATCCACAAACATTAAAGTAATCTATTAACACAACAAAAATTCAAAAATTGTAAATAAATTTCGGTAGTTACGGTAGTATTAAATAAAAGTGATTGTACCTGGAACTACAAAAATTCGGTTGGCGAAAAGTTCGGTTGGAACTACGAATCTGTTTTCTGTGTGTACGTGACTAAACAATTATATTTAATTTTTAATATGGTTTAAAAGTATAGACTTTGGGCTTTTAGAACCATACCAACTTATTTTGATGAGGTAAAGGATCTAGGATATAATTGCAAGTCAACTGAAAACCGCATTTATTTTCCTATTTTGCAAATCTAGTAAAATCCTTTAATCGGATTTGCAAAATCTTAACACATTCCACTAAATTCATTTTATCAAAAAAATCCATGGATGGTAACCGAAACGATGCGGTTATCGGTAGGGTAACGCTATTTCAGATAATTTCGGTAACGGTATTTTAAGGGTAACGCTATTTCATTTATTTCGGTATCGGTATTTTAAGGATAACGGTTTTTTAGTTATTTCGGTAATGGTATTTTAAGGACAACGGTTTCTTATTATTTCGGTAACGGTATTTTAAGGTTAGCGATATTTCAGTTATTTTGGTAACGGTACTTTAAGGATAACGGTAGTCAGTTATTTCGATTCATCCCGAAATTTTTTTTACAAAAACAATCGAGATGAAAAACAGAACCAATTTACCAACTTAAAGTATGAAAAATACTCAATAACCACGTGCAATTACCAAAAGCAGAAAATTAAAAATAACGGTAGCGGTATTTTAGGGGTAACGGTATTTTATTTATTTCGGTAACTGTATTTTAAGGGTATCGATATTTCATTTATTTCGGAATCGGTATTTTAAGGATAACGGTATTTCAGTTATTTCGGTAATGGTATTTTAAGGATAACAGTATTTCGGTTATTTCGGTAACGGTATTTTAGGGGTAACGGTAGTCAGTTGAAAGGGTTTTGAATCGATAACGGAATTTTAGCGGTATTGCCTGCCAACCCTGAAAAAATCACAACTTTTGCGAAAACATTTTCAGAAAATTTAATCTGAATCACAAATTTTATCGCCCTTACTATCTCAATTTCCCAAATGTATGTTTTTGTTAAAGTCGTCTTCATTTAAAATTTTGGGTGGCAGTATGCTTTGAATTAGTTTATTTTTGAAGAATTCTGATTGGTCAATTTATTTTCAATGAATCAAAATGTTTGAAAATATAAATATTTTTGTAAGGTTTTCATACTTTTCATGTTTAAAAATAAAGTCGACTAAATTTAAAATGCTCTTTTATAGTGCATTTTAGAATATGCATATTTACAATAAAAATAGTACATCATTTATATAAAACTTTGTTGAAGTTGATTAGAAAATATGTGTTTTATACATTTCAATGGTTTCATCTGATTTAAGAATCATCACAAACTCCTTAATATTTAGGTATAAAAAAATGAATCTTTTTCAGTTTTAGTCAATTTCTACTGAAAATTAAATTTTAAAAGTGCAAAATTTTTTTTGATAAATTAAGTAACATGAGGTGTTTACCAATGGTATAAATTGAAAAATTTTATATTCCTTTCATCGCAGATTAACTTTAACCGAAATCGTGAAAAAAGAGAAATTTAAATTTTAAATGTATGTATAGGGAATCTTATCGCCCTATATATTAAACTAAAGGGCATATCTCATAATTTTAAAAGGTTGCAAACAATAGCATTATTACTTTCAATTTTGTATTTATTTGTAAAAAGTTTATTATTTTATTTATTAATAGTTTCTGCTTCTTCTTCCCAAAAATTAAAAATTCTTTTTTTATATAATATCCTTTAAAATGAGACGAAACTGGGGGCGTTAATATTAAAATTTTATAATTCGTAACTCAAGGGAAAAACGAAAACTGAGTCCAATTTTAGCCCTTAAAAGTATGATTGTGCCCATAAAGAATTGTATAGTTTTATAAATTTATCCTCTATTCCTCTATCACATATCTAAATTTAATTAAAATCTGATAGTTCGCCCAAAAAGGAGTTATCCTGTAAGTAAATTTCATAGTAACAGTTTGAGGCTTTTTAGGCCACAAGTCGAAACTTAACCCTATAAAATCAGATGACACAAAATAATAACTTTTTATCAAGTGGCAGACTTTTTTCGAGCAACTTTAAAATTTAGAGACCTAGACTTATAATTTAAATTAAGCTCCATGTGTTTTTTTTTTTCAAATTTTACAAAGTTTTATAAAAGTTGGTGAAAATAAAGATTTTAGAAAATAAACAGAATGCAATCCTCTCATTTACTGAGAAAAATTTATAAAATGTTGCTGTAAATAGGATATTGAAATTTTTGTCGCACAATTTTAATTGATTAATTGATATTTTTATTTTTACTGCTGATATTTTCGTCATATTTATTATAATTTAAATATAAAATTGAATACTTTATCTTTGGTTTTCCTTAAAAATTACCTATTTTCTTCTTGCAGGCACAAGTTGTTAACATTGGTTGAAAGAAATACCTAGACATTGCTGAAAATTTTGTACAATTTTGGACAAAATAGTCAATTTAACAATTATTTTAATTTTTGCATTAAAAAATACAAAAATTGTTTTTATCGGACTTTCAGTATAAAATCTAATAATCAATTTTCACAAAATGTTCTGAAAATGTTGATATTACCAAATTAAGCATTTTAAAAAATTTTTAAATTTGGTTCCAGGTTAAAGTGGGTTTATAATATTCGACGAAACCAAAATTCCGCAAAAAGAGAGCATCCACTTTTCTAAGCATGGTTTTTTTCTCTACATTCGAAATAAGATAGAGCAAAAATAAAATACAACAAAACATAGAATTGTCACGCACAAGCATAGTTTTGTAATGAAAATTTGTTAAATTTACAATGGTATCGTTTCTTTCCTATGACACGCACGTGTTAAATTCATTGATGGAAATGCAAAATTTTGAACTACTACCAGTTCCAGAAAAAACACAACTCAAAAATAAAATTAGTTCAAATTTGGCATTTCCACCAATGAATTTAACACGGGTGTGTGATAGGAAAGAACCGATACTGTTTTAAATTTAACAAATTTTCAGTAGAAAACTACGCTTGTATCATGTTCCTTTGTGCACTGAAAGAATTATCCTTCATATAATTTCATAGAATTTTTTTCGTAGAATCAATGAAGAATTACATTATGTATATAATATTTAATTAATATTATGAAATTTTTCATAACTTTTCTTTCATAAAATTTTATAATTTCATTAAAAAAATTCATTGAATTTCATAAATTAGATCTTCATAAATTTAATGAAAATGTTCTTTATATATGTGACGCGCAAAATAGAAAGGGACCTAAGGATAGAAAGGGGCCTAAGGTCAGGAGAGCATGGGATCGGTCTCATTCGATGCTCAGATGTTGTCCACAAAAAAAAAAAATTGATTTTTTTACCCTTAGGTCCCTTTCTCTATGCGCTGTCACATATATGAAATTGTTCAATAGTATTTACTTTTTTTTAAATTTTTTTATAAAATATTGTCATTCCATTAATTTTTAAAAATTTTCATACAATTAGAATTTTATATTAAACCTTTAAATCTCAAATACAATAGTTTTATATAACCATATATAATTTATAATTATAATTTAGTGATGTGCATTAATTTTTATACTGAGAGAATTATGTTATAATTTTTATTTTTTTTTTTATTAATTTTGGACTTTTTTTATAAATCATATTAATTTTTTCGAAATATTAATAAGGATTTTCATTAATTGAATTAAGCTTATTATAAAATTCTATGAAACTTTTTAATTTTATGAATTCTTTCATTCGATATATTTTGTACATTCGTTAAATATGGTACAATTTACTACGCTTTTTGCATTTGCTAATTACTTTTTATTTATCCACTCCAGCTTAGCAACGACAACAACTAACTTTAATAAATAATAATAAATGAAATTGCTTCATAAATTTTATGAAGCTCTTCATTGGCTAAATGATTTATTCGTTGGAGGAGTGGGCTATTCATTTTATGAAGATTTTCATTAATTTTATGAACTTTTCATAAACATTTACTTAAATGAAAAGTGTTTCATAGATTCTATGAAAAGTTTCAGTGGACGAGTTCCAGTGACAATTTTCATTTAAATTATGAAGAAATTCATTACTGAAGTGATGATAATTCTCTCAGTGTGTTGTTGTATTTTTTGTATTTTATTTTTGTATATTACTTTATTGGATGAAGATAAAATAGTCATGAAGTAGTCGTTACTGGGTTAAAGAATAAATGAAATAAAATAGTAATCTTTCCAAAATTTTAAATTTCCAAAAAAAAAAAAAAATTAATAAATTAGTTATTTCCACGTACTATAGTGTGTATCAGAAATGATAAATAGCTAGAATTATAGTTTTTTTAAGCTCGATTAACGGTTAACTCTGCTGCGGGGAAGCACATTTTTTGGGTTTTTATAAATCACTCTGTAGAAATTTAATTTTAAATCACTGAAGGATAAAAAACTTGATTTTTAATCACTGAACGATAGAGATTAAAAATCAAAAAAATTGTAGTGAATGCTTGATAAATTGGTCGAATTTATATAAATAATTTTACGATTTATAAAATTAAATGTGATCGACATTGAATTAATTCACTTGATTTGATTAAAAGAGATATTGCAATTGAATTAATTCATAAATTAATTATTGGTTAACAAACCCGAATTATGGCGAACTAATTTAAAAATAATTAATTCTTCAAGGCGCTGGATCTAACAGACCCCATGTAATCGATTTTTAAAGTTGCCTGCAAATATTTTCGTTTTTAAGCGTTATATTCCACTACGTATTCTATATATATTTGTACCATAAAATAAAGACAATTATGAAGAAGAAAATTTCTATAGTTCGGTAAAAAATTGTCAAGCTATTGTATTTCTATACTTGTATCTAACACCAAGAATATTAAACACAAACAAATACGCATTTGTAGAAAGACTTTTAGTTCGTGACACCACCGCACACACAGTTTTCATTTACAAATTGTCTAATGTATTTCTGATTACAAATAAATCAACATTATTGACAATCACATACAAATACACATAGTAGACATTGCCTTTTTGTGCGACAGTGTCTTATTTAATTCCTACCTAGAGTTGTTTGGTTTGTTAAGTTAGTGTTGCACCCCGCTGAGATGGTGCGTAAACATGCGCCATGCCCATCTATAATTAGCCTGCATCTTGTGGCAAGGTCAATTTATTAAAAAATTAAAGATAAACAATTTAACATGAACATTTATTGTTTCAATGGGTTTTGTATTTTTATTTAAAATTACAAATTAAACATCACTTTTACTGTAAACTATTTATTATGTCTAGGCTTCTGTGGTGTTGTTTATTGCAACTAATGTCCTTTTTGGTCGCTTCCGAGTTTATAAACTTGTCAACATAAATACTTGATGGCGGCAATATACAATTGACTAGTCGAGTCAGTGGCAGTATTTATTAGAGGACAGATATGAAAATAAACACTTTCAAGTGCTAATGTTGTTAGGACTAGTTTTTATAAATTTGGTGTCAAAATATGGTAGTGAAACTAGAAACCTTTGTTAAGGCGGGATTTCTGCATATGACGAGTAATTGACCACAATGATTTCATTGTGGTTTTGTAAAAAGCCGACCTATTCCACAAAATTACCAAACACTTTTTTTTTTATTTATATTTATTTATTTATTTATTCATTGTTTCCCCTATACAACAAGATTTATATCTTTTAATTTACAGAACAGGGTTGTGCAAAGTTATATCGTAATGAATTTTTTTTTAATTAAGATACAAATACTAATATAATATAACTTGCGGGCGAAGCCCGCTATGTTGTTAGCGTGCCTTAAAGTTTAGAATTAAATTTCTTTTAGATAAAATAAAACACAATATTTGTTGTTAAGGTAAAATAATTGTTAAGGTAAATTTATTGTAATTTTTAAGTAGAAACACTATTTTTTGCCTCTTCATTTTTATATAAATAAATCATTTAGTATACCAACACGTGAGCATGTAACAACTAAATGTCTGTTGTTCAACCATTGGCGTAGATAGGTCGTATTCGTGGTTGGGTGGGTAAATTCGCTTTTTTATTTAAAGTACAGTTTTTATAATAAAAGCCTTCACCCAGCCCCCACAAATAAATAATTCTGCACAACAATGGGTTTAAAATAAATAAATATTTGATCACTTTTTCTCCTGAAAGTGGATTGTTAGTAATGAATCCATTATAAATTGCAATATACGTGTGTATGTCAAGATAATTTGGTAAAGAGCGAACTTAGGTAGATAGACCCGTAAGTAGTTTTGTTCATTTGTGTTTTGAATTAAAATAAATAACGTAAAGCAGGGTTGGAAAGCATTTTATAATATTAAAGATAGCGGGTAAAGTCCGCTACATTGTAAGCGTGCCTTAAAGTTTTTTTTAAATTCCAGTTTATGTAAAGGTAGACCTGGCAATTCAAGTAAATTCACAAATTCAGTTGGAAAATTTACTGCGTTGCTTTCTTCCACCGGTGCTTCGTTACCTGCAGTTTAAATATCAGAATATATAAGTTCCATTCCTTTTCTAAGGTTTATTCTCTTTTAGAAAATTTGTTTAACTTTCTGGAGAGTATGTTTCAATGCTACATAAGTTTCATATTCCGTGGATAGTGTTTGAATAGGTAATTAAAAGGGGTTCTTCAACCCTTGCAGTGTTAACTGCAGTGTTTCAATTCCACTCGTTCCCCATTCTATGCCATCTCGCTCCTCATTCCATTTCGATCTATAGTCCATTCCATTTCGTTCCCTCTTCCAATCCATTTCCATTGTCTATAATTTCAATTCCACTCGTTGAACTTTTATATCCATTTCGTTCCACTTGTGTAGTGTTTCAATTCCACTCGTTTCCTATTTAGTTTCTTAATTTTAGTGTTCCATATACACTTGTTCTTTAAGTTTTAGGTTTCTAGCTAAAGACGCAGACGTTAAGGGGGGGGGGGACCACCACTTTCAACCACCATTTTTACCACGTTCCTGTCCAAAGTCCTAAAAATGCCTTGTCGATAAGTTAGCCCATACTCCAAGGAAACATATTATAGATTACAGGTTTCTAGCCGAAGGGTTCGGTTAGGCCATCAAGGGGGAGAATTTTTCCGTTTTTACCCCTACCGGTAGGAATTTCCTAAAATTCCGTCTTAGAGGACTTCTGCGTTGGAGGAGGAACCTACCACATACATAATGTTAGGTCTCCATATCCAGCAGTTTGGCCAGGCCGTCAAGGGGGAAGTTTTTCCCTTTTTACCCCTCCCGGTATGAATTTCCAAAAATACCGTCTTAGGGGACGTCTACGTTGGAGAAGGAACCCAAATACCGAATTTAAGCTCCCTAGTTCCAGCAGTTTGGCCAGGCCGTTAAGGGGGAGACTTTTCCTGTTTTTGAGCCTACCTGTGGAAATTTCCAAAAATCTCATCTTAGCTGATGTCTACAATAGACGAGGAACTTTAATACCAAATTTAAACTTCCTACCTCCAGCGGTTTGGGCATCCTTTTAAGCGGCACTTTTCGCTTCATTAATCCCCATTTGTGCCCCTCTCGGTAGGAATTTCCGAAAATCCATAGACAGGGAATTTCAGTTTCCTAGTTCCAGCAGTTTGAGCAGGCTATCAAGGGCGACACTTTTTCTTTTTTTGTCCCTCCCGGTTGGAATTAGGCTGGAAGAGGAACCTAAGTACCGAATTTCAGCTTCCTAGTTCCAGCAGTTTGGACAGGTCGTTACGGGGCCACTTTCCCTTTTTGAGCCCCCATTTTATAACGACGCTGTCCAAATATCAAAAAAGTATCTTTCTAATAAGTTAGCCCTTACTCCAGGGACCCTTTCTAGCCGAAAGGATTTTTACAGGCCACCAAGGGGAGGCTTTTCTTCTTTTTGCCCCTCCCTTTAGGAATTTACAAAAATTCCATCTTCGCGGCTATCTGCGATGGATGAGGAACATTCATACCAAATTTCAACTTCATTGCCTCAGCGGTTTGGGCAGGCCGTTATTGGGGACATTTTTTCCTTTCAACCACCGTTTTTACTATGTTCGACGTATTTTTTTGGAAAATGTATTTTTTTTGGAAAAAGGTACTTTTTTTGAAAAAGGTATTTTTTTGGAAAAATATATGTTTTTGGAAGAAGGTACTTTTTTTGGCAAAGGTACTTTTTTGGAAAAGGTACATTTTTTTAGAAAAAGGTACTTTTTTGGAAAAAGGTACTTTTTTGGAAAAAGGTACTTTTTTCCGAAAAAAGTACTTTTTTTTGGAAAACGGTACCTTTTTTGGAAAACGGTACTTTTTTTGAAAAAGGTACTTTTTTTAGAAAAAGGTACTTTTTTTTTGGAAAAAAGTACTTTTTTTGTCCCCTTTTTACCCCTCCCGATAATAATTTCCAAAAATGCCGTCTCAACGGTCGTCTTCACCGGTCGAGGAACTTAATACCAAATTTCAACTTCATAGCTTCAGCAGTTTGAGCAGAAAGTCAAGGAGGAGACTTTTTCCTCTTTTTTTGCTTTTGGTATATCCTGTATGGAATTCCAAAAATACAAACTTAGTCGATGTCTACTACAGTGGAGGAACCTTTATACCAAATTTCAACTTCTTACCTCCAGTGGTTTGGGCAGGCACTTTTCCAATATGTGAGACTGAGACTGAGGAGACTTTCCCCTTTTTGCCCGTTCCGGTAGGAATTTCCAAAAATCCCGTCTTATTGTGAAAAATATTTAGT
This sequence comes from Leucophora obtusa, assembly GCA_949987735.1. Taxonomy (NCBI): domain Eukaryota; kingdom Metazoa; phylum Arthropoda; class Insecta; order Diptera; family Anthomyiidae; genus Leucophora; species Leucophora obtusa. The sequence continues at coordinate 136,373,056 of OX465299.1, forward strand.
TAAATCTTTTTTAAATGAAATTGCGTTGCTGTTTGTCTGAACATTATGAGGAAGTCTGGTCTATAACCGGATAGCATTATAAAAATATTGCCATTCAGATACTAGACTATGATATTTAAGGGATATTATAGTTTTGCCTCTGTTGTTTGGCCTTCCAAAAGTTAAGCGATCATAAAAATATTCTGGTACCTTAGTGTATACTATTTTATGAAGTAATGTCAGTATCCTGATGTTCACTACATTCGCGAAAGTCACTCCGAATAGTTGTATTGCGTAAGACGATACATGATCAAATCTCCGTAAACCAAACACATACCTTACGATATTGTAGTAAATAACTTTTGTTATTGTGGAATCACAACAACGAAAAACTTCACACCCATATGTCAAACACGGCATTAGATATGTTTTCGCAATAAGCTTTCTTATATTTAATGGAGTACAATATTGTGTTGCCCACAAAGTACGAAGCATAGAGTATATTTTGCCTATAATACCGATCACATGGTTGAACCAACTAAGAGTATCGTTATATATTATACCCAGATTTTTTGCGAATGGTACGATTTCAATTTTCTGATTCTGATGATATACGGATTCAAGTAAAGTCCATTTTCAGACACTGCAGATCTTCATTTATTTTGCCAACGGTATTATAAAAAGATTTAATCGACCTGCTTATATAAAGATGTACATCATCGGCATACATGTGTATAATACAGTGGGATACTTGTTGTGGCAGATCGTTCGAATACATTGAAAAAAGTAGAGGTCCCAAAATTGAACCCTGTGGTACCCCTCTGATAACTGGTAGAGATGTCGAATAGCAATCGTTTAAAAATACAGATTGAGAACGGTTGGAAAGATATGATCGTAGTAACGATATTGTTGAGCTAGAGAAATTAAACTGTTGGTCTAATTTCACGCAGAGCTTGAAGTGGTCACCAGTATCGAAAGCTTTGGAGTGATCCAATAAAACTAGCAAAGTAACATTTCCACCATCAATAGCAGAGCGTATATCTTCCGTTACATCAATCAGTGCAGTAATACAACTATGCTTAGGTCGAAAGCCAGACTGCTTATTTGTCAGAAGGTTAAAATTATTTAAGTGAGTACTTATTTGTTTATGCACAAGTTTTTCGAGAGCTTTGGATAGGTATGATAATATAGCAATCGGTCTGAGCTCGGTATTTGTTTTAGGTACAGGTATGATCTTTGCATGTTTCCATCGAGCTGGAAAAACACTAGTGGTGAGAATGGTGTTAAAGAGGTAAGTAATATACGGCAACAAAAGTGGCAGCAGAAATTTAACGAACTTAGGATCTATGTTGTCATATCCAATTGCATTAGACTTTATTGATAAAAAACTGTGTAACACATCGGTGTTATTAACCCACTGGAATTCGAATAGATTACCACGCTCATGACCTACATCTCCATTTATGTTACATATGTGTGTGCCCGGATTAGAAACTGGGGAAGGCAAAGAAGTAAAAATCGTGTTAAGTTCGTTTGCACCCAAGTCATACATGGGAATTTTTCATTACCATTGAAATTTCATTACCATTAGTTCATACTAATGATAATGATTAGTGTAATCATTACTAATGGTAATGAAATTACACTAATGTATAAAAAAACTAATTACAATTGATTAAAAACCATTTGTTTACAAAAAAATAAAGACAAATGAAAACGAACAACGGGTTTGGCCGGGGAAATCAATGAAATTAAATTTTAGAATCATTACCATTATTTAAAAAAATTAAAATTAAAATAATTTCATTACAATTTATATCAATGCAATGGTAATGAAATCATCAATTAATTAGTCAACCTAATCAATTAGTCCCATGTATGACTCAAGTTCCCATTACTTATATTATTCTTAGTTTTCCAAATCCCAATTTCTCGTATGGTTTTCCATGTTTTTTTGCCCTCAACTGCATTTTTAAAACGTTGGGCATAATATTTAGATTTAGCCCTACGAATTTGTCGATTAACCTCCCGTCGCTCCATACAAAACTCTTCGTTTAACTCAGTTGTTCTAAATCGTTTCCAACGCAAGTACGCATTATCTATTTTCTCAATTTCAGATTTAATGTAATTATTGAACCAAGGCCTTGTAGTTTCCGTTACTATTTTAGTCTTAACCAGAATAGCCAAGTCATATAAATGCATAATATTTTCCTCCAGAAAGCCTAATTCCTCATCAACTGTCAGCATGTGGTATAAAGAGCTCCAGTTAATAAGAAAAAAGTTTTCATTTAGAAATTGATAGTTCATTTTCTTGAAGTCCCGGTAAGAGAAGTATTCAATTTTATGATGTAGGGGAAACTGGTAGGGAAAATTAAATCGTGACGTGAAAAACAAGGTGCCGAGAGTTGGTCGTAAAGTAAAACGTTAGAGCTTTCATTAACAAAAATTATATCGAGAAGTGTACTACAAGTGTTTTTTAAGCCCGATAGAACTTACGAAAAAATTGACTATGAACCGAACTGTCATACTGCGTTCACTTTTTCACATTTATGATCAGCGTACTCTGGCAAATCATAATGAATAGATTGACGCTTGAACAACGCTACAAAATTATCCAGATTTACATTGCAAATCAGTCATCACTTCGTGCAACTTATAGACGCAAAATTGTGTTCAGCGATGAGACTCATTTTTGGCTTAACAGGTTTGTTAATAAACAAAATTGCCGCATATGGAGTGAAACCAATCCATAACCATAATCCAGGAAAATTCAAAGCTTGGTGCGGTTTACATGTTGGTAGCATCATTGGACCTTATTTCTTCAAAAATGAAGCAGGAGCTTGCGTTTCGGTCAATGGAGATCGTAACCACAACATAATCAACGATTTTTTGTTTGAAATATGGATGGCATTGTTCCGGTGAGATGTGGTTTCAACAGGCCGGCGTTGCGTGCCGCCAACGTCGACTTATTGAAATCAAAATTTGGCGATAAGTTTATTTCGAGAAATGGACCTGTCAATTGGCTCCAAGATCGTGCGATTTGATACCTCTCGATTATTTCCTGTGGGGCTACGTGAAGTCACTGGTTTATGCTGATAAACCATCAACAATTGACGCCTTGGAGGCCTACATTTTTCGTGTTATTCGTGACGTACGGCCAGCAATGCCCTTTTGTAGCCTTCTTGGAAAATATGCGTTTGAATTTCATTGAAAATTAGCGTACGTATGGATATGCCACATTCCTATTAATTTTGAATTTTGCAGGTTAATAATTTCTTTTTGGAGACCCGGGGATTTGTAGAGGATGACAATATAATTTAAGCGGTTTAAAAATCAATGAAAACAACACTATTTATACAATAATTCAATTGCATATCGAGACCATAGTTTTTGAAAATAAGATTCCTTATAATAAACATACTCAAAAAATTATAGTAAAAACAAAGGTAAATATATGGGAAAATCTATAGACATTGTCGGACTTAGGCTTTGCCCACCCCAGACCGGTTTTTGCCCACCCCAGAATTAAACAAAAACTTACTATAATTCTTGTTTCTTTGATTTTTATATCAAAAAGTATCACAATATTATTTTTTTTTAAATATCAGTTAATCCAGTGTTTTTAATTGGGAAAATGTCTATTGATTTCCTAGGACGATAATTTGTTGGAAGCTAAGGGTCAGTTTTAAAGCAAGAACTAATACCTCATTCATACTGAACCCAAAACTAGTAGTTTTCAAATTTATTTAGTTTGCGATTGCCACATCCCATACAATACATATGTACATCAAATCGAAAATTTAAAAAAACGAAAACTTCGATTTTTGTCTTAAATATTTCTTAAATAAGAAATGTTTGAGAAATTCTTACTTGAGAAATATTTAAGAAACAAATCGATGTTAGTTCTGATTATAAGAGTTTTTATTTAACCCTCTAATCGCTAAATTAACCACAAATGCGCCAAATGAGTATTTTATAATAACAAATTAAGTTATTTCGATCAAAAATAAAATTTACTAAATTTTTTGTAAAGAAATTTTTCGTGTACATTGCACGGTTTGGAAGCGAGAAAGAGTCCAATTTAAAATTTCGTCAAATTTAAAAAAAATATTTTAAAACAAACACAATTTTCAAAAATCTTAGAAACATATTTAAGTCAACTCAAAAGTGTTAATAACAACTACAAAGTAAGGTTGAAGCTTTAGCTTTCCAAAATAGTCTTATTTAAGTCCAATGATAGACAAGACTCCATTAGGATACCTCTAAAGGATATCATCTTAACTTGGAAACGAATAGACGGATTTTTATGAAATTTGACAGAAAGAATATATATAGTAGGCCGGATCGATTTGTGGGGAGGCAAAAAAATCGCCCATGGCTCAGGGAAAATCGTATTGTAGGGATCAAAATAAGAAACTTTGCCGAAGGAACCATACCTCTAAAACGAATTCTACTACCCCCCAACTGTTGACTTTTGTCCCGTAGGGTCAAGTTTTGAAAAATCACACTTTGACCCATTTAGAGTGCCCCAATCGAGTCCAAATGTATGACCGACCCCCACTAACTTTGGAGGGCCGATCCACCCATGCCAGTGGCACACCCCCTGGAACTCCCCTGGGGGGTTCCCCATACAAACATTTTAAAAAATCACCATTTTTGGCACTTTATTTTATTATTTTTTATCTCATATTAGCACTTCACACTTCGAGTTCTTCACAACGACTTAATGCATTCACAAAAACTGTTGCGTTATATATGGTCTAGGAGACGAGGTAATAAGAATGAAATGGTAATTTCAATTCTACCTGTAACCGATTTTGTTGTCAAAACTGCCCAGTTGGGGTAGTAGAATTCGTTTTAGAGGTATGGTTCCTTCGGCAAAGTTTCTTATTTGTATCCCTAGAATACGATTTTCACTGAGCCATGGGCGATTATTAAATCGACCCGCCCTAATATATAGTATTAGTAGCAAAGCCCTTAAGTTTGAACTAAATTTCATATTTTCCAGAAAACGAAAATCGCTACATGCACTTAAGTAACAGCACAGAAAATTCTGATCACCTCGGTAATTTAAGTGGTCAAAAATTACGAAAATTTTATCAAAAGTTATTTTTTAAATATTTTTTTTTTGAAAAAATTATAATAATAATGTCGAAAGTGTTTTTTAAGATTAAGATTCTGAGAATGGGCAAATAAACAGCCGATTATAAATGGGTCCCTTGCCCACCCGAGAAAAATGGTCTAGGTACGCCAATGTCTATAGAACAGTACGATTCCATGTAACTCTGAATTTAAACCATTTTAACAACAATATATATTATTTTTGATGGTATCAGCATTTTCGAGGCAACGAATTTAATCAGGCGAATATCTTAGATTTTAAATATTTATGCTTTTAATGTGCTCTACTCAATTAAAAACTACCCTAATTTATCCTAATTTTGCTTGTAACTATCAAAAGTTTTTCAACTCTTTTGGGTATAACTTTTACAGCATAAAAGGTAATCGCCTAAAATCTTTGCTGGATAATAATTATGATGTTGGAAAATCTCACACTTGTTGAAAAATTGGTGCCCTCAATTAGAAACAAATGGTAGTTCTATAAAATCTGTAACTCTGTTTTTTGAATAATTTCAGACATTTTTAATTTTTGCTCTTTCAGCCCAACATTTTTTGATACTGGCATATAACTGATAAATAAGCAAAAAAATGCGGTAAAGTTGATTAGGGAGGGTGCCTTCAGAAATAAAGAAGATATGATTATCCCAATTTTTGCATTAAAAATACAAAAATTGTTTCCTCGGACTTTCTATTCTCTCATATATTTAGTCAGAATATTCCTCTACCTCAATTTCAAATTCTAATATGATATTGTCATATTATTGTATTGACAACGAACATACATGTAAATAGTACCCAAAGGGTACTTTTATATAATTGTTGCTTTCAAAAAGGAGTTGATTTATAGCTGGTTTTACCAAATCAGACAGTTCATATACGAAAGTACAAAATTCTCGTCCCGTTGATTTTTTGTACCTTATGTGATGTCTCGGTTTGAGTAAGTTATCATTTTCTTATTGCGGACAACTGAAGAGTAGAGTGATGTCTATGAAACAATTCTATTGTCTATCATGAAAATGATCAACCCTTTTTGAAACAACAAATAAAATCTAATATGACAATATCATATTAGAATTTGGATTTGAGGTAGAGGAATAGTCTGACTAAATATATAAAGAAGATATGACAATAATAATCTCTTCATATCTATGCGTGAGGAACTTAAAATTTCATATTTTTGAAGGGCACATCCGCAGTTTGAGAAATAATTAGTTGCAGTCCTGCGCGATCGGTATACATATATCAGTAATACTATTATTGTGTGTAAGTGCTAAATGGATGGTACTATTATTTTGGTATCCAGAGCCATTTTAGATTAAATTTTGTAGCTTTTCATAGATTTTTGGAGCCAAATTGATGTAGAAACGAAACGGATAATCAGATAATTTTAGCACTTACACACAATAATATTAATGGTGATATTCCATCAAACACCAGTTCAAGCCTTAGAGAAAATTTGAGATTTACATTTGATATCAAGCCTATATTTCAAATCTGTCTCAATAAATTTTAATAATTTTATATTGATTAATATTTGAAATCGATTTGAGAAATACACTTGTAAAAGCTTTGAAATTTCTATGTAAACTTCTCTATTTTCCTCTAGTGTTTTTCTATTTAAAAGCATTGGTTTAAGATTTATCATTTATATCAAATCATTATCAAACTGAAAATAAGTTTTTTTTAAATTTTTTAGAAAAATTATCTTCACATTAGAAAATTATATATATTTCAAGTATTTGTGGTGTATTTTTCTATATTCGATAATGATTTGAGATAATTTTGTATGTATAATGTATCTCAAATAACAAAACAAAAATGTCAATAAATAAAATATATATTGGAAAATCTTAGGAATAACGCGTAAATACGCCTAGAAATATCTAATTTTACAGGAAGAGGCAACGCGTTTTTTATATGTTAAAAGGAGCTGAGAAGGTAAGTAATAAAATATGATAACAGTGAATATAAAAAATTAACTTATTTCATCAACATTTAACAGATCGTACTTTTTACAGCGAATGTTGTCATCAAGGTTGAGCTTTGATTTTTCCGGTAAGATATGATTTCAACTAAGCATTTTAAGTGCTCCGTTTTTTATTACGAGACCAATAAAAAAATCTTATACTACATTTATACCTGATCAGAAACTACCTGGTTTTTGGCTCTTGTAGTTTTTAGCTGGACAAAACGCATGCAAAAAAAACAAGCAAAAACTACCCTAAGGGAAATTTTAACAAACTGTCACCGAACTGGCCCCTTTATATGAAATAGGTTGGTCACTTTTACATAGCGTTGTCATAGGAGGGGGAAATTGACCCCTTGCGACATGTAACAAGACAAATCCCAGTACAGGTCCCTGAACTTTGTTTTTTATGAGAGTTCAGTAACCTGTCCTAGGATTTGTCTTGTGACATGTCACAATGGGTGAATTTCCCAAAATGTCATGAAAAAGTGACCACTCTATTTCATATAAAGGGACCAGTTCGGTGACAGTTTGTTAAATTTTCCAGTAGTTTTTGTACAAAAACTAGGTGATTTTTTCTGAAGTATAAATGTAGTATTATGGACATTTTATTAAAAAAAAACAGCCTGTATGCAGTTCTAATAAATGTGTTACATGGGCCAGTTTTATAGGCAGAACTATGGACGATTTTTGTCCTAAATATTTATTAAATTAGAAATTTTGTTTGAAAATTTCTGGCTTAAGCAAAATTTTATAAAAAAATCGTTCTTAGTTCTGACTATAAAACTGGCCCTGAAAATTTAATGTCTATAAGATTATTTTAATTGTCTTTTCACATTTTTATAAACACAGATAAACTTAAAATTTATTAACACTAAAAAGCCAGTTTTATAGTCACAACTAAGAACTGATTTTTGTCTTAAATACTACTCAAGTTACAAAAAAAAAAAAATTTTAAACATTTCTTAATTAAGCAAAATTTTAGAAAAAAATCGTTTTTATTTTTGATTATTAAGCTGACCCTTAATCACTTTTGTAAATATTTTAAGGTACCCAAATTTGAAGATAACTTTTTACCACCCGGGAGTTTAATTTTTAAGTGGCTTTTAAATATTTTATACTTTACTTTTTTAAATGTTTTTATATTGTAACCATTCAATATAATTTTTTATTTTTTTAAGTGTACAAATAAATGGTAGTAAGATTTGAAAAGAGTTCATTATTTTCATTGGAGGCAATTTTGATATATAACATATTTCTCAAGTCTTTATAGACAGTATTTTTCTATTATATAATTAATATTGATAAAAATTTAATATTCATGTTAAATTTTGATTTGAGAAACATTTGAATTTTTGTTACTTTCAAGTCTATATCTCGACTCTAAAAATATTTGAGAAATATGCTTGAGCTCTAACTGCCGTTTTTATAAAAAAAACGGCATGATTCTCAAATAGAGAATAAAAATTCTCAATGCTATTCTCAAAGGTAATGTTTGAGAATTAAACTTGTTCTCAAATCTATATTTACTCAGTTTCAATAGTAATTGTTTGTTGGGATATATCCCCAATAAACATCGATTCTAGCCTTGGAGAAATATTAAGATTTTCGTTCGATATCAAGTGTATTTTTCCAATCATTCTATATAAAATAAAACTAACATTTGAACTGAATTTGAAAAAATATTTTAATTCTATTTTAGAAATATAGTAGATTTGTCTTGCAAAAATAGTCAGTTTTAAAACCTGCCTCCAGTGTATTTTTCGAGCCTATTTCAAGTGCAAATTAAAGGTTTGATATTTAAAATCGATATTTTATCATTCTCGATTCGCAGTATATCATTTTTTGTTCCTTATAATTTTATTTTTTACCTTGTTCAAATAAAGTATATTCTATTTGTTTTCAAATCGTTTTCTAACTATAATTATATTTGATAATCAGCTTTGAGAATGATTTGAGAAATACAATTTTAATTTAGTGATTTTCTAATAAAAATAAACAAATGAAAAATTAAAGATGTCTTTCAAATGAAAAATATAAAATTTAAATGTTTGGTTGTAGAACTCGCGGAATAACACATTTGTACGACCAAAAATTAAACACAAATCTTTATATTTGTAGAACACCTCAATGTAAGTATCAAAAGTTAAAATTCCATAATAGCTTATTGAAAACACTAATAAATTTTCGTTTAGATTTGAGAAAAATTTTGTCATTTTGCGTATTTACATTTGGAAGCTTGAAGACCGCCATAAAAGACGTTAAACAAGGTTATTAATCCGAGAAACCCCTATGAATGTAACTTCCAATCTAAATTCTTAATCTTATGTAAGTAAAAATTGAAAAATTCTTTACAAAATAATATACAGCAGAACCATTAATCTCCACCCCGCATATCCGTATTATATATGTAGTTATCCGGACCCCTTACTGTATCCTATACAATCCGAATAGATTGCCATTTTTAGATATGTGTTACATGCAAATTGTTTCGTAAACTCGATATTGCGGATTGGGTACTGCAAACAGTTTATCCGGATTTACGAAGATTTATTGTTAATATTACGGAAGCGTTGATCGTTTACGAATATGTTGAACACAAAACAGTTATTTAATATCGCAGTTAATAGCAGGACAAAAAGATGACTTCAAATAAAACTTATTTAACTAAAATTATACAGTTCAAAATTTTAGTGTTAATTCAAAAGTTAAATTGTATAAAAGATGCCATATCAAAAACGGAAATGCCAAAATTTTAATTTTTTAATAGTGCACAAAAAAAAATTTTTTTTTTTTAAAAACTTCAAACCCCATTTCTACCCACTAAAAATAAAATTTCGCATGTTTCTTGTATGTTTCTTATTGAATGTTTATAACTTTTATCCCCTCTATAAAATATACAGGTTTCGTTAAGATTTAAGGGTAATACCATTGTTTAATTTCCTTATAAGTCAAATGAAAAAACCACTCTGGAAATAACTTACCATTGCAACTCCCTTCGATTTTAAAACTGAGATTGAGTTTTTCATAGAATTTTTCCTACAAAAAACTCTCATACCCTGAAAATGAAGGAATGAATTTCATTCTAAATTATATGCTAAAATTTTTATAAATTTCAGATATTTTTTTGCTTTTCAGATAAATAAGTATATGTTTTACATATAAATATGCACCAAAATTGTTTTTTCTGCCTTTACGCTCCTTTAAACTTCTTCTGAAAATCCTTAATTTTCATAATTTATTACCACTAACTTTCTTTTTATATTTTCAGAATCAACTATTTTACCACCACGTCAGACTATGCAGATGTCTCAAAAGCAGGCTGACAAAATAAAATTTTACATTTAATTTAATCAATAAAATTAATATTTCCGAAATGCTGATCTTACATTTACAAATTCGGTTATCATTGTCATTCTTTCGTGCTTTCTTAGAGCGATAAAGTGTGGTAAACAAAACTCTATTGCCTTTTTTTAACACATTACTGAAAGCTATAAATCTTTGGCAGCAGTAGAGTAAGCAGAAAAAAAGCACTAATCACTTTTACCGCTTCCAAGTTTCTGCTGGGTACTTAAAATCAATGCCCAATTAAGTCAAATTACATTCATCTTTGGAAAGTGAATTAGAGATGTAATTCTTTTCAATTTTGGATGTAGTATCGTAGTATTACAACGAATTCATAAGAATTTAACTGAAAAGGAATGTATCCCAATGCGTTCTCTCTGAATTTAATACAATTTAGATATTTAATAGATGAGAAAAAAAAATATATAGAGCAATTCCATATGAAAGCGATCATCTTTTGGACGACCCCTCTCCGATTCTAAAATAAATAGTCTCAATCGATTGCCCAGCAAAAAATAATGTACCTACATATTTTTTTTTTTTATAGTGACTGGTTTAGTGGTGGTGTACACCACTGTCATGTGACAAAATTGAAGAATTCTTCATAAGGGACCTCATTGAAAGTTGTTTTAAAAAAAAACTACTAAAGCGATCGCAACGAGTGATAGCTCGTTGGAAAGGTATTGAAAAAAAGGCTTTAATTGAAAAATAAAATTTTCATAATTTTTCTCAGAAATTTACCTTTTTTCCCATGAAAATTAAATTTTCCAATGAAAATTAAATTTTCCGATTTTCCACAGAAGCTCCTAAATTTTCCGGCTAATTTTTTTTTTTGGATTCCTCATAATTTTTGCTTTAAGAATCAGCAATAAAAAAATGGGCCCCGACTCCTTGTTTCGACAGGAGAGGAGCATTTAAGAGACCACCTTGTTCTCATTGTTTTTATATTTTTATACCCTACACCACTATGTGGTCAGGGTATTATAAGTTTGTGCTGATGTTTGTAACACCAAAAAATATTGGTCGTAGACCCACCTTATAGTATACCGATCGGTTCAGAATTTTTTTTTATTTCGATTTAACGATGTCCGTCTGTCCGTCGGTCCGTCTGTCTGTCTGTCCATGCAATCTTGTGCGCACTCTACAGGTCGCAACCATTAAGATATTTTGATGAAATTTGGTACGCAGACCTATGTTGGCCCAAGGACGAACAAGTTTGATTTTGGTGAACATCGGTCCATGTTTAGACCTAGTGCCCATATAAGGGTCCTACCAAAATTATATTGTTTATACGCTGCAGGTCGTAAATATTAAGATATTTTGACGAAATTTGGTACACAGATCTATGTTAGCCCAATAACGCAGCCTATTGATTTTGATGAACATCGGTCCATGTTTAGACCTAGTGCCCATATAAGGGTCCTACCAAAATTATACTGTTTATACGCTGCAGGTCGTAAATATTAAGATATTTTGATGAAACTTGGTACACAGACCTATATTGGCCCAATAACGCAGCCCATTGATTTTGGTGAACATCGGTCCGTGTTTAGACCTAGAGCCCATATAAGGGTCCTACCAAAATTATACTGTTTATACGCTGCAGGTCGTAAGTATTAAGATATTTTGATAAAATTTGGTACAAAGACCTACATTGGCCCAATAACGCAGCCTATTGATTTTGGTGAACATCGGTCCATGTTTAGACCTAGTGCCCATATAAGGGTCCTACCAAAATTATACTGTTTATACGCTGCAGGTCGCAAATATTAAGCTATTTTGATGAAATTTGGTACACAGACCTATGTTAGCCCAATAACGCAGCCTATTGATTTTGGTGAACATCGGTCCGTGTTTAGACCTAGTGCCCATATAAGGGTCCTACCAAAATTATACTGTTTATACGCTGCAGGTCGTAAATATTAAGATATTTTGATGAAACTTGGTACACAGACCTATATTGGCCCAATAACGCAGCCCATTGATTTTGGTGAACATCGGTCCGTGTTTAGACCTAGAGCCCATATAAGGGTCCTACCAAAATTATACTGTTTATACGCTGCAGGTCGTAAGTATTAAGATATTTTGATAAAATTTGGTACAAAGACCTACATTGGCCCAGTAACGCAGCCTATTGATTTTGGTGAACATCGGTCCATGTTTAGACCTAGTGCCCATATAAGGTTCCTACCAAAATTATACTGTTTGTACGCTGCAGGTCGTAAATATTAAGATATTTTGATGAAATTTGGTACACAGACCTACATTGGCCCAATAACGCAGCCTATTGATTTTGGTGAACATCGGTCCATGTTTAGACCTAGTGCCCATATAAGGGTCCCACCAAAATTATACTGTTTATACGCTGCAGGTCGCAAATATTAAGATATTTTGATGAAATTTGGTACATAGACCTATGTTGGCCCAAGGACGAAGCCAATTGATTTTGGTGAACATCGGTCCATGTTTAGAACTAGTGCCCATATAAGGGTCCCCCCAAAATTGGCTTGGTTACAAACTGCAGGTCGCAAATATTAAGATATTTTAATGAAATTTGGTGCGCTGACTGATATTATAGAAAATTTTGACACAAGCCGCATTTTAACCCATTCGAATTTCGGATCCAAACAATACACCAGACTGGTGTAGGGTATTGTATAGTCGGCATGCCCGACTTTAACCTTTTTACTCGTTTATAATTGAATTATTTGTAATTATTTAACATTGTTTTATTTTATTATTAAAAATACATTTTAAAAATTATTTTACAGTTAAAAATACATTTATGAAGAAAAAATCTTTCTTATTTTGCTGCTTATACTTAATTACAATATTTATTAAAAATTTCAATTGTCTTGGCATCATTATAAAATTAAAGTAACTTTAAATTTAGCACGTCGGCAGACGAAGAGTACCGCTTTACATTAATTGACATATCAGAAATATTTGGTATGAAGCAATGAAACTTTTGCGTTCCAGTTATAGTTTTGACATTATTATATCTGTTTTGAATTCGTCGCTCCATGGCATCGTGTTCTTTTTGAGTGCATAAAACTGTGTTAATGGCAATTTCCTTGCTTTGAATCCACGAAAACAAATGTTGTACATTTAAGATCTGGTCAGTATATGGCCTTTGCAAACTTGCCTTAGTCGCCATGCGTTTTAGGGTTCCCCCTAACGCATCGCATGGGCCCTTACCGTGGGACGTCGCAAAAAAGTGCCACTCGACCTTGCAGTTTTGTTCTTCTTCAATTATGCAAAGATTGTAAAAATTTTTTTTATTCTTGTACTGAGAAGCCGCGCCGTCTGAGAAAAACGTTACTTTGTCGATTGCATCGAATTTTGATCTTAAGAATTCAAACAGTTTCATTTGAAATAAATAAACGGACACATAATTATGAGCTAAACTCTCCGCGACAACAACAAGTTCGTTATCTTCGTTTTTGAAATAAATGCAAAAAGGATGCACCGTGCACTGGTCGTTTGCCCAGTGATAAGCCTGAATTTCATCCTGAACGAGAAAAGTGTAATTCTCGGCAAAGTCGCTTATCACAATGAATTCATTTTGGGCTAATTTCTCCTTACTTTCCTTTAGAAATTTCGATTGCATCTCGGATATGAAATGGTGCGCCTTCAGTTCATTCAACTTGAATCCGAATTCCTCGATGAATTCCGGAATCTGCTTTACCACGGTCTCAAGGGAACATCTGCCGCTGCTAATTATCCACTGTTTGAAATGCACCTCCTGAATTAACAGCTGTTCAAACTTTTCCGCCAAATATTGCTCTAGCTCGTCAATCTTCGGACAATTGTCGCATTTGGACAGATGACAATTTTCCGTGGGGTATGCGCACAACGACTTCGACAGGAGGTCCCTATATGTTTCAATTTCACCTTGAAATACTTTCAATTTCTTGCATGGAAAGAACATTAATTTGATGTTTTGATGAAACATGCAAACGCAGACTGAATGCGTTCCGTGCCTGTCTAATGCCAGCACGCATTCTTTTGGTCGTAGGATGGCAAACTTAGAAAATCCCACTTTTTCTGCTGGGTATTTCTCTTTGAACTGATGGTATGCTTCGGATAGATTACATAATAATAATCTGCGCTGCTTGTGTACTTTTTCTCCATCTTCACATTTGATAACATAGTCACGTGTACCTGGGCAGGCGCGGCTGTTGTCATCATTGCAGTAAAAATCTTGAATCAATTTCACCGTTGCTTCGCTGAGGGTCCTTGAGCCAAATTTCTTGGTGGGAGTCGCCAATATGCCCTTCTGTCGAACTAATTCTTTGCTCCTTCTCGCGATGTAAAAAGATGTTTGAAACTGTTCAGAAATCTTGCGTATAGACCATGATTGAGGCAGCACAGATAAAATAAGATATTTCTCCGGAAAAGTGGTCGCTAAATTGAATTTTCTTTTCAACTGCTCAATCATTTGTTTGCCGTCATCAACGTCATCTGCTTGACTGCATTCGTTATCAGAGCCTTCATCAAATATTGTCGCGATTGCACTCATAACCTTGCCTTTTTCTCTTTCCTGTATTTTTCACTTCGCAACTTTCTTTTTGTAATAGGCGATTCACCCAAAGTGGTAATAGCCTCATTCAAAGGACTCAAAGACATATTGACCACCGGAATGTCTGCCTCACTATCAGATGAAACATTTTGTTCAATTGTCGTTTCACTCTCGGATTGTGGTTGCATTTGTTTCAATGCATTTGCTTGTTGAGACAAATCGATTTTACACTTGGGGCAAATGAATTCTGCTTCTTCACCGTATTGTATATTTAATTCATTCATGTATCGCTTCGAAACACCAGTTAATTTTAATACTTTTATCTTTTTCGAACGATCTCCACTCTTGTTAAACGGATTGCAGCAAAATTTATTCATTTTACTTTAAATTGTCTTTACAGCTTCACTCTTTACTTTACAAAAAAAACACTTTAACACTTTCACGTTTAGTATTCAACTAAAATTTGACTCAGAGTGTGTGAAGTATTTATATTTATTTTTTGGTAAAAAATAGGTAAAAAAAAATAAGCGATATTTGCTTTTCTTTAATAGAAAAATTTGCGTGAACTACTGGTCATAAAATGTTTTTTAAAGAGGGACTTAATTGGTTACTGCCAATAAGCCGACCACAGGTCATAAAATGTTTTGTAAATTTTTTAAATTACCAGGTAATAAATATTTCGCCATATTTATGGAAAATCCGTGTTTTATGACTTGTTTCTGCACGTGTCATTTTAGGCGAAATATTTATTACCTGGTAATTTAAAAAATTTACAAAACATTTTATGACCTGTAGCCTCAGTCGGGTTTGGTGTGCCATTACATGCCACTGCTGCTATTATCCATGGATTTATGGCCGATCTTGTGAAGGCAGGCAGACCATATTCACTACACACTCAACTTGGGGCTCTTAAAAAAAATTGATTTTTTCTTCATAAATGTATTTTTAACTGCAAAATAATTTTTAAAATGAATTTTTAATAATAAAATAAAATAATGTTAAATAATTACAAATAATTCAATTATAAAAAATATAAAAACAATGAGAACAAGGTGGTCTCTTAAATGCTCCTCTCCTGTCCAAACAAGGAGTCGGGGCCCATTTTTTTATTGCTGATTCTTAAAGCAAAAATTATGAGGAATCCAAAAAAAAAAAAATTAGCCGGAAAATTTAGGAGCTTCTGTGGAAAATCGGAAAATTTAATTTTCATGGGAAAAAAGGTAAATTTCTGAGAAAAAGTAGGAAAATTTTATTTTTCAATTAAAGCCTGATTCAATACCTTTCCAACGAGCTATCAGTCGTTGCGATCGCTTTAGTAGTTTTTTTTAAAACAACTTTCAATGAGGTCCCTTATGAAGAATTCTTCAATTTTGTCACATGACAGTGGTGTACACCACCACTAAACCAGTCACTATAAAAAAAAAAAATATGTAGGTACATTATTTTTTGCTGGGCAATCGATTGAGACTATTTATTTTAAAATCGGAGAGGGGTCGTCCAAAAATTTGCCAATTTTGATCGTTTTCATATGGAATTGCTCTATATATATATATATACGTATTTTTTGTAGCGGTCCAATCTAACATTTAAGCAATCACCTATTTTCTATGAAGAAATGTCTCAAATTTTCGAAACTTTTGTTTATACGCAGCGTTAAAAAACTCAAGAAAATAAAAAACTTAATACCCATATAGCTGAAGTGGTGGAACAATTGTTGCCACTTAATTTGAATATTTGAAATATTGGTGGAAAAAAGCACTATGGGAAAAGTCGTCCTAAAGTCGAATAAGAACGAATACCGAAAAATTTTGGACACCCCCTCGATTACATGAAATAGGCATTAATATGTGCAAGTTTGAACTAAAACCAACAACAATTTCATATACAAATATGCTATTCGAAAAAAATATTAATTGAATAACAAAAAAGTTGGACATGTTCGGGCATGTATTGTATAATGGTAGATGCGTCTCTTAAAAATCTTTCATTTGATACCCAGATTGTCTATTTTCTTTAAAATTATAAAAAATAAATTAAAAACTGCAAAAATTTTTACCCTCATGGGATTGGGATGCTACAATAAAATACGTGAACATTATTATATTCTTCTCTATCACATAGCCGAATCTCATTAAGATCGGAGTAAACCCACTGGGATACCTTCCTTGTTAATATAAAGATTTTTGGCAAATTGTATTTTCTCTGTCATAACCAGAGAAGACAAAATTGCTGTTTTTGTCTTTTTTGGATTTACCGTTTTTTAGCTTTAAAATAACTTTTTCTTCAGATTTTTGAGCTATAAATTTATTTTTTTATGACTTTTTGCCCAAAAATGCTTTATTTGCTCACAAAAAATATTTTTCCCTTAACTTTGAACTTAACTCTGAACTTAAAAAAAAAACTGTTGTTTTTCCAAATTTTTTTTTACTTTTGCCTTTTTACAATATATGTTTGCTTTAAACACATCGGATTTTGCTTTATGTTATAACAAACAATTAAAATTTCAACGAATTGTGTTATAGGGTATTCCCTATTCTTATTCATTTTAAATCAATATCAGAGAGATTAGATTAACTAAATGAACACTTCTTCAATACCTGACTATATTTTAATCAATTTTAAAATTCCAGTTAGTTTAATTAATTTAATATTTTAGTTTATGATACTTAAATTTACATTGTATTCCATTTTTTGCAACAAATTATGAAAGTGTAAAGTTGTGGCAATCGATTTCAAATTATATAGAATTGCAGCACACTTCGTCGTTGATTACAATCGGAAACATGTTGGCAAGCGTGTATTCTACGGCAAAGATTCCTAGATAAAAATAGTCTTAAACCGGACGAGGGCATAGATAAGCGGCCTTTTAAAAGGCACATGCACTCATACAAACTACATTTCAACAAAGATATAGTAAGAAAGGATGGATGGGTGGAAGCTTCAGTCGTTATATGAATGGACATAAAATGGTAGACTACATAGAATTATAAGATCGATAGGAAGGAAACAAGACCATCAAATGATTATTAGTGCAAAGATCTTTTCTGTATAGAGATGGCAAAAAACTAAAACTGGTTCAATTGAAAAACGACAAAAAGATGCAGAACAGCGATAAGTAATCATGAAGAAGACGAAGAATAAGAACATCACAGCATCAATTAAGATACAATCAGGTTTTCTCCCTTCCTTTTTGCACAATTACAAAAGGAACTAAATGTATACTCTTCGATAATAAATAGAAAGGTAGACAGACACACTAGGGTTATCAGCCCATCCATTTCAATATATTACATACGAACTAACAACGTACACTTGCATTGCATTTGGATACTATACAGTTTAAACTTGATTAGAGGCGTCAACGCGACGGTCCATTTTATGAATGAATTCAAAATCCTTACGTTGTTTGGTGTTGGTAGTGAGCAATTGTGTGAGTAAATGATGGACGAACACATGGACAGTAGTAATAGTTTATTGAAAGAACACCGAACGAACGAACGCATGAATGAATGAATAAAATGATACTGGTGGTCAGTGCACCTAAAAGTTCAACTGCAGTCGACGGTGTACTTTCTACGCACCTATATTTACAACAGTTTGTCAGCCAAGTTAACAAATTGTACACATCAAAAACAGCTCTGCTAGAACGATTAAATCCACATAAACCAGCAGCACTGGTTTTTCATCTCCTCTATGTCCAAACATACTACATGCACGACGTCACATGATCTTAGTTTGAAATAAACACAAGATATTGATATTTGAGGAGGTTTGGAGGGGAAGGGAGAATCTCTTAAGCTAGTACAAGTGTGCTGTAATTCTAATTTCATCTCTGAAAACTAAGTGTTGCAAGCGGTTACAAGCCCATGACCATGACAAGAAATTGGAAGCTAATAACTCTTTGTTTTTATATTCTATAAACTCGTATTTTACATCTCCAAGATGTGATCACATAAGAAAAACTGTATTGAATGGTATAAAACCAGTTTAAGCACACATCTGTGGTTACGATTTGCACTTGTTGCAATCGTTCATAAAGTCTAGTAAGTTGGTTGCATCATGTTTGTATGTAGGTTCGTGTATTTTATTTATACACAGTCAGCTAGCCACTGCATATAGATTTTGGTGCAACTTTAACGCATATACATACATAAAAGACAAGAGAATACTAAATATCACACGTATTGATATTAAAACTAATCCTAAGAGTTCAAAACAACAACTGCAATTATTACAATATCAATGAACATGGATATTAGATAAGGGAAAAAGTCATATCGTTTGCAAACTCAGCTAAAATATGATAATGATAGGGCATTACCGTATAGATTATCCAAGTAAAGATGGGTCATTAACTTTTGCATTGATTTAAAATAAAAAATAATGACTTACTGACGAAAAGTTATAGAAATACTTATGTACAGGGTGCTGCTAAAGTAACTATAAGATTTGTTTTTGAAATAAATATTGAATGGAATGAAAAAAATTGAATGATAAAAATAAAGTTTATTTTATGTTATTTTTTTACACTAATTATGAAAAATAATGTTAGTTAAATTAGAACCGTTTTCTCTAACGCAAAAATGTGCTCTTTTTTAAGGTGACCATATGTCATCTTTTTTGGAGGACAATCATCTATTTTCACTAGCTCTCATCTATAAAATTTGTGTCCTCTTTCTGTCATCTTTTTCATAATCGTTCATCTTTTGTCATCTTTATTTTTTAAAGCATGATTAATATTTTTTATTATTGATCTTATAGTCTGAACAGTACAAGCACGGCACGAGGGACGCACTGTGGGCCAGGACCGCCGTTTTTTGGCCACAAGTACATTCAGGTAAAGGGAAAATATGTTTATATATTCAAAATCTAGGATTGTTGAATATTTTGTGAGTGAAATATTGTATCATTGTGGTTACTCGTTGTTAGTTGGCGAGAGTTTAAAGTCAAAGTTTTTTAATTTTGTGACATTTTTTATTTTATAATGATACAATAAAAAATTTTAAATAAACAATAATTTGTTCCAAAAACAATCTCAAATTATAAAACTGAAACTAGTTCTCAAAAAAAAAGAAACCTGTTAAGTATTTACGAAAAAAGTAACAAAGTTATTAATTTTACCTCAAAAATATGGGGTTTTTTGAAAATCCTAAATTAAAAAAAAAAAGCTCCAAAATGTTCCAAGAGATATCTGAAAAACTTGAATGCCAATGTGTTCCCCAAAATGCCTTCTACCTAGCGTTTTGCGACCGTTTGCGACCATTCATAAACTTTCGAGATTTTTCCCTTAAACTGAAAAAGTACCTTCAGGTCTCGCTGATTTCTAGCATTCCAAAGTTTTAGTAAAAACTAAAATATAGCACTAAAAATTACCTTAAATGAAGCTTCTGGTTTTCTCATACAGACTAGCCCCTTAAAGTCCAGGTTTGGGGGACATTTGAGTGCCAATTCTGAACAAGTGCGAAATTAACCCTTAAACACATTTTAAGTTTTGACTTATTTCTGGCATTGAAGTTAAATTTTCAACTTTGATGTCTTTAGATACTTATAGTAGAATTTCATGACAAATATTTTTTAGGAACATTTTAACCCTCTAGCTCTTCAACTTATGGGTCTTTTTTGACACTTTTTAAAAAGGCCCAAAAGAGACCCTTTAATTGCAGAGTTAGAGGGTTAAATTGTTCCACAAAAATGTCCTTCGTAGTGTTTTACATAAGTTCGATTAACATATCCTTTACCTAAAATGGAATATTCACATGGTTTCCTATGCCTATTCACAATAAACATTAGGGTGGCATTGAAAAAAAAAAAATCAAGTATCGCTTAGGTCTGGTCGGATTATTGTGCCACTTGGTCTAAAATATGTATGCTGAAAATTTGAGCGAAATCGGACCACTCTAAGCCGTGGACCCTAGGGGTCAAAGTTCAGATTTTCGAACAAATGTATATCTAGCTGTAATTGCTTGAAGAAATCGTATTTTTTTTTTAAATCTTGAAAGCATTAGTAAAATTGCTCTAATTAATGCAATAAATACCAATTTTAAATACATATAAAAAAAATTAACCCTTTAGTGCCATGGGTGCCAAAACGACCCATTTTTAGAAAAAAATGTAGTATATCCAAAAACACGTAAAAAGTAGTTCAGAGTTCAAATACTAATGGTTCTGAGCCATAAGATCTCAAATAACAAAACAAAAAATTTTAGATTTGCATATTGAAAATTATTTTAATAATTATTTTAAATAAATTATTAAGTTATTAAATTAAATTTTTTTCAAATACACTTAAAGACAATACAAATTATTATAATTTTTACACCATTTCACTTGTTTTAATAACAATTGGAATTCTTTTAAATTACAAATGATGTTTTTGAATTTTAAATGGGGCTTTTTTAATTACATTTGCTATTTTTTGAAAAACAAGTGTGATATTTTGAAAAATTAATGTTATTTTTTTGTTAATTTTTGAAAAATAAAATTTTAAAATACTCATTATTTAATTATAATCATTTCTTAAGTCCTTTAAATTTCCTTTTTTTGAATATTGTTGTCTATAATTTTGTACAACCTGAAAAATTAAAACATACATAAAACCAACTAAATAATTTCGAATGAAATATTAATAACATTTGCTCTTCATCTTTTGTAATTTGTTCGTGGTAATCTTGAACTAGTTTTATTCCTCTCTCGGCGCAGTCATTTACAATTTTTAAGTTTTGAATAATTTCCTTTCCTTTTCTATACTCTTCCAAATCATTCCAAGTACTTGGGTCTCTTTCTAAAAAATCTGTTGTAATATCGAACCTATTCAAAAGCCTTTTAGTATTTTTGGAGAACAAGTCATTTAGAATTAATGAATTGTCTCTGTCAATGAATTCTTTTATATTTTCCTTCTTGATAAGTAGCTTTTTTAAAATTTCTTCACCTTCTTCATTATTTCTTCTTCAACATAACTCAAGCACATCTTTTCAGATAATTTGGCTTTCGCTTTGCAGTCAATTCTATCATCGAATAAAGCGAATCCCACACATTCTTCATTTAAATAATATAAGTGATTGATAAATTTAGATATAGCCTTTTCTGCTATATTTATATTAATTTTTTTCTTAAAAATTCTAAATCATTTACAGGCGCTTGTTCTGCTTTGTCTGCATTGAACCAGAATCGGAGTAACACTTAATAATAAAGCCAGCAATTTCAAGTAAACCATTTATTTCTGATTCGGTTATTTCAGGGAATTGATCCCGAAAAATAAAAATTTTTAAAGAGTAAATAATTTTGGCCATCCACCTAGCATGGTGCATAGCTCCTGGCTTTAAAAATTTTAGTCCACGGGGAGGAACTCCACCCAAAAAGATTATAATTAACTCAAGAAACTCTTGGTAATCACTCCGTGGAAAGTCCTCTCTAATCTTTTGCATTGCGAAGCTTAAAATCTCATCACTTTCATCACCTAAAATAGTTTTAAAACGTGGATATGTAAATCCCATCGAAATCTTGTTTTGATTTATTTTGGGCCAATGCTTTTTAAATTTTTTGAATATAGTAATTTCAGGGCCAGTTGAAAGAGCCCATTTCTTTCTCGAATACACCTGCTAACAAAATTTCCAAAAAGTGATGTCTGCAGCCAAGGAATAAAATGTCTCGTCCGATTCGCTTTTCTAAAAAACTGCAGGCTCCTCTAAATTTGCCTGTGTTTGACGCTGTTGTATCAAATACAAAGGCCTCGGTTTTGTCTAAAATATTGTGGTCTTCAAGAGTGTCGTAGATTGCAATTTCTAGGCCAGTTCCCGATAGTATATCGGGAATATTTAATATTTGTTCTGTCTTTGGAGCAGTTGCTATTATTGAGAGACGGTCTTCGGATTTTCCTGTTACGCTAGGCAAAAGTTTTGTATCCCAGTGAATTGTTAAAGGTTGGGAGTTTTGTTTAAACGTTGATACAATGTTTGTGCTCCTTGCTTTGCGCAACGCATCCCTTTGCTGACGAATCGAATTATGGTTTATAATAAATTCGGATGAGCTGAGCCCAACTGCATCCAGAACAGCAACTAGTAAATGAACTGTATCTCTGGAACTTATCTTTAATTTACCCAAAACAGCTGCTAGTCTTGGTGTCAAAATTTCTTTGCGAGGTCTTTTTTTTTTTGGTTTTGTGACATTATCCGCTATTTGTGCATTTAAACCAAAATTATTATTCTCGTTTTGGATGGATTCTTCGTTGTCTGACTCATCCAAACATAAAAGAATCGTAGGCAATACAATCTGTTAAAATCAGGTTGGTTAAAAAAAAATTTTTTGCTATCAAAGCCTCTGTACCCATTTTTAACCCATAACACTTTTGTTTTAACACACTCTTATAACAAATTTGGCTGCCGCAACCGATTTTCAATGGTTACCGCAACCTTGTAAATTCGGTTTTCACAACCGAATTTTCGGTGAGATGAAATCTTTCGATTTTTATATCGATGCAGTTTGGTTAAAATGGGTATACTTTTAAATATATATTTACCTTTTGAGGTTGATGGAGCTTCCAGAAGCTGTTATCTTCTAAGTTCAAATGCTTGTTGACGTTTTTCACAGTTTTCTTCCCTTTTTTTTAAGTTTGCATCAATACCTATCATGCACCCTGGACGGTCTTTTAATCTCTGCTGGATCAAAAACTGCTTGTCTTCCTCGATCTTTATTAGATTGAGTGCGTCCACATGAGCCATATCAAATAAATCATCAAGTGAGTCTTTCCAAGATTCTCTCTTTTGTTTTAAACTATCAGAATCTCTTAACTTACGTCTCGATAACTGCTTCCACTTATTATACAGGGTCACTAATTTTTGTTCTGCGTTTGATCTTGAAATGACAGCAATACGGGCCCTTTCCCAAAAAATTGAACATTCCCTTATAACTATGCGAGCACTTTTAGCAACATTTAACTTTTTAGTTCTTAAATTATAAAATAAAACTATTAGACAATCTAATTTTGATGGAAGCTTACTACCAGATAATTGTTTTTTTTGGTGGCCAATTAAGTAAATTTTACTTCTTAGTACTGGCATATTTAATTTTAAAGAAATTACGATAAAAAATAACTTAAGACACACTTTACACGAATGTTAATCACTTTCAATCAATTAAAAAAAGTGGGTTTGACTAGTTTTTCTTTATTTGTTTTTTAATAGGGGAAAACCCGTATTAAAACGGGAAATCACAGAGTTGAAATTTGAATGTGAAATTTGATACGCTTGTATAATTTTGGGTCAGTTCATGGCTAAAGGTCAAAGTGGTAGTTGTTCATTCTTAAATCCGTTAAATTTAAACTAACAACTGGTTTATGTCCTTACTAATTGGTTTTTGGTTATATTTATCAGTAAATGGTTCATAAACAAATTGTTTGATTCTGAGTGCATTAAAAAACTTCGGCAAAATGCACCCTTACACCCAATCTTGTAATATAAGATAAAAAGTGGTTAATTTCGAACTCCAAGACTAAAGGGGTTAATTTTTTTCAAGCAAATGTTTAGACTATAATTAAAAATAGTTGCTTATTAATCGTATTTGGACAGAAAGGGTTTTAAATCGTGTTTAAAACTGGGTTATTTTGACCCGGGTGACACAAAAGGGTTAATTTTTTTATAAATTAAAAAAACAATTTCAGACTATAATTAAAAATAGTTGCTTAGTAATCGTATTTGGACAACAAGGGTTTCAAATCGTGTTTAAAAAATGAGACATTTTGACCCGGGTGGCACAAAAGGGTTAATTTGTTCATAAATTATTATAAAAAAAAATGTCAGACTATAATAAAAAATAGTTGCTATTTAATCGTATTTGGAAAATAAGGGTTTTAAATCGTGTTTAAAAAATGGGTCATTTTGACCCCGGTATCACCAAAGGGTTAATTTTTTCATAAAAAAATTTATATTGTAATTTAGAATATTAATTAAAATAATTTTACAACTTTTTAGCAGGATGCTTTGAAATATAAGTATTTCTACAATTAAATATAGGTAAAAATACAGTAATTCGTAAAATCTGAACTTTGACCCCTAGGGTCCACGGCTTAGAGTTATCCGAATTAGCTCAAATTTTCACCATATGATATTTAGACCAAGTGTCACGATAGTCCGAGCAGACCTAAGCGATAATCCAAAGTTCAAATTGCTCCATACATTTCAATGCCACCCTAATAAACATTTTCAAAAGAGGGGAAACTTTAACCCCCCAAAAACATAGGGCCAGATGAAAACTTTTAAATCGCCGATACACTTATATTTTTCTTTGGTCCCTCTGCGTGAATCAGTTGTCGTCAGAACCGCCATATTGGATCCGCCATGTTGAATTTTTTAAATTTGATTTCAGATCCGTAATCTGCTACCCAAAAATTTCTCCTGGTGGAAATTTGAAGTAAATCAGACGACATAAGAAATTTAATAAAAAAATTGTTTGTCGCCGTATTGGATCCGCCATTTTGAATTTCAAAATTTTAATTTCAGATTTTTAATCAGCGGATCCTAGACATATATAATTGATTATTTTAAGTCCAATATATTAAAAACGAAAAATTAAGGCCGCCAATTTTATATTTTTTTTTTTTTCAGATTCGTGATCAGCAACAACCAGACCCCCCTTTGTGATATCTTTTAGTTTCATATACTTAGTATTCTAGTTTTGACCAAAATTCGATGATGCTGGCCCACTGTGCGCCGGTATGAGCACCGGTTTTTTCTGTCAAATCGTATGAAAAATGTCGTGCCGTGCTTGTTCTGATCATTCTCTTACTTAACTTTTGATTTTGAAAATAAATTTTAGCACTTATTTTCGTTTCGTAAGGGGGGGGGGGGGCATACACGATACTGCATGCTCTACAATTTGTTGGATGAAAATTCGATTTTGATCGTGTATGGGCTTGTTTGACCAACATTACAAAAACAAAATGCACACGTCCATGCAGCAAGTTGGACGACATGCAGTATCGTGTAAGGGCTCCTGTAAGGTTTATGAGTACAGGGTTTATCATTGCAAAAATTTAGTTCTATTATTCTATTTTTTAAGTTTCGTTATTTTTTTTAACTAAGTTTATATATTTATAAGTGAATTTTTTGTTTTTTTTTTTAAACTAATTTTACATATGTGAATGTAAATTTTTCTGTAAAAATTTTTGAATTCAAATAAATATTTTACTTTTTCTTAGTATCATCTTTTTTCTTTTTCAAAATCTGGTCGCCTTATCTTTTTATAACATTTTCCATAACTTTGTTGATTGTTTGTTGTGGTATACTATTAATTTCTTCTTGAATGTTGTTCTTTAGTTGCTGCAAGGATTGGGGCTTATTCACATGAACTTTGTCTTTGAAATAGCCCCGCAATCTGAAAAACATCAAGTGCAGTCAAATCAGGCGATCGTGGTGGCCATCTCAAATCGCCGTTTTTAGAAATTATCCGATTTGGAAATTGTTGTCTCAATAATTCCATCGTTGCACGGGCTGTATGGGGTGTTGCACCACCTTGTTGAAACCATATGTTGGCGTTTGGTGGCAATTTCGGAAATAAAAAAATTTTAAGCATTACTCTGTAACGTTCTCAAATTTATTGTTTGACTTCCTTGATCGTTAAAAAAAAAAAATGGGCCGTAAATTTTTTCGGCGGTAATGCCACACCGAACAGCAACACGAATTGTGTGTAAAGATTTTTGATAGAGATTTTTGGGATTTTGTGATCCCCAAAATCTGTTGTTTTGTTTATTTACGAGACCGTTCAAGTGAAAATGCGCTTCGTCGGTCATCAATAAATTTGACAAAAAGCTTTCATTTTGATCAACGAGATTTAAATCTGCTCTGGCATATTCCAAGCACAATACGAAGTCCTCAGGATTTAGTTTTTGGACTAGTTGGATTTTGTAGGGGAAGAGGTGCAAATCGTGTTTCAAAATTCGCCGAAGAGTGCGGTCAGAAAGCTGCAACTGGGCAGATCGTCTTCTCGTTGATGTCTCCGGATTTTCTGCGATGCTCTCTCTCACAGCATCAATATTTTCTGCCAGTTCGAGGTCTTGAATCTCCGATAGACTCAAACTCAGCACTCAAACGAACGAATCGTTGGACCCGTTGGAGCACTTCTTACACCATAAAATCTTCTGTATGCACGTTGAGTATTAACTATCGAACGATTATTTTCATGGAATAGAAAAGCAATCTTTTGTATAGCGTTCCATTTTTATATTCTCCCAAGTTTAATTCCTGAAATAGAAAAAAAATATGAAATATTCACAAGCAAAGAAGTTACAATTTTTTTACATCATATATTTACTTAAGCCGCACCCTGTATATACACTTGGAAAATAACCAATTACTGGCAATTAATTAAATATTGTAAGTAGCGATTTAATATTTCTTTATATTTAAATATTCCGCCTGATTACGGTTGTCGAAATTTTCAATTCCATACATAATGATTACACTGCATGACACTCAAAAAATTAATGGAGATCTGACCATCGGTTCTATATATTTCGGACATGCTGATTACAATGGCGTCCTTTGTTTTTCGATCACTAGTACAGATTTTTCGCTAATTGTTTTTAAAGTTTGGCGGTTGTCCATTCAGTTCTTTATATAAAAAATTTTTCAAATTCAATGAATATGATTTTTTTCTCTTAAAATTAGTGTTTCCAATAATTCGACATAGGTGGTTGACCGGTTAATGCATTATTCGAAAAATCACTAAAATTAATTAACCGGATATTCGGGTCGGTTAATCGAGAAAATTGGCGATTAATCGGTTAATCGTTTAATGCAAAATTAATGTATTTTCTTAACTTTTTATCAATAAAAAAACAAAGAACTGACTTTTTTAATATTAAAAACTAAAAGAGCCGTTTACCTTGAGCCAACATTATAAAAAATGTTAAGCTCTATTTAAAAATACCAATTTACTCTGCAAAAATCAGCAAATAATTTTTCTGAATATTACTAATCTGAGAATATCATAAATAATTGTTAAATTCTCAGTCTTTTCGGTTTTGAAGGGCCATTAACAATAAACAAATTTTGAGCTAATTTACGCAGAGAGAATTTAATTGGACAAGTTTTAATGAAAGTTTTCACTAAACTAATGAAGTTTTCTTCACAGAGTTAATGCAAAACATATTTTACGAGAAAGGTTTTTCATTGGGTGCATCAATTCAATGGAAAGTTTAGTAGTGTTGTTTTAACCTTCTATAGACAGCTGCAATTAATATTGTAATTGATATGCAATTTTATCAATTTTAGCTAATAGGTTTGAGGTTAGGAAAAAGAATAAACCTTTTTCTCTAAAAATTATAAACACATTATAATTTTCAAATCAGACTAGAACTTGTTTCTGCTTTTTTTTGTATGGACAGGTGTCGTCAGTGATTTTCCATTAAATTGTATTAATTATTTATTTGGTTTTATTATTAGATTTTCTCTATATGATAATTTTTTTCAACAACCCATCGGCTGTAGGAATTGAACACATGCTCCCACATTACAAATGTAACTATACTAAAGTGCGACAGCTTAAACATCTCAACCAAGTAAGTCCTTGAATGCAATGTAATTAATTCGTTGTTTTCCTTCCTATTCAGCTTTCTTTTATTGTTTTTACTCAGAAGACACATACAAACATTCTATTTTTGGATTTTTGTTTATCTTCCAATCTCCTCCGTGTTTCAATGAACGAATTCCAGCGAAATTTTATTGAATCAATATTAAATTAATAAAAAGCATGTAGACAATTCCCTCAGTGTCCAGTAATAGATGTCAAATCCCAAACAGATTTGTTTGTTCGAACTTTATCACAGATTTTCAAAAGTGAGAGCAGTTTTTAGCCCTTCAAAATTCTATGTTTGCAATAATAAAATTTTAAAAATTAATACGCATTGTTTTTGTTAAAATAAATATAAATAAAATCATAGACTAGAGGCTGAAAAACTGCTCTCGCTTTTGAAAATGACCTAAATACCTAATTTCGTAAAACACATGGGTGAAGTGAAGGGAACTTTCAATGTAAATTGTTTTTGCTACAAAAACAATTTCTATAGAAATAACGCAACACTTTACCGAAGTGTTTTAGAAAATTACACCCTTAATTTTACATTTTAAAAGAATTAAAATAGAAATGAAAAATTGCCCATTGTATTTCCTAAAACCTGCTCCAGCCAGGCACATATTGTTAAAGAATTTTTTTACAAATAGAAACTTTGTTATTTTATTTATTTTCAATGTCGACTTGCTTGGAGTTGCTTCTCTTTAAATCGATTTTAAAATAATTTGATCGTATTTTAATTAGTATTTGTTTTTTTTTCTAATCGTTTCTTGTAATTTTTTAGCCAAAGTTAAGAAAATTATGAAGTTTTCGTAAAAATAAAGCAAAAAATTACATATTAAAAATGTAACCGGTTAATCGACCTATTTTAACCGATTATTCGGGTCGAATAATTATTTGACTTTTAAATTATTTGTTTCGACATTAACCGAAATAGAGGCAATTAATCGGGGAATCGGTTAATCGATTAACCGAATTGGAAACACTAGTTAAAATGTAAGCACAGGATCAATGGCCATATTTACGATATACATGCGATGTGCTAATCTTGATATTTAAAGCACTACTTAGCGTTTTATATAGATTTTTATGGTTTTTTGTTTCAGCGACTTTAGTCGCTAAATGTACAATCGACCTCAACAAATGTAATGCCTTAGTAATAGAGATGGGCGCGTGACACAAAAAAATTTTTTTAAATGAGTCGTGCGTGAGCGTGAGTTACAAAAAATATTCGTGCGTGAGTCGTGCGTGATTATATTAAACCAGATTGCGGTAATTTACAATTTTGGAAAAATTCCAGAGATCTTCCCCTCCTTCAAATAATGTGTATTCCAGTCAATTCAGGTACTAGCGAACGGGTGTTTTCTACTTCTGCCAGAATTCTTATGTAAAGAAGAAATCGACTTCTTGTACAAAACATTGAAAAATTTTGTTCCTTCACAAGAATTTGGAATAACATTTAAAGATTTACAGTGAATTTTTTAAGTTATTTAAAGATTTTAAATATAAAATTAAATCAAAGGAATTAAATGCGCTAAAATCCCAAAACCTAATTAACAAATTATGAAGAATAATCTGTTAAAATCATGTCCCTATCCAAATTTTATTCTTGAATAAGGCAATCGTCAGGGGGGACTTTTTTAGTATTTCTAGAAATGTTTGTTAAGTTAAAGTGCAAACTCAATGAGAATTTCTTCTTCTCGTCTAGGAGCGTTTCTAAACATATAAATTATCAAAGAAAAAAAAACAAAGAAAAATACCACAATTTGCTTTGTCATCTTCCAATATACTACTCTGTTTTTTTTGACAGATCTAGCAATGTAGTGACATCCATTCAAGTATAATCAACAATAGAAAATAAAAGTTTTTCTAAAGTGTCAGTCATATTTATATTTGCACAAGCACTTGCATATTAGTTAAATTTTTAACAAAATTTTTTATAGTTAAGCTAATTTTAATTCTAACCTCCATTAATAATAAACAAATAACCTGAAATTAACACAAACTGAAAGTTAAAAAATTCTAAGTTAGCTCAAACTTTAGGTTCATTTGTTTATTGTTAATGGCCCTAAATAAATAAAACTTATATTCAATAAAGTTTCCTTAAATAATTAAGATAAAAACAGAGTTGGCAGGCAATACCGCTAAAATACCGTTATCGATTCAAAACCCGTTCAACTGACTACCGTTACCCCTAAAATACCATTACCGAAATACCGCTATCTTTAAAATACCGTTACCGAAATAACTAAAATACCGTTACCATTAAAATACCGATACCCTTAAAATACCCTTACCGATATAAGTGAAATACCGTTACCCCTAAAATACGGTTACCGATATTTTTAATTTTCTGTTTTTGGCAATTGCACTGTATTATTGAGTATTTTTCGTAAATTAAGTTGGTAAATTGAGGTATGCATCGAAACATTTTTCGTACATTAAGTTGGTAAATTGAGGGATGCATCGAAAAAACTGACTACCGTTATACTTAAGATACCGTTACCGAAATACCGCTAACCTTAAAATACCGTTACCGAAATAATCAAAAAACCTTAAAATACCGTTACCGAAACAACTAAAACACCGTTATCCTTAAAATATCGATACCGAAATAATCTAAAATCGCGTTACCCTTACCGATAACCGCATCGTTTCGGTTACCATCCATGGATAAAAACAAATTTCATATTTTTCGTGAGTATTTCGAGAGCGTGAGTACTTCGTGAGCGTGGTCCAAATTAAAATTAATCCCGTGAGCGTGAGTGAGCGTGATTATAAAAAAATTTTCGTGCGTGAGTCGTGCGTGATTATGATTTTTCTTTCGTGAGCGTGCGTGAGTGTGATTTAAAATGCACTCATGCGCCCATCTCTACTTAGTAAGGAAGCAATTAAAAGGAAAATATTTCAATGAAAAAAATGTATTCATCTATAGCGGACTATACGTTAAAATCGCGATTTTTCAAAAATTTTGTATGGCAGCATAGCTTTCCAAGTTGATCCCAGATTCCAACTTTTAGTATAGTATGTGGGCCCTTCTAAGAAATGTTCTTGCAAAAATTCAAACCAAATACTTTCCATTTGCAAAAGTTATCGGTATAAATACATTCATTTATAAATATAAGTATCTTACTAAACAAATTACAATACTAATATTAACAAAAACTAAACAAAATATATAGTATATGTTGGGGCTTTAATTTATTTATTTTATAATAAAGTAAAGGTGGCAATAATAAAAAAAATGAAATAATTAAGTTTAAGTCGTAATTTAAATATGTTATTCCGCAAAAAATAAGATTTATTTTTTTTCAATAAAAGTAAAATACCACTGAATTATATACAAAAAAAAAACATTTTAGTTCATACTTGGGACTCAGAAATCCCACAAGTGGAAAATAATTTCGGACTTCAAGGTTATTGCCATCCTATGTGGACTCCAGGGAGGCTTTACCAAATCTTATATTTTGCGAAATAACATATTTAAATTACGACTTAAACTTAATTATTTCATTTTTACCATACATGGGACTAATTAATTAGGTGGACTAATTAATTGATGATTTCATTACCATTACATTGATATCAATTGTAATGAAATTATTTTCATTACCATTTTTTTAATTAATGGTAATGATTCTAAAATTTAATTTCATTCATTAATGACAATGATTTTAAATTTAATTACCATTGATAATGAATAAATTAAAAAAAATAATTGCCATTGACAAAAAAACCTAAAAATGGAGTAAAACTCGCTGAAATCGAAGATGGAATATCCTCATTCAGGTAAAGGTATCCAGGTAAAGTTTAACGGAATTAAATGGATCCTCCTTAATAAATTATGTTTTATAACTTCCCTGGCCAAACCAGTTGTTCGTTTTCATTTGTCTGAATTTTTTTGTAAACAAATGGTTTTTAGTCAATTGTAATTAGTTTTTTTATACATTTTACCATTAGTAATGATTTTTCTATTTCATTACATTTAAATTCATTACCATTAAATAGTAATGAAATTTTTTTCATTGTCATTAGTATGAACTAATGGTAATGAAAATTCAATAGTAATGAAAAATTCCCATGTATGATTTTTACTTTATTACTGTCACCTTTAATTTATTATAAAATAAATAAATTAAAGCCCTTGAATATACTATATATTTTGTTAATTTTTGTTAAAATTAGTATTGTAATTTGTTTAGTAAGATACTAATGTTTATAAATGAATCTATTTATACCGATAACTTTTGCAAATGGAAAGTATTTGGTTTGAATTTTTGCAAGAACATTTTGTAGAAGGGCCCACATACTATACTAAAAGTTGGAATCTGGGATCAACTTGGAAAGCTATGCTGCCATACAAAATTTTGAAAAAATCGCGATTTTAACATATAGACTACTATAGATGAATACATTTTTTTATTGAAATATTTTCCTTTTAATTGCTTCCTTACTAAGGCATTACATTTATTGAGGTCGATTGTCCATTCGACAACTAAAGTCGCTGAAATAGCAAAAAACCATAAAAACCTATATAAAACGCTAAGTAGTGGTTTAAATATCAAGATTAGCACATCGCATTTATATCGTAAATATGGCCACAGGTCCTGTGCTTACATTTTAACACAAAAAAATTCATATTAATTGAATTTGAAAAATTTTTTATACAAAAAACTGAATGGACAACCGCCAAACTTTAAAGAGAAAAATCTGTACCATTGATAGAAAAATAAAGTACGCCATTGTAATCAGCATGTCCGAAATATATAGAATTGATGGTCAGAACTCTATTAATTTTTAAAAGTCAAGATTTTGTCATGCAGTGTTATCTTTAAATTGAATATTATAAAGAATTTAATCTCTGGTTATATTTTTTTACTATCGGATTATTATTTATGATAAATTTAGTTGTAAAATTGTTGAAAAGTTGTTTTTTAACCGATTTTATAGCAAATTTGACATTCTCTCGAATCCGACTATGACAACCGTCAGTTAAAAATTTATTTTGCAAAAATCTAAAAATTTTGAAGAGTTCTTTTTTTTTTTTTTTTTTCATAATTTTATTTATTGAATCTTCACAACAGTGAACTAACAATAAGTTTATCAAATCTTATGTACTAAAGCTAAAATATTAAGCCCAGTGCCAAACAAAATTTTAATTTTTAACATTAAATATTTTTTTAATTTGATGCAAAGTAAATGTATAGAAAAAGTTAAAAACGATAAATTAGAAGTTTAATTTTTAAAAAGGTCGAAAAAACTAATTTTGTATTTTTTAAATAGAAATTAAAAACCAACAGTTTGTTATAAAGAATATACATTTATTCTATAGAGCCAAATCAGCGGTGGTCCTTCTTAGGAGGCGTCGGTGTCCTTGATCCTCAAGCAGTTTACGAGCCAATGAATTTGGGTGCAGTTGCAGCCTCTTTAAGTAGTTTAAGGTGTATCTCGCGATTTCATCATTAACGGTGGGAACATTCAAATCTGAGTGTATGTTCGCATATCTTATATACCATGGTGCGCAGACAATGGTTCGCAAAATATTGTTCTGCTTCCTTTGAATTTTTTGAACATTTGATGCAGACGCAGTGCCCCAGATTTGGATGCCGTAGCACCATATAGGTTTCAAAATCGAATTATACAACAACTACTTGCAATCAAGGCCAAGTCTAGAATTTCTTCCAATTAGCCAATTAAGTTCTATTGCTTTAAGTTTTATTTGTGTTATTTTGGCGTCGATATGGTTCTTCCATGTGAGACGACGATCAAGATGTATACCAAGATATTTGACATTAGAGTGTTGGGGCACTTTGTGATTGTTAATTTTGATAAAAGAGCATGTTTCTTTCCTTAAAGTAAAAGTCAAATGAATTCATTTCTGTTCATTCACCTTTATCTTCCACTTTTTCAGCCACGATTCCAGTTCAAATACGTGTTCCTGCAATATTCGAGAGGCTTCATATGGGTTTTTCTGACAACTCAAGATAGCCGTATCATCAGCAAATGTAGACGTATTAGTATTACTATCAGTTGGCATGTCAGAAGTATACAAAAGATACAATAGTGGGCCTAAAATACTACCTTGAGGGACACCGGCCCGAATATCTTGAGGAGAGCTGAAGAAATCTCTTTCATTGACAACAAATTTACGATTGCTTATATAGCTTTCGAGTATATTATGTTTGTTACGTGGCAGTATATTTTTAATTTTAAATAACAAACCTTCGTGCCAAACTTTATCAAAGGCTTGCGATACGTCAATAAAGAGTGCAGAACAGTAATTCTTATCCTCAAAGGCCTTTCGTATTTCACTAACAAGTCTGTGAACTTGCTCAATGGTGCCATGCTTTTTACGAAAACCGAACTGATGAGCAGGAATTAGGTTATGTTGAGTTACAGTTATCGTTATTCTGTTTGCCAATAGTTTCTCGAAGAGTTTTGATAAATTAGATAAAAGACTTATAGGCCTATAAGATTCAACTTTAATGAGATCTTTTCCTGGCTTGGGTATCATTTTAATGAGGGAGACCTTCCATACTGGTGGATAATATTCAAGGCGTAATATTGCATTAAAAATAAAAAGTATTATTCTTACAGCTATCTGGGGTAACTCCAAGATCATTTTGTTACTAATTTTATCGGTACCAAAAGCTTTTTTTGGGTTTAATTCTGAGATAGCATTTTCGACCTCTCGCAACTCAAAGCGAATGGGTACCTCTACGTGCCGTGGCAAAATTGGTGGTAACTCTACTATTGTATTTGGATCGTTTGGCATAAATACAGATTTTAAATGTTCTGCAAATAACTCGCCTTTCTCCGTATCATTTCTAGCCCAGCTTCCGTCAGATTTACGCATTGGAGGTTTACATATAACAGGTCTTTTTAGATTCTTTGTAGCACGCCATAATGAATAGTCCGTTCTTGCCGTAGCCTCCAGATTTTCCAAAAAATCATTCAGTGAGTTATTTCTTTGTAATTCAAGTAATTTGCGTAACTTGTTTGAGCATTCTTTAAATCGAGCCTTAAGTGCAGGAGATCTGTGAAGCTGCCACTCTCTACGAGCTCTTCTTTTCTCATTTAAGAGTCGCTCAATATCGACTAAAAAAATTGGATTTTGTCTGGATTGTCGGGGGGGTTTGGTAGCAAGTCGTGCAGCAAGTTTAAGATAGGATTCAAAATTCCTAAGTGAGAGATCAATGTCCTCTGTTGTTCTTAGCAATATATTTTCCGTGCAATGAGTACTGATAAATTTTTTATATTTTAGCCAATTTGTTCCTTTGCCTGTAAGTGCTAAGTCACCGGTTGGAGATACAATTCGAGGGTTTATAAGGGAAACAATAGTGGGTGTATGATCAGAAGAGAGTTCCAATGAGGATTCTAAGTGCACCAAATTTCTTGCTATATGTTTAGTTACTCCAAAATCAATGAGATCCGGTATTTTATTTCGATCTGATGGCAAGTGTGTGGGTTCGCCGCTGGAGATCACATCCAAACCCATTTTATTAATTGTATCAAACAATACACGGCCCCTCGGGGAACAGAGCCTTGACCCCCAGAAAGTGTGCTTGGCATTGTAATCGCCAGCTGCCAGAAAGCGTGAGCCTAATGATTCGAAAAAAGATTTAAATTGATTTTCAGAAATCTTAAATTTCGGGGGGAAATAAACCGAAGAGATCACTAGGTTCATATTATTTTCTTCTATAAATACTGAAGAGGCTTGAAGATAATCCTCACAAAGATCACACATGAGATAATGTTTCAAGCGAGTTTTTATTAAGATACCTGAGCCTCCACATGCCCTGCCTCTGGGATCTTTTGTGTCATAAAATGTATACTCATTAATTGAAAAATTACTACGAGGGGTTA
Organism: Leucophora obtusa; assembly: GCA_949987735.1. Taxonomy (NCBI): domain Eukaryota; kingdom Metazoa; phylum Arthropoda; class Insecta; order Diptera; family Anthomyiidae; genus Leucophora; species Leucophora obtusa. The sequence continues at coordinate 136,409,418 of OX465299.1, forward strand.
AGTGGGTCTCAGAAACAAGCATTATATCAATCTGTTTGCTTCTTAGAAAATAACTGAGTTCTTCTTTATGCTGGCGTATGCCGTTAGCGTTCCAAAAACATATTTTCAGAGTATTCATGGTTTACTCAGTAAAGCCTGCAGTAAGATAGACTGCATCTTCATCATCTCCTGTATCATATTGTTCATAGATTTTGTAAAATCTGAGACCGTTTGTACTAACACATCAATTGCTGCTTCAAGTCCACTAAAGTCCGATTTTTGACCTTGGTATTTATTTGGATATGTTTTCATATTAGAATTAGATTTATCACTTATATTTTCTTGAAAATTTCCAGATGATGTATGACCTTTTACAATAGATGCAAAGGTCTGATTTTGGTTCGTAAAATGCTGCGCGTTCGGCAATTGGGGCTGCGGGTTAAAAATTTCTAGATTGGGCAATTGGGGTTGCGAGTTAAATTGCTCTTGAATGTTTTGGGGTTCTCTGTTGTATAACTGCCTTCTGACAATAGAGCGCTTAACAATTGAGTATGCAGGACATCCTCGGTAATTGGCCGTGTGATTTTCACCACAATTACTACATTTTTTCAATTTTGGGTCGCCTTTAGACTTGTTACAGTCTTTTGAGCTATGTAGCTCACCACAAATCACGCAAACTGTAGGATGCTGGCAATACGTTTTAGAATGGCCAAATTCTTGACAGTTAGTACACTGTATGGGGCCTTTTCTTTTATGGGGCTCCTCCACTGTAATTCTACGATGTAGTAAATATTTCAGTTTGTAAATTGGGTGTACCTCACTCTTCTTCAATTTAACTTCGTTGGGTTCTAGTTCAATACGAAACAGGGGTTGGGGTAGTTTTTCTCTGTTTCGAATATTAACTACAGATTTTATTTTAAAACCTTCGCCTTCTAGTGCACTTTTGACATCAGAGGGGTTGACACCAGAGTCCACTCCCTTAATGACAACTTGCAGGTCTTTACTGCTTTTCAATTGATAGGTGTAAAAGCTCTTCTTCCCGTCTTCAAAATGCTTAACCAACTTTCTGTAGTTGTCCTCGCAATATACGTGAATCTTTGTTTCACAAATGTTACCTTTTCTGATTGGAACAACGGGGAAAGACTTATCGCCAACAACTTTAATTAATCCATTCACTATCTCATCGGAGCATTTCTCTCTTAAATAAATAGGCGGTGGTTTAAACGACTTACCTGTCGCTTCGGGTGCACCTGGTTCACAGTCAAGTAGCGCAAAACGATTACTTGTTTCATTACTTATTACCTGTTCTCGTATCTGTTTTGCAGGTTGTACAGATTTGGAAGATCCGGGGCTCCGCCTCCTCTGAAGAACGGTAATGTACATATCTATTCCGGTCTGTACCGTACGTTTTTGTGTGTTTGAAGACAAACTTCCACTATTGTCATGTGGGAGTAAAGTGTTAAAATACTTTTAATTCCAGGTGATCCCATATTTTCATTCGGAGAACGAGCCGACGCTAGAGTGACTTATTTATATTATTTGTAGCAGCAGGGGACTCGGCAGTATTAAGATTTATAAGCAGATTGCGGCAAGCTGTATTGATGTTACTTGGTTTAGCTGATAGGTAAATTTGTTGTAATTAGGATCATTTAAGTTTCCTGTATTTGCAGACAATGATAATACATGTTCCGACCATTGCGACTTAATCTTCTTTCGCACAATGGTGTGCTACCACCATCGTTCTTTTGATTAATCACACTCAGTTTATTATTATTAGATATGTTTCTTTTATTCAGCGACCACGGATTTAGGTTTTCCTTATTGTTTTAATTTTAGATATTAACACCAATAAAATATCAATTATTTTTATATTAATTTTTATTTTATTTTTATTTTTTTTTTTTTTTTTGATGAAAAATTTTTTTTGGAGTTCTTAAAAACGCTTTCTTAGTTTTTTTTTTTATTTTTTCATTATTTTTTTAAAAGAGTTAAGCATATTTCTCCACCATAATTTAATTTTTAAATATTTGTAACTAAAGTTTTACTATATAAAGGTAACCACTTATTTCCTAACTTCTAGGTAACCACATATTCTATCTTTGTGGGTAGCCATATATTTCTTTATTATAGGTAACCGTGGTGATACCTCATTATTTGCACTTCATCTTAAGCGAGAGGAATGGCCACCCATAAACTAAGAGGCATATGAGAGTCATAAAGTCCCCTAGTTATATGTGATTCATGTGAAATTAAATATCTGCCGCTGTTAGTCGTTATTTCGGGCGCGTTTTTTCCCAGAGCGATAATCGCTAGCCCCTACGCTTTTGTTCTGGGCCAACACTAATAACACTAATACGAGAACAAACACTGTTGAAAGCATACCTGTAAGTTTTGTTTTTTCATTTTATTCTCTAAGGTGTATTTAAGAGAATCAAGAAGACTTATTTCTAGGGCAAGGAAATTCATGCACTTAAAAAACGAAAATATGCGCCTAAAAAATGCAGCTAAAAAAGCAAAATATGCATTAAAAACATATGAAATATGCACTAAAAATACTTAGTTTTTCAAAAATTAAGCACCTTAAAATATAAAAATTCAGTTACTTTTCAAATAAACACCGAGTTGATTACTTTTTCTGTGGTCATCATGATTTTTAAGAAAGCTTTTTTTTCTTTTGAAATCACAAAAACAAATTTTTAGTTTGTACCAAAATATAAAAATCTATAATTTTTTCAAAAAATTTAAAAAAAGTTACTAAAAAGTTTAAAATATTCACAAATATGTATTAAAAAGCTTAAAATATGCATTAAAAAGGCACGAAATATGCATTTAAAGTCAAAATATGCAAAAATATGCATTTTTGACAAAATATGCAAAAATATGCAACTACAAATCGATGCCTTTTGTTCTAAATTTGATAATTCGGATATATATTTAATCCATATTAGTTTTGGACTATCGAGAAAAAACATGCATTTGCATGAAATTCCTTGCCCTACTTATTACTAATCTTGTATTTTTTGTTCAATAAAATTTAAAAATTTTTAATATATAGTTTTGAAGCTTTTGCTAAAATTACGATTTTTTTGGCATTGATTTAAGACGGGATAAAATAATTCTAGAAAATTAATTATTTTTATCTGGGTAGTTAAACCGCATGAAAGGTGGCAGATGGAGATACCCTAGTGGCCACCATCTTACTATGGGTGAATTATATGAATGAATTAAAGACTTCATTAGCAATTTACATTTCTGCAACCGAATATACCTATGCCAAAATTTTCGTTTTTCCAAATTTTTTTTTCGTAACCAACCACCCTAGATTATAATTTTAAAATACCTCACCTAAGAAATTGCAAAACAATAGCGGAAAGCAAAAAAAAGGCTTTATGGTACAAAAAATCAATTCAAAAACTTACCCCCTGTTTTTATAAAGCGAACGGCATTATTCCTTCAGAGGAATGTGTGTATTTTGTTTTTGTTACAATAACCAAATACACACATTCCTCAAGCGGAATTATTCCACTCGCTTTATAAAAACAGGGGGTTAATTTAATTTTATTCTTCGCGATTTTTTTTTGCAACAAGCCACGAAATATAAAAAAACCCACACTTATAAAATTTGCAAAATAACGCGGAACCTGAAAAAGGCTTTATGGTGCAGAAAATAAATTAAAAGAGCTAATCAACGATTAATATTCTGCAAACAAATATATTGCTGCAAAAATTTTCCTTCTTGCAAAATTTTTTCGTTTTTTTTTGCCATCTAACCACCAAACTTTGGTGTAAGATATAGGTATTATAGTCCTTGGATTATGAATTAAAATAAACCGAAATTAAAAAATTTCAAAATAATGGCGGAATGCGAACAAGGGCTTTGTACCGGAGAAAAGGATTTATGGTTTAGTTCACTTACTAAGTCTGTTCAATTGCCAAAATATAACATTTTTGGGCGATTTCCCATGGAAACCGATATACAGTAGAGCGATTCACCTTATATGGACAGAAAAAAAGTAAAAAAGTGCCCCCGTCCCTCAAAATACACCTTGATTTATTTTATGATGATTACCGAAACATTGCGGGTCTAGCAATGAGATCTCACGAGCTGGTATTTTATCTAGAGCTGATTTATTTTATCTAGAGCTGATTTATAGAATTACATATTGTGACACATCATTTTCAACTGATTTCAGCGTACTTAACACAAATATGAAATTAATTTTGAAATCATGTGAAAGGTTTAACAGCTAATGTGGTAAATATTTAGATAGAATTGGCATACAGTGACGAACAATACAATAGAATCATTTAAATTTTTTTCTTATTTTATCCCCGTTGCTTTTATTTTTAAAGATCAAAATAATGATTAAATTGTCCCCGAAGTACTGAAAGATCGTTCAGAAATCAAAAATTTTAGTGTAGCGGGTGTTTTTTAACTTTGCTACCCGTTCTACCGCAAAATTTTCTACAATTTTCTGAAGGATCTCCCAGTACTTCGGGGACAATTTAATCACTATTTTGATCTTTAAAAATAAAAGCAACGGGGATAAAATTAGAAAAAACTTTAATTGATTCAATTGTATTCTCCGTCACTGTATATGTAGTTAACTAAAAATGAACTCAAAATTTTATATAATTTAAAATATTTTAATAACCCTTAATTCGCCTTAAAAAATAATTTCATATTCATATTTACAATACTGAAATCGACTGAAAATGATATGACACAACTTATAAATCGAAAATTATTATTTTTTTTATATTTTGGAAAATATGAAATTTTCATCGCTGTGAATGAAATTAGAAAACGAAGGGGCCTAACTTCCAAAATTTTTAGATCGCCAGTCTCTTATATGTTAGTGTATTAGGCTTGTGGGTAATTTTATTTAAATAGGAGATGGTAAATCCGAATAGTGTGTTGAGTTAATACGGCCTCACCCAAATCTTTTGATTGTTACGCCCTACACGGAAGGAATTTAGGTAGACGAGTTTTAGTGAAATTTTCCAGTAAACTAATGAAATTGTCTTTAGAAAATAAATGAAAAATTTCTTAAATTTGATGAAAAAGTTTCATATATTTTATGAATCCAATTTTAATGAAAGGTTTCATTGAGTTTATGAAACTTTTAATAAATTAAATGAAATTTTTTACAACATTTAATAAAAAATTGCATTAATGTAATGGAAAGTTTTAATGTACGAGTTCCAGTGAAACTTCATTGGTTTTATGCAAAAATTCATTAATATGATGCAGATAATTCTCTCAGTGTCTCGAAGAGTCTAATAGCCAAATAATATCACAACCTTCAAAGTAATATCGCTTCACTTTTGGTTATTGATTTATTTAATAGATACGAAATAAGTTTTGCTTTAATCCAATAGAAGATGCTACACATAAATATTGAAAATTCTTAATTAAAATAGAAAAACAACAAACAATATATTCACAGAGATGGACACCACGTAATGCTATAGCCGTCGTACAATTGTTATTGTTGCTTTTAGTCAACATTGTGGATTCTGAAAATTCATTATTACGAGCATTATTATTTAATATGTATGTACGAATGTATGTAATATGTATGTATGAATGTTATATTACATACACGTTTTAATATTGTAACGAGACTGAAGAAGCTTTATTCGGATCTGTTATTGTATAAAACAGGAAGTTCAATTGCGCATCCGCGCGTACTCTGTCGTCACATTGGCGCTCTGTTAATATTGCTTTCATTTCGTTCTGTTTCATGTTATGTTTTTCCTCAAACAAGTTTAGTTTAAATTATAGTTATAATTAGTTTGAAAGACCGGTTGTCCAGTTTTGTCTTTAAAGTGTTTTTTTTTTCATACTATTAAAATTAGTTCTGTATATAAATAGTATTACTTAGTAAGATCATCATAGTACGTGTTGTTTATCAGTTACAAAAAAATTACATCCTGAATGAAAACATTTGAAATTTATAACTTAACAGGAAATCTGTATTTATATAAACAAGGATAATAAGATTTTTTTCAATGTATCTTAAAAATTAGCAAAATTTTTGATTTTCTTTCTACCTCAAAATTTTGTTTAGTAAGAACTTAGCTGATTGACCATTTGCAAACAGGTACAAGCCTTGGACGCGTTTGCAAAAAAAAAAAAAAAACAAATTCATTTACTTTGTACCCCCTTATATAACTTGCTGAATCCGCGTTAGGAACCCGCAGTCAGTAATCTATAAATTTTTGGATAGTGTTGGAAAAATATCGACCTATGCTAAAGCAGGAAAATAATATTTGTATCGCAAGTATTTTACAAATCCCCAAATTTCATTAATTTTTAAAAAGTGAAATTAAGCCTTTTAAAACTTTGCATTACATACAGTAAATAAAATCACCGGAACAGTGAATAATGCCTCATAATAAATGCAAAAATGCTTCATTATTTAATAATACCAATAACGCTACCCCAAAAACCATTACAACTTTTTGCTATTTCATAACAATTTTGAGAGGCCTATTAAAATGAGAGCTTCGGGCTGTAAAATATTTTTTTTATATATTAAAAAAATTTTAAAAATGGGATTTTTTCAGCCAATAAGAATGTTTCAAGTGGTTCGTAAAGTAAAAATAGGTGTTAACTATTTATTTATAGGGTGCATTATTTACGTACTTGACTTTATGCATTGCGAATACTTGCATTGCTTCATTATTTTTATGAAGCTCTTTTTAATAAAACTTTTTTTAGGTGTATGAAATTTTTAATAAATAATATAAAATTTTTTATAAAATTTTATCAAAAACAGCATCAATTTAATGAGCCCCAGCGAAACTTCATTGAATGAATGTAAAAATTCATAAATAGTAGACAATTCTTTCAGTGTGCAGCTACAGATGTCAAATTCCATATAAGTTTTAATTTTTTAACTTTCATTTTGTGCTTTTAGGTTATTCGATTAAATTCAGTGAACGGCTTCGGGTTCCATGGTATTCTAGTAGAAAGTGTTGTAGAATTGATGTGGATTTGAACGGATTATAGAAGTTAGATTGGAAGCAGTTAGAAAAGTTAGAGTTCTTACAGAATTAATAATTCAATTGTGTTACACAGTTTTAAAACAAATGCAACCTTGTCTTAAAGGCAATGGAAATATAATTTACATTAATTGTAATTTTTAATAGAATTAAAATAAATTATTTTATTTCATACAGCCTGCTCCAGCCAAACACGGCGTGTGTTTTGAAAAGTTTAAAATTAAGGCTTAAGGACCTCTTTCACTCGATTTTTAAAGAATTTGATGGTGTTTAGTTAGTATTTATTTTTCTAACCGATTATTCGGATCGAATAATTATTTGAGTATTAAATTATTTGTTTCGACATTAATCGAAATAGAGGCGATTAATCGAGGAATCGGTTAATCGATTAACCGAATTGGAAACACTAATAAATACCCTGCGATGAAAGGAATATCCAATATTTGAATTTGTACCTTTTGTAAACATCGCATGTTTTGTAATTTATCAAAACAATTTGCAGTTTTTTATTTTAATTTTAAGTTAAAATTCACTAAAGCTGGAGAAGATTGACTTTTTTGATACCTAAAAGCTAAGGAGTCTGTGATAAATCTTAAATTACAAAACCCAGATAAAACCATTCAGAAATATAAAACATATATTTTCTAATCAATTTTAATGAAGTTTCGGGTAATTGAAGTTCAAATTGCTAAAAAATAACGATTTTAAAATTTGCATGTTCAAAAATGTGTTGTATTTTCTTTTGCCATAGTAAATACATATAAAATTAATTTGAAAGAAAAAGGATATAAAATTCCTATTTCAGATTGAATTTTCTGCAAATGTTGATGCGGAAGTTGTGATTTGCAATTATATCCTAGATCCTTTACCTAAGTAAAATAAGTTAATATTGTCCCAGGAGCCCACAGTCTAACTTTTAAACCATATAAAAATTATCCGTGGTTTAGTCAGGTATATGAATAAATACGAAATTTAAAAAAAAATGTCTTTTACTAAAAGTCAAATTTGCGAATATTTCAAAAAGTAGAGCTAATTTTAAATTTTGGTGTTCACATTCTTGATATTCATCCAAAAATCTATCAGAATTGATATGTCGCATGCCTGATGCATTTTTAGTGTTGTATTGTGTTATAAATAAAGTAAATTTTTCAATATGCCTATTTCAAAATTGTTATTTTAAGGAATTTGTATTTCATTTATCTAATACTACCCTTGAAAATTTTCTGTTCCAAAGAATCGGTTGTAGAATAGCTACTTTTCATTTACCACCCCTTCTACTGTCGATTCTAACACCGATTATTTTTGTTTGAAATTGTCCCAAAAGCAACCACTTCTATAGCTCCAAAGCATACTTGGGACTAGTTAATTGAATGGACCAATGGGACTAGTTAATGAAATGACATTAAAATTGATCAATGCCAATGAAACTTTTTTCAATTGGCATTGTTTAATGCCTTACTGCCCAATTATAATTGACGAAAAAAACATTTGTTTTCACGTTTTGATAAAATAAAAAATTAAGAAAAAAAAAATAAAAATTCGGGTATTTCTATCTTATATTCGCTATTTCGTAAAGTTTACATTACTAAAGGCTGATCCATCTAGACCGACCAGGGTTAAATAAGAGTGAACAGCAGTATACTTGATACAACTTTTTTTTTTTTTTTTTTTTTTTTTAAAGAGAAGCAACACTCAGGAAATTCTTCCTACTAATTAACGTGTTGCTTCCTTTGGAAATGTGATAGAGAAGAAGTGAAAGGTGGTGAAAGGTGAAGGGCTTCAAATATGGCAACACTGTAATTGCGCGAGATGTTGAATTTTAGAACAGTTGTTGCGCGCCATCTGATGGTAAGTTGGCGAACTTTGTTGAAGCTTTTAGTTCATAGCCCTGTTATATTATTTTACTTCGGTGGGGTTAAGTGCTACGGGAACACCGAAGGAGGACGCTGCGATATGTATGAGGGATAGAAAAAACTCATACATATTACTATTTTTCATAAATTTATGTTGCCTTGGTTGGGGCTCGAACCCGCAACCTCACGTGTAACAGTCCAACGCGCTAACCATTACACCACAGCGCCCACAACTTGATAAAATAGCGAATATTTATAATGTTTTTAGCTCTGAAATTTTACATTCTTGTCTTGATTTCCTTTTTTATAAAACAATTTTTTTTGTATACAATGCTTTTTTCGTCAATTATATGTACATTTCATTACCATAAGGTGTACATTTCATTAATATTGTTTCAATCAATGCCAATTGAAAAAAATTTCATTGGCATTGAATGGTAATGACATTTTTTGGCATTGGCATTGAGATCAAGTAATGAAAATTAAATTTCAGTGCCAATGAAAAATTCCCAAGTATGCTCCAAAGTGGAACCGGTTGCCCTAGAATCAGTTCTGGAATTAGTTCTAGGACTGATTCTACGTCAGTCACACCTTCCCAGGAACTGGTTCCGGAACCAGTTCCATGGAATCAATTGTAGTGGAACCAGTTGTGGAATAGCTGTGTTTGGCTACCGATTGTAAAAAAATGTCCTGCCCATGTAAAAATCGAAATATATATGAACATTAGACCGTACCTCAAAAAAAAAGTTTTCCGTACACCCTCCAATATGATGTATTTTTAAAAGGCGATTTCAAAAAAAAACTTTTTTTTTGCCGACCGTAGTGGTCGCCTTTTTATACCCTACACCACTATGTGGTCAGGGTATTATAAGTTTGTGCTGATGTTTCTAACACCAAAAAATATTGGTCCCAGACCCACCTTATAGTATATCGATCGACTCAGAATTTTTTTTTATTTCGATTTAACGATGTCCGTCCGTCTGTCTGTCTGTCCATGCATTCTTGTGCGCAATCTACAGGTCGTAAATATTAAGATATTTTGATGAAACTTGGTACACCGACTTATGTCGGCCCAAGGACGAAGCCTATTGATTTTGGTTAAAATCGGTCCATGTTTAGACCTAGTGCCCATATAAGGGTCCTACCAAAATTATATTGTTTATACGCTGCAGGTCGCAAATATTAAGATATTTTGATGAAATTTGGTAGGCAGACCTATGTTGGACCAAGGACGAATCCTATTGATTTTGGTGAACATCGGTCCATGTTTAGACCTAGTGCCCATATAAGTGTCCTACCAAAATTATATTGTTTATACGCTGCAGGTCGCAAATATTAAGATATTTTGATGAAATTTGGTACACAGACCTATGTTGGCCAAGGACGAAGCCTATTGATATTGGTTAACACCGGTCCATGTTTAGACCTAGTGGCCATATAAGGGTCCCCCCAAAATTGGCTTGGTTACAAACTGCAGGTCGCAAATATTAAGATATTTTAACGAAATTTGGTTCGCTGACTCACATTATAGAAAATTTTGACACAAGTCCCATTTTAACCCATTCGAATTTGGGATCCAAACATTAGTTGGCTTTAACCAGACTGGTGTAGGGTATTGTATGGTCGGCATGCCCGACTTTATCCTTTTTACTCGTTTAATTTTTTGTTATGGCTTTGGCATTTAAAATCGGATTTTAAAGTGTGATATATCGATTTTTTTGCCTCCAGGAGACCAGTGTTTTGCTATATAGTAAAATTCCAATTAAAAAAAATTTAAAAAGGCGACCCCTACGTTCGGCAACCAATATATAAAAAATACTTTAAGATCCGACTGTAAATACCAAAGATATAACGAAAAATATAAAATGGTGTCCCCTACGTTCGGCATAAAAAAATAAAAATTTTTTTTTTGAAACCTCCTTGCAAAAATACTTCAAATTGGAGGGTGTACGACACACTTTTTTTCTTGCCTGTAAGGTGGTACGCTCTAATGAACATACATGATCATACATGATCATACATTCGCTCGTATGTGATCATGCATGGGCATACATAGTCATATACGTCCATGCATAATTCAATGTATGACCATACACGATCTCATATATTTCCATATACTTTTGGATCCGAAATTTGAGGGTATATGGAGGTATATGCTCATATATGAGCATGTATGAATCATATGTGAGCATATATGGTCATATATGAGCATGTACCGTCATATACCCTCAAATTTCGGATCCGAGGATATATGGAAATATATGAGATAATGTATGGCCATATATGCTTGATGATGAAATGATGATAATGATAAGAAATGATGATAATGATGTTGATGACAACAAGGAAAAAATAATTTTACTTATATACTTTTACCTCTAGTTGCCACATTTTTTATCCGATTTTCATAAGTAATACCTTTCTGGAAAGGTTGTAATGTTATACTGTTTATAACTTTATTAGTTGTTTCAAAAAGCCACCTCAAGATGGCGCTAATCTAGATTTATTGGAAAATTGCAAAAAATTTAAATTTGGGAGCCTCGAAAATTATTTTTTTGATATGTCGTAGTGGAACTTTTTTTTCCCCATGCTAAAAGCTTTCGAAAAATCGAGTACGCAATATCAAAAAATTTTTATCCATACAATTTGACCCGCCCTAATATCTATATATCATAATAGCGATTATAATTTATTCTTTAAATGCAAGAAAGGGAAGCTAGTAAAATATAATAATATATTACTCGTTTTATCCCAGCAAAGAAAGACCTTACCACTTCTTAATAAATATTAAATGATTCACAAACATAAAACTTTCTAAAGAACGAATTACTAAAGTACAATATAAATGCATTTTGTATACAATACCTTACAAACAACTTCACAGAAGTTGAGTTGCTGCTCCCACCAGATTACATTTAGCATCATGCTTTTTGAAATTCATTTGTATCTTTTGTAAGTACACTTAAAAAAAATACGTCAGTAGAAAAATCTGTCAAAAATCTGTCCGGTTCCAAATCGATTTGACTAATTTTTAACAAATTTTTAGTTGAAACACTGATTTAAGCAAAGATTTTAGTTATCTTCATTTAACACAATACTAAAAATCCTCAGTACTTTAACTAATTTTGAGTGTTAATTTTCAAAATTATTTAAAAAAATTTTTAAAAACCCATTCGTTTAATTTTATAAAATTAATTGTTAAAATATAATATTTTAATGTTACTGTTATTACTCGGTAGGTGGCGCCACCAATATATCCGAAGTTTTAAAGATGGCGCTATTATTTCCCTTCCGATTTTTTAAAATGGCCCATATCCCGAAAACTAAGAGAGATAGAGCAAAATTGATGAAAATTTCGACTACCCCCAATCGTAGAATACCCCAGCGAAAGGGGTATCTCTATCCAAAAATGGACCTGGGCGGGGCCTTGGCCATCGGAAATTTTTAATAAAAATTTCCACTTCATAAAATGGCCAACATCTCGAAAACGAAAAGCCAATGTAATGTTAAGCTCTATTTGAAAATACCAATTTACTCTGCAAAAATCAGAATAAAGTTTTGCGGAATATTAGTAGTTTGAGAGTAGCATAAATATTTGTTAAATTCTCAGTCTTTTCGGGTTTTAAGGGCCATTAACAATAAACGAATTTTGAGCTAATTTACTAATAATAAACTAATAAAGTTTTCTTCAGAAATTTTACGAAAAAGCTTTTTCATTGGATGTATGTATTTTCAATAAATAATACAAAATTTTTCATAAAACTTCATCAATTCATGAAAAGTTTATACAGTGTTGTTTTAACGTCCTATAGACAGTTGCAATTAATATTGTAATTAATATGCAATATTATCAATTTTAATTAATAGCTTTGTGGTTAAGAAGAAGAATAGACGAATGAATATAAAAATTCATAAAAAGTATGTAGAAAATTCCCTCAGTGTCTAGTAACAAACAGATTTGTTTGTTCGAACTTTATCACAGATTTTCGAAAGTGAGAGCAGTTCTTCAGCCTTTCAAAATTCAATGTTTGCAGTAATAAAATTTTAAAAATTAATACGCACTGTTTTTGTTTAAAAAAAATATAAATAAAATCATCGACTAGAGGTTAAAAAACTGCTCCCACTTTTGAAAATTCATTTTATATTTTAAAAGAATTAAAACGGAAAAGAAAAATTGTCTATTGTATTTCCTAAAGCCCGCCCCAGCCAGACAAATAGTGTTAAAGCATTTTTTTTTTACAAATAGCAACTTTCTATTTTGTTTAAAAAAATAAAAAATTTTTTATTAAAAAATAAATTCGATACCCAGAGAAATTGTCGGATGCAAAGAACCGGTTGTAAATAACAGGGGCCAGATTCCCACAGTCGTAAGCGTTCGAAATTGTTAAAAAATCACGTTTTTAAAGTGCAAATAAAAAAACAGGAATAACTATTGTCACAACCTTAACTCATATTTGTAATAAAGGAACGAAATGCTTCACTTCTAACCTAATTTTAACATTTTTAATGTTTTAAATAACAATAATTGCTATCGAATAAAACTCGATCACGACTGCGGTAATTTGCCCCCTGATTGCATGCAATCTGTTCTACTTTATGTTCTATCATCGGTGATTTTTGTTTGAAGATGTCCAAAACAGGTTCTTTTCTTCCAAACGAGAACAGGTTGCTTTGGAACCGGTTCTACGACAGTGAAACCTTTCCTTTTGACTAATGTAAAACAAATCCGTTTTAAGTCTCCTAAATCCCATGACGTGTCTCGCTGGTTCAAAGTCGACTTGCTTGGAGTTGCTCAAAAAATGGTATCTAAAGGCTTCTCATTCAATCGATTTTAAAACAATTTTATAGTATTTTAGTTAGTATTTGTTTTTTATAAGCATTTCTTGCAATTTTTTAGCCAAAGTTAACAAAATTATGAAGTTTTGTAAAAAAATAAAACAAAAATTACATATTAAAAATGTAACCGGTTAAACGACCTATTTTAATCGATTATTCGGGTCGAATAATTATTTGCGTTTTAAATTATTTGTTTCGACATTAACCGAAATAGCGGCGATTAATCGAGGAATCGGTTAATCGATTAACCGAATTGGAAACACTAGTATAATTACACTATGCGACAGTCAAAATCGGGATGGGATGAAACCAACGGGAAATGTTATATCGGTCAAAAACAAGTTATACGTGTCCCGGCGTTTCGCTGGGTCACCCCTAGGATTCGAGATATATCTTTTTTTGACATAACTCGAGAACCACTAGTCCGATTTTGCTCAAACAATTTAAAAAAAATTAAAAATTACAATTCCTTTAATCTGTTCATACCCGTGTAAAAAAGTTTAAATCTGACCAGATCTTTGTGGTTCTCAATAGATATGATTCAATCTAATTAGATCCTGTACCAGATCACATCAAATATGATCAGATATGGCATATGTGATAATACCTTATGGCAAGATCTGATAAGATCTAGTGCCAAATTTGTTCAAATCTAAAGTGATCTGGACAAATGCGCAAGATATGCCTAGATCTGATCAGATCTAATTAGATCTCAAATTTGTCCCCAATTTTGAGATCTGATTATATCTGGTAAGATCTACGAAGATCTGGCCAGATATGCCTAGATCTGATCAGATCTAATTAGATCTCAAATTTGTCCCCAATTTTGAGATCTAATTAGATCTGGTAAGATGTGCTGAGATCTGGCCAGATCTGATCTTTTTTACACGGGTATAACGTTTTTCTATATACTCAACAGTTTTGCCGGTAAAAATAAATGTTTGTTACCGCTACCATAAAAATCAATAAAATTTTGTTTATTACTTTTTTTTAATATTTTAGGCAAAAAATATTTTTTTATTCATACATTTATTTTTACCGGCAAAACTGTTGAGTATATAGAAAAACGTTATATGAACAGATTAAAGGAATTGTAATTTTTAATTTTTTTAAAATTGTTTGAGCAAAATCGGACTAGTGGTTCTCGAGTTATGTCAAAAAAAAAGACCACCAAAGGTCAAATCGATATATCTCGATTCCTAGCGATGACCCAGCGAAACGCCGGGACACGTATAACTTCTTTTTTACCGATATAACTTTCCCCGGTAGTTTTAACCCTTCCCGATTACTGACCCCTACCATTTCTCTCACAGTGTTACAGATAAAACTGTAGTTTTACAAAATTTTTTTATTTAATTTTAGATTTGTTAAATTTAACAAAAGAATTTGTTAAAATCAACAAATTTTGTTTTAAGCCAAAAAACAGGAATAAATTTTGTAAAATAACAAATTTTTCTGTCCAGCCAACAGACGTATTATTTTGAGTGTAGAGAATACAAAATCTCGTTCTTTTTGATTTCCGGGGAAAGCGGAAAATTTATCTTGAATTCCCGGGATCCCGCAAGGGACATAAATTAGAAAATATTTTATAGTAATTTAAAAATTTTTATTTATAAAATGTCTTAACCCTCATCGGTCCCTCGAGAAATACATCTAATCGGTCCCATATATTTTTAATCGTAAAAAAGCTAAAAAAAATGAACAACCATTTATGTTTTGTGATTTTTTATGTTTATTATATTGTTTTCTATCATATTAATACATTTGAACTTCATAAAGGTAGATTTAGAATGAAATTAAAATTAGAATATTACATATATTAGAAAAAAAAAAATTAATTTTTAACTTTTGTCAATTATTTGTACATTTTTCGCATAAATTGAAATTATGTTCAGCACAAATGAAATTTCTACACTTTTCACAGCGTGTAGCAAAAATATTTTTGTTATTTTTATAGGTACCGATGTAGCATCGGCCTCGTTTTGATGTACTTGGTAAATGGCGAATCTCCCGAATTCTTTGAATAACACTGGAAGCATCATTACTTTGATGTTGTTTTTTACGTTTAGTGATCTGTTTTGCAACGAGATTCAATCCAAGCTCCTCGATAGAAAGGCGAGAATTTTTATATCGTTATAGAATTTTTCCAATTCGGGAACAATGCAATGAGCGTCACGAATTCATTCAACGCACTAACATCAAGCATGTTACAAAATACTGACATTGGCCACCGATTGACTTTTCGTTTGCATGTGTACGTAGCCACCATTTGATCCATAGTATCAACTCCACTCTTGGTTTTGTTGTAGTCTTCAATGATGTTAGGTTTCTTCTGTTCACTATTCTCATTTATGCTGACAACATTGTGGTATGTACTGAGCAATGTCACAAATCGGTACCGGCGAGGAACATATGACAACATAAATGCTTGCAATTTATGTTCATATACAACTTCTGTATGATAAATTGGCTTTTGACGCATGTCGAGTAGAACTGAAGGAATTTCAGTCCTATTTTTGCTTATTGTTCCCAAAATAGTCATGCGATTCTTATGCAAATCTTCTGCCAATTCATACGAAGTGAAAAAGTTGTCACACGTTACATTTCTGTCAGAAAGTCCTTCCACCAAATCCAAAACAACACGCCGTCCGAGATTGCGTTCAGGAGTGGCATTACGATTCCGACCAACACAAATTTGTGTGTTGTATGCATTTTGATTCGCATAGCACCCAAATTTTGATGCTATATTTCGCCGGCTTGGATGGAATATACTGACGAAACGGATATCGCCCACGATACGGAAGTAACTGTTCATCTACGGTAATGTTTTTTCCTGGTGTGTATACAGCTTTCAAATTATGATTCCATTTATCGTATACATTTCGAATCGGTGCCAATTTGTCACGAACAGAAGTTCTTGTAGATGCAGTGTGATACGCTTGAACATTTTCAAAGACATTGTTGCTCTAAATATTGGCCGACCAGTTTCTTCATTCCACAGTTAGTGACACATTCACCGTATGACCGATACACACCAGAAAGCAGCAACAATCCAAAGTATGCGAGTTATGTAAATTTGAAATAAAACACACTATTTTAAAATGTATTTTAAAATTGAGACCAAAATCATGTTTATTCTTCAGAATAAAGATTATGACTAACTTATACGAAAATATAATTAAACATAAATTAGTAATTTCTTAAATTCTAAAAGCTTTAGTTATAGGTTATTTGAAATTGATATAAAGAATAATCAGATAAATAAAGCAGTAAACTAAAGAGTACAATAAAAGATAATAGAAAGAAAAGGGTTAAATTATATTAAGGTTATGATGTTAAAGTAATATCGTAACTTGCGTGCAGAGTGTCCAAATCAATGTTTTCCCATTCGTCTTTGTACTTTCGTACACCATATAAATTCGTCATTTTCAAAATAATATTCTCAACCGGTCCAACGAACATGTGAAATGCAAACGAAACATCAACTATATTAGCAGCTGCTAATGCTTTTGGACCTGAATTATAACAAAAATGAAACATATAATGAACATGAACCCATAACAAAGAGGGTAGGTTTTTACCTGAAGTGAAATTTTCTGCACGTCGAAATGAATTTCTTCGATTTATTTCAAATGGTTGCGATGAATATTCAATTTTCTTATTTTTTGAAAAATATTTATTTTCAGGATTTGTTGCATTTTCTTCTGCTAAATTTTGGTCAAGTGGCTCATCCGAATGCACGCCAACTTCACTTTCATCATTCTCCTCGTCTGGTAATGCAAAATCATCGTCACTATTGCACGGAGATTCGCCCTCTTCGCTTTCCAAATCAAAATCCATTTCTAGTTCATCTCGCTATCCATTTTTATCAAATACATCCATTTTTATCAAATACTTCGAAACACAACCAAAATTCAAATAAATGCGCAAACAAACTTCACTTATGTGTGTTCCAGAACTAACTGAATTTCATAAAACGAAAAAATGAGAGCGTGCTATAAATCCACACACAAAAATAAGCGGCAATTCCAGGTACCTGCGCGCACATACACAGGGACCGATTCGTAACTATAACTGCACAGGCAAATACAGTAAGGGTACAAATTCAAAAGCAGCTTTTTATGGTTGTTCAGGCAAAATAATTCTACTTTGCAAAATACAAGGTCATTCCGCTGAACCGTTTTTACAGGGGACCAATGAGGGTTAAAGACCTCAAATTTTTATGATCGTGAAAAAGCTCAGGTGGTTTTTCTTGGAATTTTCGTAGAGGGAAAGAATTAATTTTATATTAGAAATTATAAAGGGTTGTTCAACAGGGACGCTACAAAAGTAGAAAAACAGGGACAGCAAACGACGCCATATTTCTTGCCGCTCTTTTGACATTTCTTTTCAGTAAGGTTTGCCATTTCATGATGGAAAGATATACGAGCCAACAACGAGTCGAAATTATTAAAATTTACTACCGAAATTCGGAGTCAGTGGCCTCAACGTTAAGAGCGCTACGTCCAATTTATGGTCGTCATAATCGTCCTAGCAGATCAACAATTGAGCGTGGGGCTACGTCAAATCTATGGTCTATGCCAACAAGCCAGCGACGATTGATGAACTTCGTACGAATATCGAACGTGAAATTGCAGCAGTATCGGCCGATTTATGCTTGAAAACCGTCGAAAATTGGGTTCAGCGTCTGGACTTCTGCAAGCGTGCCCGTGGTGGCCATGCAAAAGAGATCGATTTCCATACATAATGGCATCGAACGTACTTTCACAGGAATAAAGAATTTCATTGATATCCAAAACCGTTTTTGTTTTATTTAAACTTTTTGACTTTTGTAGCGCTCTTATTGAAAAACCCTTTATATGTCTAATCTTATATGTGACCTTCTCCGAGAAAAGGGACCTAGTGTGTCAAAAAACGGGTTTGGACTTAAGAGTGCCCAGGAAAATTTTTTACAATCGGTAGGCAACCACATCTATTCTACAACTGGTGCCACTGCAACCGATTCCATGGAACTGGTTCCGCAACCAGTTCCTGGGATCCTATATGGAAGGTATGATTGACGTAGAATCAGTTCTAAACCTAGTTCCCGAACTGATTCTAGGGCAACCGGTTCCACTTTGAAGCTATGGAAGTGGTTGCTTTTGGGCCAATTTCAAACAAAAATAATCGGTGTTAGAATCGACAGTAGAAGGGGTTGTAAATGAAAAGTAGCTATGCTACAACCGATTCTTTGGAATAGAAAATTTTTCTGGGTGGGAAAATCGATAAAAAATGAGAAAAACATTGAAATTTTAATGTTTAATTTAAAACTTCATTTTCACACACTAGGTCACTTTTCTCGGAGAAGGTCACATATGTATTTTTAAAAACTAAATAAACTAAAACTAATTTTTAGACTAAAACAGTTGTCCGCCAAAAAAAAAAAAAAAAAAATAAAAAAATTAATATAGAAAATAATTTTAGGAAATTGGAAAAATTATTAAAAATTATGGGAACAAATTATAATTTACTTGAAAATTTTTAAAAATCAATTCACAAATTTGTCTTTAATTCAGTACAGAATTAAATTCAAAAATTTTTATACAAACACTATTTATTTGAGTTGTTTTCTTAAAAAATATATGTTTTAAGTTCTATTTTGTTCTATTCAATAATCCATTCTTTGAAAAGTTGTGTGTTTGTGTATCACTTACTAAGTTATACATTTAGAAGTAATTACCTTAGTTTTTGCTGGGATGCTGTATATATTGTTAACATTGCATGTTTACAACGACATTGTACATCTATGGTTATGCACAATTTAAAAATTGTTTTTACACTCTAATAATTATTTACATGAGAATAAAATTACCAAATCCATGAAAAAATACTAAATTCGATTCGAAACTGCTAATGTCTGTCATCATCTTTGGAATTGTAACCCTTTTTGGGATTCATCTCATTACAACTGGTAATTAGTTGCATGCATCTTTAAAAACTGCACAAGCCCGTACGTAACAATGTAATTATGTTACTTACATGAATACAAATATTCTTTTTATACTTTTATTTTAAACAAGTGAGAAAATTTTTGTTTATCTAGTTGAACTACAGGAAAACTTTATTTTCTTTTAAACGTAGGGGAAACTCAACGCGTTTGAACAGTGAATAACTTACAAACTTTAATACCCCAGGAAAATTTTTTGTTCCAAAGAATCTGTTGTAGAATAGCTACTTTTCCTTTACAACCACTTCTACTGTCAATTGAAACACCGATGATTTTTGTTTTGCCCCAAAAGCAACCACTTTTATAGCTCCAAAGTGGAACCGGTTACTTTAGAATCAGTTCTGGAACTAGTTCTAGAACTGATTCTACGTCAGTCATACCTTCCATATGAGATCCGTAGAACTGGTTCCGGAAGCAGTTCCATGGAATCGGTTGCATTGGAATCTGTTTCAGAATTTGTGTGGTTGGCAACAGGTTGTAAAAAAATTTCCTGGGATATAATTGTTCCTAGCTTGGCAGCACACAGTGGTTCCTAAACCAAAAAAAAAAATAAAAATGTAATAATAATGGATCTTCTTAACTACTGATCCAATCGGAAAAAAATATTCACGAGTGCTGAAGAGAAAGATCTAGGATTTTAGAAAATTAGTTTTGTAGCTATGTTGTTTTAGCACAGGGTGTGCTACATGGTGTCAATGTTGACCATCTTGTGTATACGAAAGTTTTATGGTCGTACGACTTTTACAAATGTGAACAGATTTTGCTGATTTTAGAGTTTTTGTAATCTAGGTTACAAGATAAAGAAAAAACATGCATTAAGTACCATATCAGCTATTATAGTTTTTTTGGTTTTGTCTGAAATTTTGTTGTGTCGTTGCCATGACCTTTCTTAATTTTAGAATGAAAACTATTTTCAGTTATCTCAAGCCATTTAGCAGTGATAGATTTTTAAATTCAAAACTTGTAAGTGTGTTCTGAAAATGACATTTTTTTCAAAAAAAAGGAGGTTACTTCATTCACTTTTATTTCCAAGACTAAAACGCTTCCCGGTGTAAAACGGTAATGACATATCATTATTTTTGGACTACCAGTAATGACACCGACTTACTTTCTGCATTATTTTAAAAGATATAATAACGAGTTGCTAAGAAATACTTACTTTTTCATTATTTCAAAATAAAAAATGATGCGTTACGAATAACGACTTATTTTTATCATTATTTCAAACATAAAGTCTTGTTCTATATATGTAACCACATATTTTTTGATTTTTTGTATGTTGGCGAGTAAGCTGACTTGTGCGCAGCAAGTCCATTATGTTTTTATCTATCAAATATTACATGTCGAAATAGCTCAGATGGTACAGCTATAGACTAGCCGTCTGCAGTCCCAGGTTTATTTAAAAAAATTTTACTTTAAAAAAATATTTTTTTTTATAAAACTATATATAACTATTTAGTATAATCCAAAATAATATATATTTTTATATGATATCATTTTTCAAAAAAAAAAAAAATAATTTCGTTTTGGATTAAATTATATATACCCCATTCAGAGTCACACTAGGAAATTTGTCAGTAGCCTTTTGGCTATAATTTACTGTTTCCAATTATTCGACATAGGCGGTTAACCGGCTAATGCATTATTCGAAAAACCACTAAAATTATTTAACCGGTTATTCGGTTCGGTTAATCGAGAACATTGGCGATAATCGTTTAATGCAAAATTAATGTATTTTCTTAACTTTTTATCAATAAAAATACAAATAGCTGACTTTTTTAACATTAAAAACTAGAAACTAAAAACCGAAAAATTTTAAAACCGCGGTTTCGGTTTTCTAAAATTATAAAAACCGCGGTTTCGGTTATTTTTCGGTTTTCTTGTGATATTAATACACTTGTTTTAAAATAATTAAATATACAAAACAATTAAATATTTTAATACGTTCAAGATATTTATTGAAATTCTATTGAATTTCTTACTCGAATAAAGAAAAATTACTCCGTTTCTAGACCTTTACGAGAGAAGAAAAAAAAACACGGAAAACCGTTATAAATATAATTTTTTTTATTCTTTTGTCGGCAACTAAAGCTGTATTTTCAAGAGTTTAAATTTTAGCAAATTGTTTAGAACAATATAAAGTTAAAGTTTCACAAATTTCGTGAACTACGAAATAGTATTTTTTTTTAAATACGCTGTGAAAATCTGAACTGAATATATGAAACTCAATATCTCTTAAACTATCTGCCTTTTTGGTGACTTGACTTAACTAACAAAAAAAAAAATTCTTTAAACTAATATTTAATGGAGAAAATATTCATTACAATTAAATACAAAATTTTGTAAAATAGGAGCTGAGCCCTTTTCGAAATTCAAGATTCAACCAACATTTTCCCGTGCGCTCAGAAATTAAAGATTCTAAAATATGATCATTTTCAGAGTGCTGCAATTTTCGAGTCATAAATGAAACATAATAGACTCGTATTTATGAGTGTATTCGATATTTTTTTTTTAATTTTTCCATTACTCAAAAATTAATCTTAAATGACTCATAATAGCTCAGAAAATTCTAAATTTTCCAATAATGCTCATAATTCAGGGTCTTTTATGAGTCGTAAAAGTGCTCTCGGAAAGAGGCTACATCGGTGAAGAAATACTCCCTCATATAGGTTAATTTCAGAAGGTATTAATTATTTCATTTCATTTATTTATTCAGTCTATGGAAATAAAAATTCCTTACAGACTATGATTAAATTAAATATATAATATAAATATACTAATTATATACATATATTAAATAATAGAGCGCTACATTATTTTAAAACTGTATTCAGAAATAACTTAAATTTATTCTTATTAACTTAACTTATAACTTAAATTTATTATTAGGGCTCTTTTATGAGTCTTTTCGGATTCCAATTGCACACTGGGATGCAGTCTAGTTAATTATTTTAATTGGTTAAAGTCATTGTTAAAAACCGACTTATTTTTGTCGGTTTTCGGTTTCGGTTCTGAGGCTTTAAAAACCGCGGTTTCGGTTTCGAATAAAACCGAACAGCAAACTCTACATTGAATGTTAAGCTTTATTTGAAAATACCAATTTACTCTGCAAAAATCGGAAAAAATTTTCATAAATATTAGTACTCTGAGAATATCATAATTAATTGTTAAACTCTCAGCCTTGTATTCAAAAAAATGTTTTGAATTTTATTGCAGTTTAATAGAACAAATTAACATGCAAAACAACAAAAATCGTTCAATTAGCCTCTAATAAGACAAAAAGTTTTTTTGTGAATAATCATGTCTGTCTTTTCGGTTTTTAAGGGCCATTAACAATAAACAAATTTTAAGCTAATTTACCCAGACAGAATTTAATTGGACGAAAGTTTTCACTAAACTAATGAAGTTTTCTTCACAAATTTAATGCAAAATAAATTTTACGAAGAAGCTTTTTCATTGGGTGTATGTAATTTTCAATAAATAATCCGAAAATTTTCATAAAACTGTATCAATTCAGTGAACAATTTAGTACAGTGTTGTTTTAACGTCCTATGTCTATATAGCTGCAATTAATTAATTAATTAATTAATCTCTTCTTTGTGTCTAACGTATCAAATATTATATTGTATGATCAGATTTCTGCCCCGTGTTTCTCTAAGCACGATTTGATTTTCTTAACCTACAACTTTACAGTTCGTCAAGAGGAACATACTGTTTACTATCGTGATTTTAAAAACATAGACATAACATGCTTTATGAGAAAGTTTGCTGTGTTAGCTGGAGTGATATATTTTTAATGGTTTCTGTTGATGAGCAATTGACATTTTTTGAGTCAAATGTTCAATGCATTTACGATGACATTGTACCATTAAAATCGGAAACTCTGTCCGTAAAGACGCAACCTTGGTTTACCACTGAAATTAAAAAATTAATCCACAAGAGAGATTTGGCTTACTCTAGGTGGAAGCGTTTTAAAACTCCAGAATTAAAAGTTGTATACACTTCTGCTAGAAAGAATGTGAACATTAACATTAAATTTGCAAAAACTGAATACTGTTCAAGTCGTTTTGGAGAGGCTATTGATTCTAAACAAACTTGGAAAAACATCCGTGAAATAGGAATTGATAAAACAAAACAAACGAATAACTGTCAAGCAGATGCTAATGTGCTTAATAATGCTTTCACGAACATACCTATGGTTCAAATAAATAATAATTTTTACAATTTCCCAACTATAAAGAACACTGACGAAGACCATCTGTTCGAATTTTCTTGCGTTAGTCAGTCTGATGTTTTTACTTATTTTTCACTCATAAAATCGAATGCAGTGGGTTATGATAATATGCACCCAAAGTTCATAAAGATACTGTTACCTCTACTCCTACCATTTATAACTCATTTGTTGAATACTACTATAATGTCAAGTATTTTCCCAATGAAATGGAAACATGCTAAAATATTGCCACTACCAAAATCGAACACAGAGTTTAGGCCGATAGCTATTTTATGTTTCCTCTCAAAAGTGTTAGAAAAGCTTTTACATGCACAAATGTGCTCTTTCATTGAACAAAATCGTTTGTTAACCAATAAACAATCCGGGTTTCGCTCAAATCATAGTTGCGTAACTGCTTTACTGGATGTCTCTGAAAATATACGTAGTGAGATCATATTTACATATAATAAATAAAAATGTATAAAATTTAACTTTGTAAAAAGTACTTATTTAAACTATTACGAGTAAGTCATTATTTTATATTTAGAAACAATGAATACAATAGGCCGTTATTAGGAATTCATTATTTTATATTATAAAATAATGCAAAAGGTAATGATATATCATTTTTGGTAATGCAGCTAGTAATGAGCTGTCATTACCAATATTTTGCTGGGTAGCAATCATGAGGTCGCAAGTTCGATACCCGGTGGCGGCAATAAAAAAACTTTTGTAAAATAAAAAAATATAATTTTATATAAATAAGATTTTTTTTTAACATTTAATTGGTGAAAAAGAGCTTCCTTTGCACTCATTCAAAAAGTACTGAAAAAATGTTGAAGTGAGAGTACTTCTCTCCTCTGATAACTCAATGTTAAAATCATTAGTGTTTATGTTAAAAAAGAAGCACATCTAGATCATTAATTGTGGCTTTTTCTACTGCTGCGGCATCTCTATTTTGCTGGGATATTTTAAGTAAGTCATTATTTTGAATTTTTATGTATTATCATGTTTTTGCTGGGTATTTGCATAACTACACACAGAAAACAGATTCGTTGTGACAACCGAATTTATTGCCAACCGAATTTTGGTAGTTGCATGAACTATCACATGATTCGGTTGCAGATACAGAATACTTTTATTGAATTTAAATATATGAAAGTTGCTCCAACCGAATTGGTTTAGTACACCCGCCCGAATTTAAATATTTAATTAATACACTGTTTCCAATCTTTTTTTATTTTTCTATTAATAAAATAATTAAAAAAAATAAAAAATATACATATAGTTTGAATATCATTTCTTAAAGTTAATGGGCTAAATATACATTACAAATATATAAAAAATATATCATATGTGGGAAACTGAGAGATCCATTTTATTTTTATACAAAAAGCTCTTTAGATTTTGAGTAAAATACCGAGAAAATGTTACCGTTAACACAAAAAAGCCCTTCAACTTTGAATAATTTTTCCCATGGTGGTTTCCGAAAATATTTTTCTTAAAAAACTCCGCTTTCAGAGGATACTTTTCTTTATACTTTATAATTTTTTTTATTTTACCTGCCTGTTGGCTTTTAAGTTCGCATTTATCTATACAGAAAAATAAAATTGATAAAAGGAATGAATTAAAAGACGAAAAAATAGCTAAAATTATCTAAAATTACCTTTATTTTGTTAAATTATCATTTTCAAAACATTATTAACTTAATCATTTATATGTGCGTTATTTTAAACGCGACAGCAATTTGTATTTATAAAATTTGTAGATTTTATTTTTTAATTTTATTTGTTGACATTTAATTCAAATTGGCTTTAACACAAACGACTTTCTGTTACATTGGGGTTCTATTGGTGATAGTGACCAATATTATTAGAATACTTTTTGTGTTTCTTTTACAATTTTGGTGCTCTAACTGAAAATCTAACATAAAACTTATGGCACTTATTTTAAATTCGGTATATACAACCATCATTCGGCAGAACATAATTAGTAAAGCATTAGTAAGCAATTATTAAGAAACATTGGCTATTATAACTAAAATGTAACTGTCACTATTGATTCAAGGTGGAAAATTCACTACTTAGAGATTTTAAAAAACGTTGTAACAATCAAATTAGATTATAAGTTTTATTATTGGCTGAATTGGTTGGTAAAACTGAATTTTATAACATTAATAACCTTCTTTTTGTTACAATTTCAAATTAATAATCTTAAATGGGTATTTATTAGTAACTCAACTAATTTTATGTAATTGAAACCAAAATTTTATTGTATTAGTAAAATAAGTGTAGATCTGGTCGAATTCCAGCTAATTTATTGTCTGTGTGTAATATTCTATAAATTTAATCGGTTTATTTTTGCTGTCTTTATTAGTACTTAGGAAAAAAAATCTGCTACTTTCAGCAGTATTTTAACTAATTTTTAGTAGCTTTTTCTGCTATTTTGACAGGTTTATTTCTATGAACGTTGTGTGATTGCATTACCATTAGTAATGTTTTATTAATGCAAGTTTTTTTATTTAAAAATTTTTTCCATTATCGTTAAGGTCAACTGAAATTTCAATGGTAGTGAAAAATTCTCAAGTTTGCTAGCGATACATATGGTGAGGGATTTTTAAAAAATATTAGCATAAATTTATGAAGCGGTTCTTTATATTTATAAAGTAAATTCATCAATATTTATGAACACTTTCTTCATATTTATGAAAGAGTTTCGTGGATATCATGAACTTTTTTTCTTCATACTAAAGGATAATAATTCGCAGCAGAGCTCAGCAACTCATAAAAAATTTATTTTGCAATAAATTTTATGAAGTGTTCATATATCTTCACCCACAGTGTTCATATATCTTCACAAACAGTTTCAGTTCTGATAACCCCATTTATAGCCAATCGCATGGTTCGGTTGTGGTAGCAGAATTTTTCAGTTGTGGCAACAGAAAACCAATTGGGACAGGACTAATTTGACTGCGACAATGGAATTTCAGTTGTATCAAGAATAATTCTGTAGCCACAACCGAAAAATTCATTTGTTGCAACTGAACCATTCGATTGGCAACAAATATGGTTGTCAGCACCAAATCTGTTTTCTGGGTGTTTTTAGTGAGTTTTTTGATATAATAGCAAAGATTTATGAAACATTTCTTATTAATTCTAATGAAACAGTTCATTATATTTTTGAAAGTCACATAAATATACTAAAGAATTATTGCAAAACGATTTATGAAAAACCTGAATAAATATGATGAAGCATTTTGTTCATGTTGAATTCAGTTAATTCATGCAATCCTTTGCCCTGTTAGTACATATGCAACTGATTTCAATATTAATTTTATACGGTCATACATTTTAAAGAGTTCTCATAGAAATTCTCACATTTAAAACAAATGAGCTCAAGTGTGACCGATAAGTTTCCAATTCCCACTATTGCAACTTACCAACTATGTTAACAACAACACAAAATAAAATTATAAAAGTACAAGAACTTTTCTGATTTGGGTGTAAATGCAAACGAATCTCATGCATATTAGGGTGTAGAGATTAAAACCGTTTTTCGACTTCGGGACGCCGTTATGCGGCAAAAATTAATTAAAGTTTTGCAATTCTGCATAACTTTAATTAACCTTCAGATCTCATCAAATCGGCAAAGTGCTGAGAATGCATGATGTTCATTAAAAATGCAATAACAAAACCTTCAGCAATCACAAATTGATCATACAGGTGTTTGAAATGTGACTGTATTGAACGTTATTTTAGAATAATATTTTGCGCAGCTGAAAAAGTGCTTGGTATGTTGTTGTTTTTGTTTATAACGGGACAATATTTTACTTGCTTTGAAGCAAACGTCCAATATTTTAATATTGTAAATTTTTGTTTATTTATTTGAGTCGATTCGTGGTATAAAGTTGGTATAAAGACTCATCAAGAAGAGTCGCGGGTAGGGTACTATTTTCTCCCGACAAAACAATCATTTATGATCAGAAAATGAGCTCAATTATGATCATTTTAATCGTCCAGAGGAGTCATAAATGATAATAATAGAAAAAAGATCAATTTTATAGGGTATCACGTATTTTGTTTTTTTTTTTGAAGATTGCCCAATAAAGTGCACCTTAGCTAGGGTGACCATTTGTACTGATTTGATCAGTTCCTACATGTACTGATTTTTGGTCAAGTGTACTGATGAAAAAGTAGTGTACTGATTTTTTTTAAATTTGTACTGATTTTACTGGTCTTTAAGATTTAAAATGTTATATTAAATTTTTTAATAAAAAAAATTAAAATCAATTGAATACCCGTTAAATCGAATTAAATTTTTGTCTGAAGTAAGTTAATTAAGTTTTTAATAAAATTAAATTTTTAATCAAAGTAAATTTTTCAATTGAACGTGTTTAACTGAAATAATGATTTAAGAACTAATTCAATTGTAGTTCTTTTTATCAAATCAAATGAATAAATTCACTGACGAATGAGTTTATTTTTGATAAATCGAAAAAAGAATTCCTGCAATTTATAAACTATTTAGTGTGAGCGGAAAATTTCACTCAACCCTAAAGTGATTTAAAAAATATTTTTCCGTTGGGTGATTTAAAAATATCCTTCCCTTCAGTGATTTGAAACGATTTTTTTTACGGTTCAATGATTTCAAATAAAATTTTGACCGTTCTGTTAATAAAACAAAAAAAATTAGTCGCGACAATAGAAAATCAATTGATACACATTTATTTGGCTGTGACAACAAAATTTCAATTGTCCTAACAATAAAATCTTAATGTTTTTATGTGGAAATTTCGAAAGGAAAAGTGCCTAGAATCAAAGGGTTTTTCGATAGAAAAAGTTCACAAAACCTTAAAATTGTCTATCAAACATCTTTAGTGGGAAAAACTAGTCAGAATGTGAATCTTTTTCTATGGCAGAAATCAATCAGAAGTTATTAAAGAGAATACAGGTTTTTTCTGACGGCCGAATTTGTAGCCAATCAATTGGTTCGCTGTGCTAATTGAATATGTCGTTTGTCTCCACAGAAAATTGGTTTACAAAATGTAATTTGTTTCCGAGAACTGAAATTCGCTGGCCTAAATAAAAATTGACCTAAATTGAAAAATTTTGTTCCAGAAACCAGAACCATTCGATTGGCACAAATTGTAAAAGAAAAAAATTAAATTTTTTCTAATGTAAATACTCTAGAAAAAAATTATGTTTTTATACTTTATTTCGATGGATGTTTTTTTCACTGCATACTCCGAAAATTTAAATAAAAAAATAAAATAAAAAAAGAATTTATTTAAGTGCAAATTTGTTTAAGACCGAATTTATTTGCATTCACAGTTACAAAACTATTTTTTTAAGAATTTGAATAAGGCTGCATTCACACCTAATTCTTAAACACGTGTTTAGCTAAAACACGTATTTTAGCTTTTTATTCTATTACAACAGTTCTTTATCCTTTTATACTCGTTTTAGCTGAACACGTGTTTAAGATTTAGGTGTGAATGCCGTTTTACAAACGCATATTTTGTTAACTTCGATTGATGTACTGTTTTTTATGATTTAAGACTATTTTATATTCCAAAAAAAATTTTAATTTGCTTTTTACATAATATTTTTCTTAAAATTAATTTTATTTATAAAATGTAAAAATAACATAGGCGAAAGATAAAAAAGTTTTAATTAAAATTAAAATATTATATAAGACAAAGACAAATTACGAAAGTCCCCAATTATTAACAAAACCTGAGTAAATTATTGAAGATTTCTAAGTAAATATCCAAATCCTTGCATTTAAATATTTCAATATTAAATATTATATTAGCCGTTTTTTCTAATCACTTGGATTTAACAAATCCAAAAAGTATTTCTAAAAGTGCTCAACAGATGGGGTTAGATTTTTCCAATTTTAAGAAAATTTTCTGTCCGACACTTCTTTCACCCTAATTTTTGATACCGAATTCGATGATGAAGGATTCTACTTTAACTTTTAATTTATAATTATATTTTACATAAAACAGCGATAAACAGTCTGCCTTTTCAGTTTTATCACTTCAATTTATATTTTTACACAATTGAAAAATTCCATTCCAATATTTAATATTCACTAATTGGATTTAATTAAATTACTTACTGTAGAGTGAAAAATTGCCATTTCTATTTGAGCTATTTCTCCATGTCCAAGATGAAAAACATGTATTTGGTGAGGTATAGTTTTTTTTCTAAACACATTTCATGAAAAAAATTAATAAAAACCTTTTATTTTTTAGTTTTTCAATTTTTTTGTTTCTCTTTTAATTTTCATTCGTATTTTTTTCTGACATTAAATTAATAGGCTGTTTCATATATTTGTGCTTTTATTGTGGATTTATTAAATCCAGTTTTTTTTGGATTTAATAATTTCTTTGATTTGAAAATAATTTAAACAGAAAGTGATATTAATTTATGATCTTGAGTCAAACTAAAATAACATTCATTTACTAAATCCATTTTTTGTATGAAAAATTCTAAATTCAGGTGATTAAAAAATACGCTAATTATTTACTTACATGCTTATTCACAAAACCCTTTTTGTCTTATTAGAGGCTAATTGAAAGATTTTTGTTATTGTTTTGCATGTTAATTTGTTTTGTTAAGCTCTAATAAAATTCTGAACTTTTTTTTGAATACAATCCTTAGAATTTAGGTAAATAATAAAATAGTTTTAAATATTTAATAGTTCTAAATATTAATATTTTTTTAAGTAAATACAAAAAATATTTGTACTTAAAGTTTTCAAGCATAATTATAAAATATTTTTATTTGAAAAGTTAAAGTACATATATGAATTTTGAAGTAAATTTTATTTGAAGCAAATTTTTTCCAATATTAATACATACATATGTACACTCAACCAAAAAAAATCTGTAATGGCTACTGAAAATTTTGCTGTTATTATGGGAAATTTAACTGTATGCTGATCTGTAGTACAACTAAATTAGTAGAAAAAATTAGTAGTCGCTACTCGATCGATTGCTAAAATCAGTTAAAAAACTTACTAAATATCAATAATTTTAGTACAATGAAATTAGTGTAAATATTTAGTTGCAGCTTCTAAATTTCAGTAAATTGTTGTAAACTGTAATTTAAAATTAATCTGCTGGAATTAGAAAAAAAGTGTACTAAAAAATAAAAAAACTGTAAAATCTAAAAAAAAAATTAAAAAAAAAACTTTTTTTCTTTTGATTGTAATTACTTAATTGTACTTGAAATTTGGAGTCAAAATTGCAAACGGTTCTCCAGTTATTACCTTTTTATTTATTGGAGATACAATAAAAGTTAATGAGTGTTATTTCCAAACTAAGAATACCCGAGTAAAAATAGTTATATATTGTCATATATAATGTTATTGGGTTATATCTGACAATGAATGGAGTCACTTTAAGACACATATCATTATATACAACTAAATCTGATATTATTTTCTCAACGAATTTTTTGTATGGTAAATGATGTTATTACATATCCCCAAATCTGACTCCATATATAACAATATAAGCCATATAAAACTAATCAAAATATATGTAGTGACCGATATGATTATATATGGTTCGATACTAAGTTATATAACACTGTATGTGTCGTCATACTAAAAATATATTCTTGTAATTTTATATAACTTTCTATATAATCCCGTAGAAATTAATATATAGTTCAACATCAAATTTAGTAGTCTGCAAATTAAGAGTTAATTACTCATAGCCAAATAATTTTCACGTGGTTTTTTTTCATGTAAACTCATGTTAAAAAATGATGCGTAGGATTTAAAAGACAAAAACATTCAACTAAATTTTTATTTTATGTTATAAAATTTGGGCCTTTAAAATTGTTCAAACTATACAAATTTCAATGTCAATTTAATAGGTTATGCATAAAAAGTATACCTACTATCAGACAAAATTATATAAAATCAGATATTTTTATATCGAATTAGATATAATATGATGTCCTGGATATGGACAAATCTCGGATCAAACTGTATCAAATTATATCTAATTTTATATAATTAGATACATCTAGATGACCCATTTTTCGGATCAAGCTGTATGTGGTTGTATATGGGGACTTATCAAATAAGATATAATTATATATGACACCATATTAAGATTTTTACCCGGGTATATCAATAGTAACAAATATAAACTAAACAAGAATTGTAAAAGATCAAAAAAAAAAAATTTAAATTAGTAAAAAAAATTTAAA
Source organism: Leucophora obtusa (assembly GCA_949987735.1). Classification (NCBI taxonomy): domain Eukaryota; kingdom Metazoa; phylum Arthropoda; class Insecta; order Diptera; family Anthomyiidae; genus Leucophora; species Leucophora obtusa. The sequence goes on from OX465299.1 coordinate 136,441,527, forward strand.
TTAGTATATTTTTCTGCTAAAATTAGCACTCGGTTTTGAAAAATTAGTAAAATGTTTTGCTGAAATCAGCAGCGAGAATTAGTAAAAAATCCGTAATTTGAAATAAGAGAATATTACTAAAAAAAAATTGTACTAAAGATCAGTATAAAAATAGTAAAGTTCGTTTGGAAACTATTTACAAATTTTTTTACTAAATTTTTTATCTGAGTGTACAAAGAAAAAAAAATTTGAAAGACTTCGATAAGACCAGCAAGACAGAATACGTATTTTCGGCTTTCGCTACAAAGCCATCATCAGTGTCATTTGCCTTGACGGGATAATAATTAAATAACTAAATAAATAATTACTCAATTTAATTCGTAAAATGGATTTCCTAATTTGATAAAACAAAGTCTAAATATATCAATTAATATATTTTTGAGTATAATTTAATACAATTGTATCGGGATTTTGGTATTATCTTATTGATATTTTTTATGCATTTGTATATAAGTTATTTCATTTAAATATGATCATATGCATTCATATGTTACACCGTATAAGCAATATCTGAATATATAAAAAAAAGTAAACCATTATAAAAATTTTTATCTTATTGAATAAATTTGATTAATTTTGAATAACCCGTGAAAAACGATTAGATTTGATCAAGTTAGGTTTGATCCAATTGTACCCAGCAAAATCTTTCATTACCAAATAAGTGGTTATATAATAGAAATTCATAGCTCCGCACAACTTATTTTTTGGCGTCTAAACTCATTATTTTTGTTTGGCGTGGTCGTTTTTATAAGTAGTCACGCTTACCCGCTCGCTTACGAAAAAATGAGAAATAAGTAGTTATGAGATTTTGAATAATAAGTGGTTACACACCTGCTTACAAAAATTTGAATTATAAGTAGTTATCCGATTGCTTACTTGATTCTTAAAAATAAGGAGTTACACAAATACTATTAACTTAAAGAAATACATTCAGAAAAATTCAAGTTTTTCTAGTGTGTAATTTTAGGACTCGTCATAAAAATTTAAATATAAACGAGTAAAAAGGCTAAAGTCGGGCATGCCGACTATATAATACCCTACACCAGTCTGATTTAAAGCCAACTAATGTGTGGATCCGAAATTTAAATGGGTTAAAACGGACTTGTGTCAAAATTTTCTATAAAATCATAAAAGAGAAAATCTAAAATATAGCCCATATGGGCGATAGGTCCAAATATGGACCGATCCTATCTAGAATCAATAGGCTTTTTCCTTGGGACCATGCAAGTCAGCGAACCAAATTTCATTGAAATATCTTCATATTTGCGACCTGCAGCGTGTAAAAAAGACAATTTTGGGGGGTACCCTTATATGGGCACTAGGTCTAAACATGGACCGATTTCAACCAAAATCAATAGGCTCCGTTCTTGGGCCAAATTTCGTCAAAATATCTTAATATTTGCGACCTGTAGAGAGCGCACAAGAATGCATGGACAGACAGACGGACGGAGGGACGGACGGACAGACGGACATCGTTAAATCGAAATAAAAAAATTCTGAGCCGATCGGTATACTATAAGGTGGGTCTAGGACCAATATTTTGTTTGTTGTTACAAACATCAGCACAAACTTATAATACCCTCTCCACGTAGTGGTGTAGGGTATAATAAAACATATTTACATATAATAAATAAAAATGTATAAAATTTAACTGTGTAAACAGTACTTATTTAAACTATTACGAGTAAGTCATTATTTTATATTTAAAAATAATTACTACAATAGGGCGTTATTAAGAAGTCATTATTTTATATTATAAAATAATGCAAAAGATAATGATATATCATTTTTGGTAATGCAGATAGTAATGAGGTGTCATTACCAATATTTTGCTGGGTATCTATTCACATCAGAGAGTGAATAACAACGTATAAAATTAAATATGAGTTTATCTGCGATTCCGATTTTCAAAATTTTCTTATTCGTTGCCTTGTATAATCATATCTTAAAATATCTTTTCTCTTATATCATTTTATATACAAATACTTGATCAAATTATATCTCGTTGAAGATTAATTTGTATATTGATTCCGTACCATACAAAAAATAAAAATCTTTAAGTAAAATGAAAGCGGAAGGAAATAATGTTTTTTTTAGGAATACAAAAACTGTTTTCAAATCACTGGAAAGCTTACAAAAAAATACATGATCCTATATAGAAATAAGTATAACATTTCATATAAAATAGACGGATTATGTAAAAACACACTTTTTAAAACTTTTTGTATGGGAGCACATTTTAAATTTACGAAATTAAAAAAGAGTATATCACATAACTAATGCATCCGTTAAAATTTGAAGTTTAAATATTTCCTCTGTTTAGCACAGAAAATGGCATAAATTCTTTGAATATGTACTGAAAAAGGTGTTTCGGGAAAAATTTTGCCAAAGCTTATGTAGTGCGAATATCAAAAAACGCAAAAGCACGTGTCCGCTTAAATTTAACAAGGAATAATATATATGAATTTCGCAGCCATCGCAGTATAATTCTCCCTATAAAGTACCCAAAATTTTGGAAAATTTTAAAGTAGCAAATTCGAAAGAGAAAAAAGGACCAAAAAAAGGACAATGAAAAGCCCTTTCCAGCAATACCACATTTGCATAAGGTTCCTTTTGTCAAAATATCTTAAAAAGAAAAAAAAAACTAAGAAACCACCCATTTTTGAACCCCTTTTTGGACCCTTAAAATTCCGAGGTGGCCAATAAGCTGAGACAGGTCGATGTTAGATTTATTTTCTCTATCGGAGTGTTTAGGATGAAATACTTCCCTTGTTAGAAAATTTCTTTGATTTGGGTTTATATGTGATATGTATTGGGTTATATCTGATTGTATATTAAACCCCAATTTATGGGATCAACCATATCTGATTCTATATAGTTATGTGTATCATTAACATTAACACATTTTTTGGTACATATATGATTTTACATGGTTATACATAAGAAAATTTAAGGAACTATTTGTAAGATAAATACATACATGAATACATATATAACTATATGTATTTTTGTATTAATGTGTATTTTTGTATTAAAAAATATATTGTTATATATGAACTTTGTTACTCGAGAAGACTTAAGTTTTAATCGCTATACCCTAATGCATATATCTTGCATCAAGGGTTTGAATATATTTTTTTGTCTCATTTTTATTTTTGTTTTCTGCATTGTGTGAATCAATTTTATTGCAGCCAGTATTGGAGATGTGATTATTGTAATGAAATATTCCTGGAAATAAAACCGAATAGTTAATAAACAGAGTAGATGTACATAGTATGTAATACATACAGAGTAGTACATACAGAGTACTATTTACATACTTGTGGCGGCCACAAGTGGTTAGTGTTTTTCTTTTTGTTACATGTGTTTTTTTAACCACACACGTAAATGTATATTGAGCAAGACCTTCTTTCTATTAACAGGTAATGGGAAATTTAGTTTCAAATAAAAAATTACAAATACATACATTTTCGTCAAATAACATATTCAACAGAGGTAAGTGGTAATCACTGTTGCCAGAACGGTGATTTTTTCACCAGATCTATCGATTTTATTTTGCACTAGCGGGACAAATTGTCGAGTAACCATTAGCCAAAAATCTAGCGATTTTTTATCAGCCTTAATATAATTTAAAAAAAAGTTTATGTTGAAAAATATCACGAAATTAAAATATTGTTATTATTTTGTTATTAAAAATATTGTTATTATTTTGTTATTAAAAATAACGTTTTAAACGATTTTTTATAAAAACTTTCTAAAAAACTCACATTTTGATAAAATACGGGTATGCAGTTTTTCACTATACCACACCCTCTTTTGAGTATTTTAAGTACACTCCAAATAGTTTGTAGTTTAAATTAATGGAAAATGTAATTTAAAATAAATGAAAAATCACTTGAAAACCGGTCTACTTACTAACTTTTCATTTAAATCAAAAGAACTTTTTATTTATTTTTTTATGTTAATAAAGTAACTACAAATCCTTAAAAAATAATGATTTTTCATTTATTTCGTTTTTATAACTTTCAAAAAATTATCTACAAAATCCGTAAGAATAAATGATATTCAGTTTATTTCGTTTTTTTAACTGACCTAGAAATCTAAAAGGGTTTCTTTTTTTAACAAAAAATTTTAAATGAAAATATTAACTATAACAGAAAATCCGTATTTCTATGTAATTGATTTTTTAAATAAAAGACAAAAACAGTTGAAAAATGTATTTCTTTTTAATTTAACTGAATAAATCAACTACAGTCAGTTACTGTAATAATATTTTCAGTGTACTAATATTAATTCAATGAAAATCGGAATTCATAATTTAAAGGTTAATCGTAAAACTTTTCATCACTTAAAAGTTTACAACTTTTCTTAAGCGATCCCTACGTTGGGGGAAAAAAAAAATTCTGCTGGATTTATCGAAAAATTTCTTTAGCAAAAGTTTAATGAAATTTTGCGAGCTTTAATTTCAATGTCCCTTAAAGGAAAGCATTGGTCCCCTTGAGAGAAAATCTTCATTTCATTGAGAGTTATTTCTTAGCACCTATTTTCCCTCTAAAAAAGTTAATTTTTTAGAATTTTTTGTGGAATTTTCTGGTACTTTTTAATTCTCCGATTATGAGGCATTTTCTCATCGAAACATTTGAACTTCTTTCAATCTATAATTTTATAAAATTTTCTAGAATTTTCTGATAATCAAATTTGAGAGTGAACCATATTTCTGTAAACAAAAAATGGTTTCAATACAGAGTTTTAATTATTTTAAAAGCCGTTTACAAGCTCTATGAAAAATTTCACTATTATGGAATTAAATCACACATTTTTGTAGCGAAATTTAATATTTAACTGAACTTTTTGCTCGTGTCACCTAAAATCCACTCGCGTGCCCCTACTGACACGCGTGTCATAGTTTTGCTAGCCCTGCCTTAGGGTTTGTTTTGTATTTAGATACTTACATATTTCTTTAAACAGAGACACAAAATATATAAATTTGCTATTAATCAGCCAGGTAAACAGGACGTTCTCTGATCGCGCACTTTTGATGCAAATTCGATTTTTAATTCTTAGTTTTTAATTTATTTATTTGGAAATATGTTTTTAAATACGTCAAATTGTACTTCACAATGCATACAAAATATGTCAGTTAACTTTTGTGCTTACATCCAGTAAACTATATATAAAAATCCACAAGAACACTATAAATGGAAATCATGCCCGGGTAAGTGGGCTAAAAATCTATTTTTGGACACAACACCTTACATCATCCCGATGTGTCTGAAATGTGGCAATTGATCCTTTCTCCTATAACAGCGTCATGTTAAAGTGACGAACATTTTCAAATTAAAAGTCCTATGAAAGACCGGTCCTTGCCACATTGATGTCTATCCTCCTTGTCACCCTTGTCTCTTTTCCTGTAGGGTAAGTGACCTTGAACATTTTTTTCGTTACTTTTCCCATAACCCGTTCTTAAATATGCGGTATTTAAGTGCTCTTCCTTCCCAGTTTAAAATATTCAGGACACCCTTATGTACACCTAAGGACTGATATTTTTTGTTTAAAAATTACATCACGTACAAAGTTTATGTTATTGTATGTGTAAGAAAACTTTTCGGTTTACAAATGTATGAGTTAATGTGAATGTATGAAATGAATGTAAACGGTAGTTACAACATATCAGTGCCTGGATTTCTGGTGTTAATGTTGTTTAAATTAGTTTTAAATTGTATCAATAAATAATTTAAGGGATTTCGTTAAATAATGTTCTTTAAATTAGATATTTATAAAAAAAGAGGATAAATTGACATTCGAATTCAAAATGAAATGAAATTTGTTGGCTGAATTAGTGGCATAAAGTTTTATGTCCTTTTCTCATTCAATCTGATTAATATTAAGAAAAGGATTTGTATTTAGAAAGGATATGTTAAATAATAAATTAAGTTATATTACATTATGAAAGGAGGAACAATCTATAGTCAGTAAACACTGACCATGCAATACACTACACAATGCGATGATATTTTTTATTATTAGAATCAAATTATCGAAAGCGAGGTAATCCCTAATAAAAGGCAAAAGTGAAAAATTCGGTATGAACCTATTGGTGCCATGTTTGATGGGCACTTGTTGATTGTAAAAGTCATACGTATAAATTGAACAGGATAGAGACGTATTACCCTACTTAATTTATCGGGCGTAATACGAATCCCACGACGTGGGATTAATTAGCTATTAAATTGAAACTAATGATAATGAAATGTTTGAAATTATCATTTCTTCAACTAATGATAATGCTTTGAAGTACATCGATTACATTACTAATGCCTCAATTACAAGAAAGAATTGGCATTAGTAAACGTCACTTTATAAATTTCGTGATCATTGCCGAGCTCGAAAAAATGTTGTCCATTTTTCGCTACCTCGCTTAGTTTTTGAGCTGCAGGCCATTTTGAAAAAATTTTAAAAATTTGTCATTAGCTCGAAAACTTAACAAGTTAGCTCAAAACGAATAAAATTATGTTGTGTGTTCTAGAACCAGTGCTACAATAATCCGAACAAAAATTGGAGATGTTAAGAAAAACTGTTTCTCCATACAAAAAAAATGCCGCTCTATCCCAGTGTAGAAAATCATTACCAGATATGTGGTTATGTAACTACATACTTGGTAATGGTAACTAGTTACTTTTGTTATTACATTTCTTATTACCTTTATATGGCGATGTCGCGAAAAATAATGAGTTGTCGTTACACACCAGCATACGAAAAATCAAAAAATATATCGTTACCTATGTGCTTACCAGTACTGACAAAAATAATGAGTCTAAAAATAGATTTTCTAAAAAATAAATTATATAAAAAAAATATTTTTTATTGTATTTTTTTTTAAATAAAATTTGCTGGTGCGGGAATCGAACCTGGGTCTACAGATTGCCAGTCAACAGCTCTACCATCTGGGCTATATCGACATGTAATATTTAATAGATAAAAACACAATTGACCTGTTGCACACAAGTAAGCTTACTCGCCAACATACAAAAAATCAAAAAATATGTGGTTACATATATCCTTACCAGTGTTTAAAAAATATTGAGTCTAAAAATAGATTTAAAAAAATTTTAGAAAAAATCTAATAAATTATTTTCTATTTGAAATAATGATAAAAATAAGTAATTATCAGTAACTCATTATTATATGTTTTAAAATAATACAGAAGGTAGGTGGGTGTCATTACTGGTAGTCCAAAAAATAATGATATGTCATTACCGTTTCTACACTGGGATTGTACATACCCAGCAAAACTACATATTTTCAAGTAATGTGTAAAGTAATTAGTGTATATCCGCGGTGGTTTATAAAATACTACTACACCTACTACGCCACAAGAAAATCTATAGACCCATTACTTTGGCAAAAAAGTAATGGAAAAATTATGGATCAAAAAAACTTATGGATCATAAAAAAAGTGTATTACAAATAGTTTTTTTAATAAATATAACGTGATTGTTGATTGTTTGCCAAGCACTCTATCCCTTGAGCTATCGACATACATATTAGTATTGTATTTTCATTTGTGATTATAAATATATTTTTATACTATGTACTACATAGTTTGTTTAAAAATAGCCCGGGTAAAAATCTTAATATGGTGTCATATATAATTATATCTTATTTGATAAGTCCCCATATACAACCACATACAGCTTGATCCGAAAAATGGGTCATCTACATGTATCTAATTATATAAAATTAGATCTAATTTGATACAGTTTTATCCGAGATTTGTCCATATCGAGGACATCATATTATATCTAATTCGATATAAAAATATCTGATTTTGTATAATTTTGTCTGATAGTAGGTATACTTTTTATGGATACCATCTATTAAATTGACATGAAATTTGTATAGTTTGAACAACTTTAAAGGCAGAAATTTTATAACATAAAATAAAAATTTAGTTGAATGCTTTTGTCTTCTAAATCGTACGCATCATTTTTTAACATGATTTTACATGAAAAAAAATCACGTGAAAATTATTTGGCTATGGAGTAATTAACTCTTAATTTGCAGACTACTAAATTTGATGTTGAACTAAATATTAATTTCTACGGATTTTATATAAAAAGTTATATAAAATTACAAGAATATATTTTTAGTATGACGATACATACAGTGTTATATAACTTAGTATCGAACCATATATAATCATATCAGTCACTAGATATATTTTGATTAGTTTTATATGGCTTATGTAGTTATATATGGAGTCAGATTTGGGGATATGTAATAACATCATTTACCATACAAAAAATTCGTTGAGAAAATAATATCAGATGTAGTTGTATATAATGATATGTGTCTTAAAGTGACTCCATTCATTGTCAGATATAACCCAATCACATTATATATGACAATATATAACTATTTTTACTCGGGCGATTTTAAAAAATGTTTTCACTATTTTTTTACGTTCATATATCATGCAATATATAATCAATAAAAATATCCCGAGTAAAAATACTTATATATTGTTGTATATAATGTGATTGGGTTATATTTGACAGTGAATGGAGTCACATTAAGACACATATCATTATATATAACTACATCTGATATTATTTTTTCAATGAATTTTTTGTACGGTAATTGATGTTATTACATAGCCCCACATCTGATTCCATATATAACTACATAAGCCATATAAAACTAATCAAAATATATGTAGTGACCGATATGATTATATATGGTTCGATACTAAGTTATATAACACTGTATGTATCGTCATACTAAAAATATATTCTTGTAATTTTATATAACTTTCTATATGATCTCATACAAATTAATATAAATTAAGAGTTAATTTTTCCACAGCTAAATAATTTTCACGTGATTTTTTTGCATATAAAATTTATATTAAAAAATGATGGGTACGATTTAGAAGACAAAAGCATTAAAATTTTTATTTTATGTTATAAAATTTGGGACTTTAAAATTGTTCAAGCTATAGAAATTTCAATATCAATTTAATAGCCGGTATGCATAAAAAGTATATTTACTATTAGACAATGTTATATAAAATCAGATATTTTTATATCGAATTAGATGTAATTTGATGTGCTGCATATGGACAAATCTCGGATCAAACTGTATCAAATTATATCTTATTTGATATAATTAGACACAAGTAGATGACCCATTTTTCGGATCAAGTTGTATGTCGTTGTATATGGGGACTTATCAAATAAGATATAATTATATATGAAATCATATTAAGATTTTTACCCGGGATTGCAGAAAATAATGACTTCTCATTACGAGGTAATTCAACCATTACTAAAGTTTTGATGTACTTAAATATTCCTACACATAACAAAAATATATATCGGTGATATCAAAAAATGTGATAAAAACCATGTAATCACCCTAGTAAAAATGATTTTTATATAATCAGATATGATTTTTATATAATCATTTAAGATTTTATACAATTATAACTTGTATATATTTCTTAATATTTGCGACCTGTAGCGTACGCACAAGAATACATGGAGAGACAGACGGCCGGACGGAAAAATTAAAAAAACAACATTACTTATAATCAATAATGAAAATATAGCGCGACTATGCATTTTCGAATAAAATTACCGTGATGATTAGGGTTTGGGGTTCGGGAATTCCCGGGAAATCCCGGGAAAAGTTTGCCGGGAATTTTAAAAATATTAAATTTTTTAAATTGTTTTTGTTTGGAATAAGATTTTTTAATTTTAGTCATAAAAAACATTTTAAATACCAAAACAAAAATGTCATTGTTAAAATCTTTTAAAAGGGAATACATTTATTTGACACACAAATAAAATCTTTGCCAAGTAATTAGGAGCATTTCAACTAATAAAGATTTTTCGCATAACTTATTCAAAATTAAATTAGTAAAATCTAAGAACTTGGTAAAATGTTTAAAAGAAATATGAAAAAAAGATTTGTTTCTTACAAATAATCGCCCTTACTATCTAAATTTTTCAAATGTATAATTTAGGTAAAGTCGACTTTAGTTAAAATATTGGGTGGCAGTATACCTTGACTTGGTTTATTTTTGGAGCATTCTGATTGGTTAATTTATTTTCAACCAATCAAAATATTTGAAAATATAAATATTTTTGTAAGGGTTTCATACACAAAATGAACAAAACCGTTTGATTAAAAATAACGTCGACTTTAAATTTAAAATACTCCTTCACTAATGGTTAACGGTGGTATCTAAATTTGATTATCCGACATCTAAATTTGGTTCACAAAAAAAAAAACAAAAAATTGATAGTCATGCAACTTCTCTTGAAGAAAACAACAACAAGAATAACGTTTCAGCTAAAATTAGCAAAGTACCCGAAGAAAAAAGTGTAAGCTGAATAGGCATTAAGGTTTTATGGTAGGGCAAACATTTCCTAAAATGGTATCCAAATTAGCCGCAGTCAATCCGCACCATAACTAGATCTTCGTTTATTCGAGAAAGTTTTTATAATAAAAACCTTGCATTGCAAAAAAATTAAACCGATGTAAAGAACATTATATTAGCTGTGTTTGGGTACTCAACATTGGGATCCCGCGGGATCCCAATTTTACCAAAAAGCGTTTTCTTACTACACAATTGGGTAAATGAGAGCTGTCATGAGAGAGTAATATTCTTGTTCTTCTTGCACGAGAAAGCCCAGGCTTTTTTTCGTGTAAATTTGGGTAAATTGTTTTAATCAGCTATTATATAATCAGTTGGGTGCAACTAGTTCAATTGAACTCTTCACTGATTTGAACCAAAGACCAAGTTCACAACTAATAGCTCTTTTAGTTCAATCGATCATTTCATTCATTCAGAAAATATGTTTATCATTTACAAAAATTAGTATAATAGTTGCAAAAGCCTATCGGTGATTTTACAACTCCATAAAATTACCGACAATTTTGTGAAGACGCTTGTTTAAATGTGTTAAAGAGTTAAATATGTAAATAAATCGAAGCTTTTGTTTAATATTAAAATCTTTTCCAAATTTAATAAACTATGTATTCCTTTTTGTAAATAGAAATGCCAAAAAAGAAAATTTTTATTAAATTTTTGATTTAAAAAGGGGTTTAACTAGAAAAGCTATCTAGATTTTTACAACAAATTGAACAAGAACTAGCAAGAGCGCTCACCATAACGAACTATAATGCACAAATCTATTGACATTTGTTTTTCGGGCTTCAAATGTGGTTTTTCGCGTTCGTTTACTTTTGTGCATTTTTGTTGTTTCGGGAGAGTATTTCTTGTTAACTCTCATTTTACCGAACTTTACCCAAAAAGTAAAGAAACAGAGCTATTAAATTACTACAATCATGTAAAAGATATCATGATAAAAGAAATATCGAGCAATATTTCTAACAATAGGAGATTTACTATAATCTTAGATGAATGGACAAGAATATCACAAAAGAGATATTTGAACATATGTATAAACGGAAATAATTCATTTTATAACCTGGGGTTGGTTTATATATCAGGAAGATGTAATGCTGATGAAATAAGAAGAATTGTAGAAATAAGACTAGAAGAGTTTTATTTGTCTTTGGAAAATAACATTGTGGCCACCATATCTAATGGGCCAAGTGTGATGAAACGGTTTGTTTCCGACAGTCCAATAGTAGGTGCTTTCTGCTGGAATCATGCAATTCATTTGCCAGTGCTGCGAGTAATTTATGTGAAATCAAATGTTTAACATTCTGATATTTTTTACTTTGAATTCTCACTACACAGACTGCATTTGTACTGAAATAGTGTTTTTATTTTTAGAAAAAATTACTTATATAGGTGGTTTTCATTAACAATTTGATTCCCGGGATTTCCGGGAATCAAATTTTTTCATTCCCGTTTCCCGGGAAATATAAAAGTCCGTTAAATCCCAAACCCTAGTGATGTTTTAAAAATTTGTGTCATCTTTTTCATTAAATCCCGGTGAAAAATGTTCATATACGCTCAAATATATGGTTTATGTATGGACACATATGAACAAATATGGATTTTTTATGAACATATATGGATTTTATGTGAACATATATGAAAGTATATGTGATTCCATGTATGGAAAAAATTTCATATACAGACATATATGGAAGCATCTGTTATTTCATATATGGAAATGGCACTCATATATGGACAAATATGAAAGTATATGTTATTCAATTTATGCAAAAGGGGCTTGTATAACATACTTCGAAGAATACATTTTTCCATATATGTAAAAGGAACCCACATTTGGATAAATATGGAATTATATTTAATGCCATGAATAAAAAAAGGAACATATGTAGCGCATAATTTGAATGCCATACATAAATTTATATCTATCGTACAACCTTATAATAAAGGACAGCAAAGTTCGCATGTATTCGCATATATTTAATAAATGTATATGTTCATATATGTCCATATATGAACATATACTTAGGTGTTACCTCAGTTTTCGGATCCATACATATATGGTTGAACCATAAATGTTCATATATGGACATTTTTCACCGGGGTGAAAAAACAACTCAAAAATAGGCAAAAAAGTGTTTGGTAACTTTGACCTCAATTTGCACAAAACCCAGACGTGCTGGAAAAATTTGGAAACCAACTTCGTACTCAGCACGGAAAAGTTACTTGAAAATGTGTAGTCGCATGCCCGAAAAGTCCAAAAATTTAAAAATATTTATTAGCGAAAATGTGTGCGGTTTTGTGTTTATAACTTTTTCAGCATTCAAAAGAATTTATTCACGCGAACAGAATACGTCTTTTTAATATATTTTAAATAAGTTAATCTAAAAAAAAATGTGTGCCACTAATTTGAAATTTTTCATTTTAAAATCTGAAATCGACCTGTTTCGTAGATTTTTCCATATATCAGCGCATTGTCACCTGTTTTACAAAATTTATAACAATCTGACCTATTTTTGGTTAATACTAGGGTTTATGTCCCGGGAATTCCCCGGACGGGATTCCCGGGAATTCCGCACTTTTTTCAATCCCGCAATCAGGTAAATTTTGTGCGGGATTTCCCGGGATTTTTTTTATTCTTTTGCAGAAGTTTTAGCTATTATATATTGCAATTTCGGAAGCTAAAAAATTTGAAATTATAAAATGCGATTTAAAATTTAATAAACTGAATTAGTATAAAAATATTATTTAGACCAAATTGTTTTTGGATGTCAGTTGAATTTGGCTAATTTTAACCGAAAACAAATACTCAAACTTCAGAATTTTTTTTTGTCTTTAAAATGCTTCAATACTTCAACATCCGTATCTCAGTTCCAAATACCTCCAAGAAAACTAGGCATTACAAAATTAGTAATATTTTCAATTGAGTACTTTTAGGTTTTTCCACTTCAAATAATTTTATTTAAATTTCAACTGCTTGCTATTCCTTTATTTCAATTGTATTTTTTAAATATTATGCAGATGCTTTTTCAAATTATTTTGGATTTCTTTATATGTTAATTTAAAGTGCAACTATTGAAATTAAATAATTTCTTTTTAAATAGTTGTGCTATAAAAATTTCTATTCAAAAGATACCAACTAAAGTTAAAAAACTATTTAATGATTTTTTTTCGTTCAATTTGAAATCAAATATTATCACATTTTCCTTTAAATTATTATTAAAAGAAAGATCATAAAATTTTTACAAGTAAATTACATAAAGTAAAAATTTTAAAAAAGCGATAAGGCCAGCAGGATAGAATACGTATTTTTGGGCCCTGCTACAAACCCATCCTTAATATACTTTGCCTTTATATGTTAATAGTTGATGAAGATCTATTTATATTGAATTGAAACAAATAAGCAAATTGAAACAACTCAGTTAGACTAACATCAACGAAATTCTAACAATGTTATTTTTATCCATCTGCTTCCTATGGAATTCAACTCTTATCGACAACTTTAAAGCACAGATTTATGAACGACAACGAATCGTTAATTTTAAATACATATTTTAATTAGTTTTTAACCTCCAACATAAATCCATGTTGATAGTAAACAGTTAGGCATACGTATTAAATTATATTTGTCACTATATCTAGTGTATTAAGATGAATAAAATATTATTTAATAATATTCTAGTGTCGATTTTTATTAAAATATTTAAGAGAATTTGCCTAAATATTGAAGAATACTCACTTTTAAACTTTTTTATAAAATAATTCTATACAAATACTTCTGTAAATCTGCATAGAAACAAAATCTTTAGAAATACAAATTTTTGGATTCCATGTTTAAGTAATACTTCAGCAAAAAATCTATCTTAGTTCTGACTATTAAACTGGTCCGAGACAAGTTTGCACCCATTAAGAATTCCAATATATCCTGAAAGAAGGGAAGAAATTAAAATACACGTGTCTTTCACTTTTTTTAATATATCAATTCGTTTAACCGTTCCAAACGCGAATTAATATTTAGTTATTAATATTTCATTTTAAAATGAAGACGGCCTTCTATATAAATATATTACGTAAATTGTAATTCGCAATTTAAACTGTTAAACGAATTGATCTAGAAAAAGTGGAAGTCATGCATATTTTATATTTAGCCCTCCTTTCGGAATATATTAAGTAGATTTTATCATGGGTACAACCAAAAGATGAACTTTGTCGGACAGTGTTTTAATAGAAATCGAGTTATTCAAGTACAACATATGTCGGATTTATGTATTTTCTAACGAGCGGGAATTCCCGGGATCCCGGGAAATTCGGAAAAAAAATCCCGCTGTCCCGGAAATGAAAAAGTCCGAGGAAAAGAAAAACCATAGTTAATACATAAAATTTGTGACCAATTTAATAGGCCAAATGTAAACTCCGTAACCAGTAACTCATAAGGTTTTTTAATTTTAATAACTATAAGATAATAATTCAATTAAACATATTGTACAGATTGGAAATTATATTTGTAAAATAATAAACAAAATACAATGCAGTTACATAAAAAAATAAAAGTAAATATAATTCAATAAGGACGAATTTTTCATAACTAACTTATAAATTGCTGAAAAATCGTTTTCGTTTCAACTAAACCAAGTTTAAAATACATTCCAAAAACTCGGCCTTAATATAACGAATGTAGAAAATGTAAATAATTTTTAATCATATACTACATACACACATATTAGTATATCGACACTAATGAAAATGAAAATGCTATTTTAAAGAGTGTCGAGGTCCAATTTGTTTCCTTTCTATATAGAACGAAAAAAATATGAAGTTTGGGGGCAATCGAATAAAGAAAAGTCGAGGCTGAAATCTATTAAAAATTTCATGAGTGTTTATATTGGAAAAATATGAATTTTTTCCAGTTTTTAGGAAAATATCAATCTATAGTTTAATTTTTTCAACCATTTGTGCTATGAATCGATTTCAGAATAAAATTATCTTTCCAAAAAGCTACATAACTTCAAAATCGGTTAAGAACAAGAAATAGCAAATGCCCCAGACTAATTTTGTGCCAAAAAACACTAGGTCATGCAATTTAATGACACTTTTTAAAAAATTGATTAAAGCCATAATTGTTTTTTGCTCTCTATACTTATAAATACTCAGATATGAAATATTGTTTTATTACCTGGCTGTTAACCTGTCGCGCAATAAGGTAAAAACGCATAAATTTTTTGGCATAATTTTCAAAACTCCATTTTCGATTTTAAAAAAATTTTCTTAAACAAACTTAAAAAAATGTATTTTGCACTTCAAGGGCTTGTTAAATACATCCTAGAGATGAAGCCTGCCAAATTTTGAGGTAATTCCTTCCATGGACCTGTCAGTGACAAGCTCTTATTTTTTGTGGATTTCGAGAAAAGTATGATTTTTATTAAAAATTAAGAAAATTTGCTCTTTTTAAGTACTTTGTATCCAAAATTAATCAATTTTGTACTTTAAATGTTATATTTCATATTAACAGCGGTTGGAAAAAAATAATATGATCTCATTAACCCTTTTGGATATGAGGTAACATATGACCCAAAGTTAATAAAGGACAAGTTATTAAAAAAACGCAAATATTTTGTAAATACTGTTGAATTTTCAGAAGTAATGCTTAAAATAAAGGGTGGTCCAACCATAATGCACGATATTAGTTGTCAGTAACACCTTAACGTCAAGTTTTTTGCCCAACTTAATTTGACATTTCTTTGATTCAGTGTTTGACAAATTCAACCATGAGCAGCGCGTTAAGATTGTTGAAGCCTTTTACGAAAATGGGGGTTCAAATCAAAATGCATTTCGTGCATTTCGCGATTTCTTTGGTCAGCATAATTGACCAAATGTGGCCACATCGGACGAATTGTGCACAAATTTCAGCAAACCGGGTCTGTAGGAAATGTGAAAACACCTGTGCATGCTCGCCCAGTTCGTTCTGCGGACAACATTGCTGTTGTTCGCGATAGTGTGGCAGAAGAGCCGTCAACCTCGACTCGTCGTCGTGCTCAACAATTGAACATCTCACAAACATCACTGATGCGAATATGGGCCTGGACGATATGTGCTTCCAACAGGATGGTGCCACTTGCCACACAGCCAACGAAGCAATAACTCTTTTGCGCGAGAAATTCAATGGCCGTGTTATCTCACGTCGTTGCGATGTTAATTGGCCGCCACGATCATGTGATTTGCCACCGTTGGACTTCTTTCTTTGGGGATATTTAAAAGGAAAAGTGTACGTCAATAAGCCAAGAACAATTCAAGAGCTAAACGATGAGATAATTCGGCACATTAACGACATTGAACCTCAATTATGTCTTAGATTCATTGAAAATATGGACCATTGGATAGAGATATGCCACCGAAGTCGTGGAGAGCATTTGGCCGATATTTTGTTTCCGCATAATTGTCATAGATCCTTCTATCGTAATAAAAAATATTAAGATAATTCTCTAAAAACTTTCTGTTTTATTTGCAATTAACATCGTGCGTTTTGTTTGGTCCTTTGGGTGGTCCTTTATAATAGTCAAGTGTACACCTACAAAAAAAATTTGTTGTCCCAACCGAATTTGGTTCCAACCGAATCGTTCGGTTGCTGCAACTGAAAATTCGGTTGTTTCAACCCTATTTCTGTTGTCACAACCCTATTTCAGTTGGAGCAACAGAAATAGGGTTGTGACAACCGAATTATCGGTTGCAGCAACCGAACGATTCGGTTGGAACCAAATTCGGTTGGGACAACAAAATTTTTTTGTAGGTTTACAGATCTTCCATTCTAAAAATTTGGAATAAATCGAACAACCCATTCCTTGCCAGGGCCAAGCTTTGAATTTTTGCATATCTTAAAAAATTAATAAATAAATAAATAAATAAATAAATAAATAAATAAATAAATAAATAAATAAATAAATAAATAAATAAATAAAATGACTTATGCTATTTTTAGGTCCTATTTTATACAGAACAACAACAATTATATATGTATGTTGCAAACCTGACTTCAAATTTCGATTCTAGAGTAAAAGCTAATTCTATGAGCGTATTTTTTACAACTCCATGGAGTATCAAAAACCACCGAGAGCAGGCGGAAAACTCAAGTTGCAAAAATTTTAAAAAATATTTTTTAACAAACATAATGGAGCTGAGAGAATGGTCCATAAATATGTAATTTTTGGGAACCCGTTAAAAAGTTATTAAGCTTCAAATTTCAATTTTTGAAAACTACAAATTTTTTAAAATAATAAAAAAATAGTTTAATCTAAACCATTCTGACGACCTGAAAAAGTAATTTCGGTTTGGAATCGAATTGCCGAGTTAAATATTCAACTGCTTTTTCGTTCTAGGCTGAAAGACATAAAATCAGCATATTTAGACGCCTTGAAGGACATGAGGAGTAAACATTTTTTCAAAAAAATTTCGCCATAAAAAAGTGTCGATGTCACAAAAACAAATTTTTTCAACGAACCTGAACATTTTTAATTTCATTCTGTTTAACAGATAACTCTAAATAATCCTAATTAATAAATAAATTTATATAGTCTGGTTCAACAATTTGAAAGAAATTAGGTGGATTAAAATTGATTATAAATATTTTATTAATTTGTAAGATATGCCGGTAAAAAAATACTAAAATTTTTCGTATATAATTTAAAATAATTTTTAAATTAAAAAATCTAAAAATGGAAATGTGAAAAGTTATAAAAAAAATTTTTTTGATTGCGATATCTTTTGAGTGTATGATACCACAATTTATAAGTAAATTTTCAAAACAACAACTCTCTATTGTCGGTCAAATCAAGATTAGTTAAATTGATCCTGATAGTTTTGTCAATATCGTAAAAAGAATAAACAGGACTCATATCTACTGTTGGTCGTGAATGGGTTAAATTTGTAAGTTTTTATGTCTAATTGTCATTTTATAAAAAAAACTTGCTTCACACTTTTTTAAATATGCATAAAACTTTTAATATGTTCCAATAATGAAAATTTTTTATATTTATCAAAACTACATATCTGCTAGTAATATCATAAAATTATATTAAAATTATATTTGAAAACTCTACATCTGCATTAGCGACGTAAATAACGCAAAAAATTTCAAAATATGTATACTAGGGATGCCGAACGGGACTGGTTTTTACAAATCCCGGGATTCGGGATTTTGAAAATTGAAATTTTTTCGGGATTTCGGGATTTCGGGATTTTTCGGGGTTTCGGGATTTCCTGTTTCATTATATTTTTAATTTTAAAAATAAATAGCTGAAATAAACCCGACAAATTAAAATAATTCATTACAAATCTACTTATTTATTTCTTGTAGTATAAAAAAAATAAACAAATTAATCCGGATTCACAATGCTGGAGTGTTCAACGCCGCAGAGTGGAGTAGACTAAAGAACATTTGGCATGATACAAAAAATATAGATGTGGGAAAAAGAAAGAAACAAAATCAGCTCGGAGTGGAGTATTACAGCATTGTGAATCAGGCTTTAAACGAAAGTACACCCATAGAAATAAGTACGTAAAAATAGAAGAAAAAGTTACTAGTAATTAGCAAAAAAGTTTCGCCATAAAAACTACCGAAATCAGCAGAACGTGTTTGCTAAATAATTGTTAAATTTCCGAAATATAAGTAATATACTTATAAGGTTAATTCAATTAATTACAAATTACAATTTATCTCTGAAACTTCTGAGAAAAAACTTTTTAATTAAAAGTAGCAAAAAACACTGCTATGTCTACAAATTTTTAGTTATATTTATCTAAAATTAATTGAATGCCCATACAAACCTCTCTGCTGAAATCATCAAAAATATTAAGTGATATATTGGATTCTTTAAGTGTACTAATATAAAATGTTGAGCACATATCTCTGCTGATTTAGGTTAGGTTTTACTAAATACTTTAAAAAAAATTTTCTGTTTTTGGTACACTAATATTTGGTAAAATTATTTTGCATGAAGTTAAGATTTCAGTATATCATCAATAAAATAAATAAAAACATGTCCGTTAAAAGATTGAATAAATCCGAATTACGGTTTTTAATAGTTTTAAAGTTGAATAAAATTTTTTAAATTATTTAGGTTTATATTCGGATCTATTTAATGTGTGACAAGGTTTTCTAGCCAAGAATCGGTTTTAGACATGCTGAATCCGATTATGAAAAAAATAAATTTCTGGAAGTTATAGGACCTCAAATGTACCCAAAAACGTGTTTTTTCACTTCTAGGTCAGATTCGGATTCAGCACGTCTAAAACCGTCGGAAAAGTAAGTCTGATTCTTGGTTAGAAAATTTCATCAAATTTTGTCGGCCTGTGTTACTTACGAATAGTAGAAATTAGTTTTTTTAAATAAAATTTAATAAGATATTAGATTTTTAAGTGATTTAGGTCGAATATAACAATAAAAATAAATACAAAAACTGATAAAATATGCCAAATAATGAAGTCGTAAATCCCGGGATTTTTCAAGAACAATACCGGGATTTCGGGATTCGTAAATCCCGAAAATCCCGGGATTTTCGGGATCGGTATCCCTAATGTATACACAGGAATAAGTTGCCAAATTTAAATAATATTCCAGAAGACAGATTGATTAAAAAAAATTTTAATAGCGAGTGAATCAGTTTTTTTGCTCTCCTGAACAATTGTATTTTTGTAGATATAGAGTATTGAATCTAGGGTGTCCATATGCTGACATAAATAGAGTATTAATATATACTTCCATATATGTACATTAGACCGTACCACAAAAAAAAAGTTCGCCGTACCCCGAGGAATCTAAATTATTTGCGCAAGGTTTTAAAAAAAAAGTTTTTCCACACCCAGGAAAAAGATTGGTTGGAATTCGATCAAAACCATTAAAATGAATTTGCCAGGACGTTATTTTATTTGCAGTTGCCTATAATTGAATACTACAACAAAAATATTTTGCTATGTATTAAAAATAGGGAAAATGAACCAAAAGACAATCCTTTTAACAAATTATTGGTATCTCCAATTAATTTTAAAATTAGTATCAGTTTAGTAATTCTATGCAGTAGAAGCAGCCATTTATTTAGTGTATATACAAGAAAATTGGTGTTACCTATAACCTTTATTAAAAATTTTCAATATTCGAAAGTGGTAACTACAAATACGGGTATCCTAATCAAATATGACCTTAAAGTCGAGTTTCTGTAGAACCAACCGAATTGTGGATTTTATTGATAACACACACAACTATTGATTGGTATTGGTAAACGAATTTTTTACTATATTTGTTTTCCAAGCAAAACATATAAATTTAGAATTAGACTTCAAAATTAATAAGTTTTTGTGGTGTAGTCGGTAGAGAGTTGGCCTAGTACGCCGGATTTCCGAGTTCAAATCCCGGAAAAGACAAAAATGTATATGTTTTTTTTAAAATTAAAATATTCATATGTATAAACAGTAAATATGGCTAAGAAAATTAAAATTAGGTGCAGTGGGTAAGAGTGTTAACTATTAAACCGAATGGCCGGGTTCAATACCAGAAAATTCAAAAAAAGTTTTTTAATTTCAATAAAATTTTGTGGAACATAATAATATTTATGTGGAACATAATATTGAATTGGACAACCGAATATTGGCTTTCATGACGAAAAATATAATTTAATATAAAGATAGTTGTCGTAACCGTACGAATTCGATTGGCAACAAATTCGGTGGCCACAACTGAGACTGTTTTCTGGGTGCACCTTTCATTTCTTTTCTATCCCATTTCCAAAGAAAGCAACACGCTAATTAATAGGAAGAATTTTCTGAGTGTTTCCTCTTAAAAAAAAATTTGGAAGTATATGTAACACCATATTTGCAGGAAGGACGACTCATATATAAAATTATATGAAAGTATATGGGATTCCATATAAGTAAAAAAGCCTCATATATGAACAAATATTGTATCCAAAAATTTATTAAAGTCCCCCATACATTTGCAATAGTATGTCCAATATAATGCCACAGTATTTTTCTCGTTTTGCCACACACCATACAATAAATTGCAACATATATATAACAAAAGATCGCCACAATATTTGATGCAATATATGAATTCAATATAACCTCAAAATGTACACAAACATAAACAGCGCAAAATTAAAATTGCACAGTGTTGCCAATAGATTATGCAATATTTTAAGTTGCCCAATAAAAATCAAAAGTGTTTTGATAATATTGCTCAACCTTCAATTTAATACACGGTCAATATGCTTGCACCGATTGGAAATTTGTACCATAATATTGCAAATGTATGGCCCGCTTAAGTTTAAAACAAAAAAAAATATGAACCAAATTTGTGCGGAAATAAAAAATTCATTCTCAGTAGCCTTACAATAAAATATTTTTACTTTAAACACTTATTTAAATTCCATAGTTTTTATAAAATCATATAATATTACCTGTAAATAATTTTTTTTAGAGTTCAAGTTAAAATCAAATAGAATTGTAGCCTAGTTTTTCAGTTTAAAGGTTGACAGAAATTATGGTTTGCATTCTGAATTCAATTTGAATTCTTCTCTAACTTAAGCAAAATTTGAAGCTTAGATTTTTTAAAACATTACTGATTATTGGTGAGCATTCTGCGTTTGTAATATACTTTCGCAAATAAAAGAAAGGATACAAGAATGTTAACATAGAGGGAACATTAATTCTCAACAGAATTTTCCCAACGTTTGTGTTTTTATGTGTGCAGACATACGAAAGAGATACAAATTAATAGTGTCCGATCGAACATTTCGGCCAGAAAATGTATTTTGTCGGTATTTGGTAAGTTGAAGCATTATGGACAAATTTTGCTTATGGAACAATGTTTGTTGGGCCTATTAGAATGTATTTTGAGGGTCAAACTTAAGAAAAAGAGGGCCAAATCGAAAAAAGGTCGGCGGCCGAACAGTTAACTTTACGGCTAAACTACGGAGTTTTCCTTAAAATTGACACTCAAAATCGAATTAATTCGGCTCAACAAACATTTCAGCAGTACGAAAATTTTTCCACAATGCTTTCAAATAACTTAAAATTGACAAAATTTCACTTTTTGGCCGAACTGTTCGGTCGTATACTACAAATTAATGTACGAGTTGTCCTTTTCTTCTTTAACTCATTGAAACACACCAATTCTGCAACGGGTTCCACTAGAACCAATTCCAAGGAACTGGTTCCGGAACCCGTTCAACGGATCTTATATGTACTGTGTAACTGTACATATAACTAGTTCCACAACTGATACTCTGGGGAATTGACAGTGGAAGAGTTATAGAGATTAACTAGCTATGCTTCAGCCGATTCTTTGGAACAGCAAAATTTCTTCCCATATTATAGTGCGCTACGTTTACGTCTAATTCAGGCTTAACTTTATGAACTGCAAAATTTAGCAGAAAGGCCTGTCATCTAACGGGAAAAATTTACAATAAAAAATTGTTGCTTGTATCAACCAGATCAGTTGTGACTATCGAAAGGTTAAGTAAATTTTCTCATGGGTATAACCAAAAAATTAACTTGCCGGAGTTTGAGTTTTATTTATATTCTAACGAGCGGTAACTCCCGGGATTTCGGGAAATTCTAAAAAAAATCCCGCCGTCCCGAGAAATGAAAAAGTCCGGAAAAAGAAAAACCCTTATCTCAATACTAAAAATATTGAATAACATATTAAGGATTTTGCTGGGGGATTATGGCAATTAACAGAAGTGGAAAGTTTTCTGATTGCTATTCACTTGGGAGTGGCAGGGAATGATTCTTTTGTTTGATTGTCAAAGCAACTCACACCGCCAACCTTTGCCTAGTATTCAATGGGCAATTGTTTCTGGTATCCTACAGATCTAGCTAACGTGAGAAGGTGAAACGTGAACTGTGCAGAATACCGTACCACCTTACAGGCAAAAAAAAGTGCGCGGTACATCTTCAAATGCAAAATATTTTTGCAAGGCAATCTAAAAAAAATTTTTCTTTTTTTGCCGAACTTAGTGGTCGCCTTTTTATACCCTACACCACTACATAGAGAGGGTATAATAAGTTTGTGCTGATGTTTATAAGACCAACAAATATTGGACCTAGACCCACCTTATATTATACTGATCGACTCAGAATCACTTTTTATTTCGATTTAACGGTATCCGTCTGTCCGTCCGGACTCTACAGGTCGCAAATATTACGATATTTCGATGAAATTTGGTAAACCTACTTACGTCGGCCCAAGGACGAAGCCTTGGTTAAAATCGGTCCATGTTTAGACCTAGTGCCTACATAGTAAACGACATCTTGTACCAAACTCTCAAAAACGTTCATAAAAAGGATTTTAAAATTATTCTTGAAGATTTTAATGCTTAAATTGGTGCATATAACACTGATATAGAGAAAGTAATGGGAAAGTAACTCAGTTCTATACAGGATACAGGTTTAAATACACTTGGTAAAGCCCGAAAACATAGCGGGAGTATGAAAGACGAACGTGGGAAAAGGAAGAATAATTCAATATACCAAACGCCATTAAACGTAAAAAGGCTTTTTGAAGCTTTTTGAAATCACTAATTCAGTGGAAATAAAAATGAAAAATCAGTTCCGGTCAAAAACAAAAGCGACGAAATTCTCACTACAACAAAACCCCAGCTAGAGAGGTGGAAATAATATTTCATGGAAACAATCAATATTCATAGAACTGGTATTGAAATAACATATGAAGAAAAAATCAATGCACTTACCATTCGAACAAATCCACCAACTAAATCAGAAATATTCGACGCAATAAAGTCTTTAAAATTAAACAAAGCTGACGGTGCCGATAATATCTCTGCAGAGATTTTCATAGCTGATCCAAATATGTTTTCGGAGCTACTTCACCTACATGAAATATGGGAAAGCGAATGGTAAATATCTTAAGGAAATGTTGATTGGTAACATAATTAAACTACAGGAGAAATGCGACAGATCAAACTGCGACAATTGGCAGGGAATAACGGTAGTCCCAGCTACAATGAAATTAATGATAAAGACTGTGTTAGAGCGAATGATGGTCCATACTAATGGAAAACTAAGACCCGAACAAACAAGCTTTAGACTAGCTAAGTCCTGCATTGACAAAATAAATACACTCCGGACAATTATTGAACAATCTCTCAAAATGCGCTCTACCCTGCAGGTGATGTTCGTCGATTATGAAAAGGCTGTTGATTTCATCAACAGAGACTACATATGGCCTAAATTACGTAATATAGGAGTAATTCGATCGTGTTATGAAAATTCTGAATGTTCCATTGTACATAATGGTGGACTATCACAACCGGTTCATACCACTACTGGAATAAGACAGGGTTGTCTACTCTCATCGCTTCACTTCTTTATAGGTCTAGATGCGGTTGTCAAACGAGCATATACTAATAAACCGAGAGGAATTATATGGAGTCCTTTAAATCCTTTAAAACTTGCACGCCTCGAATCACTGCATTATGCTGATGGCAAATGCGAAATGATTTGCAATTTAAAGTGGCTGACCTGGTCAGTGAATCGACGAAAGTAGGTCTGAAAATTGGTATAAATAAATTAATATAAATAAACGTGGAAATCAAACGAATGCAGCACAAAAACAAAAATATTTTCTGCCTGCGTGCTGTTAGTTTTAGTGTATGGCTGTGAAACATGGTTGGTTTCAGAAGAAATATGAGTGGGCGCTGTTGTGTAATGGTTAGCGCGTTGGACTGTTACACGTAAGGTTGTGAGTTCAAGCCCCAACCAAGGCAACATCAATTTATGAAAAATAATAATATGTATGAGTTTTTTCTATCCCTCATACATATCGCAGCGTCCTCCTTCGGTGTTCCCATAGCACTTAACCCCACCCAAGTAAAATAATATAGTAGGGCTATGAACTAAACAGCTTCAACAAAGTTCGCTAACTCATCAGATGGCGCGCAACAACTGTTCTAAGATTCAACATCTCGCGCAATTACAGTGAGACCATATTTGAAGCCCTTCATCTTTCACCACCTTTCACTTCTTCTCCATCCCCTTTCCAAAGGAAGCTACACGTTAATTAATAGGAAGAATTTCCTGAGTGTTGCTTCTCTTTAAAAAAAAAAATAGATGACTTCGTATAATACTACGAATATTTTGGGCCAACAAAGTGAAAAATATATGGCTGCTAGAATTGGCAAATATGAATAATATAAACAACGAAATACGAAAAAGAAAATTTGGTTGGATTAGACACAAATTACGAAGAGAAGATGAAAACATATGGTTAAGATCCTTAACTTATAACCCACAGAGTTCTAGAAGACGAGGGAGGCCCAACAACACCTGGCGTCGCCACACACTATTGAAATTAATGGCCTGATTGGCTATTCTGATAGAACGAATACAAAACTAATGGAGCTAAAGGATACTGCAGAAAGACGCTCCAGACAAATAATTCTTATTGAAAGCCTATGCCCACTATGAGGTAGCTCACATCATTGTTCGGTAAGGCTTATAATTATTAAGTATTTTCACTTTAATGACATTTTTAAAAGCAAATTAGTGACCGACTGGTTAGATTCAAATCCTATATCAAGGACCTCCTGTATAGTCGAAGTAATGAAACTGTGCAGGAAAATTGTTTTTAATCCCTTGCCACCCACAATAATTTTGTAACTAGTTGCACTAAAAAAGCTTCTACGGAACTAATTCAGGAATACGTACCTCAGATCTTATATCAATGGGAGTTATAACTTATGTAAGTTATAACTGACGTAGAATCATTTCCAGAATTAGTTCCGGAACTGATACTAGGGCAAACCGGTTTCACAAAAAGTATCGGTGTTAGAATTGACAGTAGAGAGGATTACAAAGAGAAAACTATTCTACAACTGATTCTTTGGAACAGAAATTTTCCTGGGTAGTATTTTAAAATAATAAATTCTCTTAAAGCACTGACAATATATACAGCAAATACTACACAGATAACTTGTCCTACATAATTGAAATGAATTGAGAAAAACAAAGTTGTTAAACACTATTCTATAGAGATTTTTAATTAAATATTCCAAGCATGCATTTAGTCAGTAGTCAATAGAATTGGCATACTGATAGCTGAACATAACTATAGTAATAGCAGCAAAAATTTATTCTTATTGTAATTTGATATTAATTTTTAAAATGCTACTTTATTAAACAAAACAAAAAAAATCAATTTAATATCTAAACAAATAAAATATAAAATGTTTTCCCTACTCTTTTAGAAAACCACCACAAAAAATGTCAAGGGTAAATGAACAAAAGAGTCCATAGCCAACAGGTGCCGCGATTTAAAGTAACTTCATACGACTTCATACATTGAGTCAGTAACGTTGGCAGCATTCAAAATTGAAAAGCGTTGAGGTGGAAAATGTGATTGTGTCTCGACAAATATTGTTTTGGTCATTGAATCTCAATTTGACTTAACAGCAAATAAAGTAACAAATAAATTTTACTAATAAAATTGATATTTATGTTTATTTGTGTATACGAGTATGAATTTCATTGGCAAAGTTTAATACACTCGACTTGAGTATATTATTCAAGCATAAATTCAAATTGTTTTTTGTTTTGTTTCGGTTTGTTTTTTTTCATTTTATTATGGTATTTGGAGGTAAATTCTATGAAAATAATTGTCCAACAATGTTGTGGTATTGATGTTTTTCGTTTTAGTGATTCCTTTTTGCGCTGAAACACTAAAGCTAATACACATAGGGGTTTTAAAATTATTAAATGATTTTATTGTAATTTTATAAAGTGAAATGTTAAAGTTAACGAACAAAACGTGATGCTTGTATACACACAGGAAAAATATTGGTTGGGATTCGGTCAAAGCATTAAAATTAATTTGCTAGGGATTTATTGTAATTTAAATTACCTATAGTTGAGTATTAAACCAAAAATATTATATTAAAAATTAAAACAAGGGAAAACTAACTTAAAGACAATTAAATTAATTAATTATAAATTATATTACAAGATTTTCGGAAAGATTATGCAAAAAAAAAATCACCGAAAATCTTATAAAAATCTTATATTTGTTTACTCGAATTTCTTACTACTTTTACTACAATTGGAAAGTTTTGTTTATTTTTTGTATTGAGTTTTTCCAGCTGTAGTAAAAGTAGTAGCTTGTAGTAAGTAAACGAACACGCTTAATATAAACCAACCGTTATTGGTATTTCCCGTGAAATTTAATTTAAAATTCGTTTAGTAATTGTGTACAGGAGAAGCACCAATTTTTTTAGTTTTAGTATTTACTATCTTTCAAATTTATTACATTAGAGTTGCAGTTAGGGTTTGGGGTTCGGGAATTCCCGGGCAGGAATTCCCGGGAAATCCCGGGAAAAGTTTGCCGGGAATTCCCGGGAAAATAATATAATTTTCCCGGGAAAACGGGAAATTTTAAAAATATTAAATTTTTTAAATTGTTTTTGTTTCGAATAGGATTTTTTAATTTTAGTCATAAAAAACATTTTAAATACCAAAACAAAAATGTCATTGTTAAAAGCTTTTAAAAGGGAATACATTTATTTGACACACAAATAAAATCTTTGCCAAGTAATAAGAAGCATTTCAACTAATAAAGATTTTTCGCATAACTTATTCAAAATTTAAGTAGTAAAACCTAAGAACTTGGTAAAATGTTTAAAAGAAATATGAAAAAAAAAAGATTTGTTTCTTACAAATAATCGCCCTTACTATCTAAATTTTTCAAATGTATAATTTAGGTAAAGTCGACTTTAGTTAAAATATTGGGTGGCAGTATACCTTGACTTGGTTTATTTTTGGAGGATTCTGATTGGTTAATTTATTTTCAACCAATCAAAATATTTGAAAATATAAATATTTTTGTAAGGTTTTCATACACAAAATGATCAAAATAGTTTGATTCAAAATAAAGTCGACTTTAAATTTAAAATACGCCTTTATATTAAGGGTCAATAATTTTATAAGTAACGTTTTCATTAATAAATGTGAAAAGAAAAGACTAATGGTTAACGGTGGTATCTAAATTTGGTTATCCGACATCTAAATTTGGTTCACAAAAAAAAAAAAAAAAAAATTGATGGTCATGCAACTTCTCTTGAAGAAAACAACAATAATGACGTTTCAGCTAAAATTAGCAAAGTACCTGAAGAAAAAAGTGTAAGCTGAATAGGCATTAAAGGTTTTATGGTAGGGCAAACATTTCCTGAAATGGTATCCAAATTAGCTGCAGTCAATCCGCACCATAACTAGATCTTCGTTTATTCGAGAAAGTTTTTATAATAAAAACCTGGCATTGCAAAAAAATGAAACCGATGTAAAGAACATTATATTAAATTACTACAATTATGTAAAAGATATCATGATTAAAGAAATATCGAGCAATATTTCTAACAATAGGAGATTTACTATAATCTTAGATGAATGGACAAGAATATCACAAAAGAGATATTTGAACATATGTATAAACGGAAATAATTCATTTTATAACCTGGGGTTGGTTTATATATCAGGAAGATGTAATGCTGATGAAATAAGAAGAATTGTAGAAATAAGACTAGAAGAGTTTTATTTGTCTTTGGAAAATAACATTGTGTCCACCATATCTAATAGGCCAAGTGTGATGAAACGGTTTGTTTCCGACAGTCCAGTAGTAGGTGCCTGCTGGAATCATGCAATTCATTTGGTAGTGCTGCGAGTAATTTATGTGAAATCAAATGTTCAACATTCTGATATTTTTTACTTTGAAATCTCACTACACAGACTGCATTTGTACTGAAATAGTGTTTTTTTTAACAAAAATTACTTATATAGGTGGTTTTCATTAACAATTTTGTTCAAAAATATTTCCCGGGATTCCCGGGAATCAAATTTTTTCATTCCCGTTTCCCGGGAAATAAAAAAGTCCGGGAAATCCCAAACTCTAGTTGCAGTAGAACCACCGAATTGTGGATTATATTGATAATAGATACAATTATTGTTTGGTATTGGTAAACGAATTTTATATACATAATTCGTTTCTATATCACTTTTACCTCCAAAAATCTATGAAAAACTACGAAATTTAAGCTAAAATGGATCTGGATACCAAAATAATCGTACGATCCATTTAGCACTTACACACAATAATAGTATTAGTGATATTTACCGATCACGTAGGACTGCAACTAATTATTTCTCAAACTGCGGATGTGCCCTTCAAAAAATATAAAATTTAAAGCTCTTCATGCATAGACATGAAGGGATTATTATTGTTACATCTTCTTCATTTCTGAAGGCACACTAATTAATTTAACCTCATTTCTTATTTATTTGTCAGTTATATCTCAGTGTCAAAAAATTTTCCATTACCTATTTTTTCAACAAGTCTGATATTTATTAACTACCAAAGGCTTTAGGCGATTTCCTTTTATGCTGAAAAAGTAATACCCAAAAGAGTTGAAAAACTTTTGAAAGTTACAAGAAAAATTAGGGTAACAGCAAATGTGAGTAGAGCACATTAACAGTATAAATTTTAAAATTTAAGATGTCTGCCTGATTAAATTCGTTGCCTCGAAAATGCTATTACCATCAAAAATATATATTATTATTAAAATGGTTTAAATCCGGAGTTATATGGAATCGTCCGGTGCCGTACCACCTTACAGGCAAAAAAAAAAAAACAGTGCGCGGTACACCTTCAAATTTCAAAAAAAAATTTTTTCCAGAAGGGTTCGCCTTTTCTAATTTTTCGTTATAGCTTCGGTATTTACATTCGGATTATAAAGTGTGATATATCGATTTTTTTTTGCCCCGAGGAGACCAGTATTTTGCTATAAAGGAAAAAATTATGTCCTCAAAATTACCCTAAAAAAGTTGTATGGATTTATCCATCTAAAACTAGAAGCTTCTGGTGATTAAGTTAAATAGCTGTTGTTGTTTACACAATGAAAAGGCAAATATTTTCTTTATGCAAACTATTAAACCTCTCATGACTGTTAGTGGTGTTTTAAGCGGTAAACTTCAAAATTTGTGTCAAAACTAAATTTTGAATGTCTCTCATTTAATTTTGGAGATTTGTAAATACGTATACTCTTGATCATATAATATGAAACTTTGCGTAAATTAAAAGCAAAATAAGTTTTCTAAATATTTCGTCCATTTCATAAAGAAAGCCCAAAAATGGAAACTGAGTTATAGATTCCTTACATATGTGCACTAGGAAACATTTGAATCTTCCATTTTGGGTATAGGATGTGTTCAGCGAACTTACGTAAAATATCCCACAGAAATGTTCCTCATAGTTTTTTACATGAAAATCCAGGTTTGTAGGACATTAGAGCCACAATTCGGAATAAGTACGAAATTAACCCTTAAGCTCATTTTAAGTTTTGATTTATTTCTAGCATTGAACTTCAATTAGCAACTTTGATGTCTTCAGAGACTTACAGTAGAATTTCATGGAAAATATTTTTGTTGAACATTTTAACCCTCTAACTCTTCTTGATTTGAATGGTTAAAGTCAAAGTGATTTATATGGTTAAAAACAAATTTTGATTTTAAACACTTAAATAACCATGATGCGTCATTGATACATCCAAAGTGTGTTTGAGAAAAATTCTAGCCACATTATTGGCTATAGATATGCTTATATAGTATTTTTCTGTAGAACCATTACTTTAAGAGTTGTTGCGCAAAGAAGCGTTGAATTAATTTAAGTCATTTGTAGGGCTAGAAGCCGCGGGTGACTGGCCTGTTTGCGGGGATATTATTGTTTACGCCCAATCTACAGGAAAATTCGTAAGGATGTGAAAAAATAACACTTTTGCAAAATCCATATACTTTATGGGTGCTCTAATGTACAGCGCATAGCTCGGGGACATTGCAAAAAAAACAAGCGGGCTAAAGCCCAGTCATCTGGGGTCTTATACAAACCAAAGAATAAATTCGGCTGTGCCGAGTCTTTAGATACCCTCCATCCTTGTGTTTTTATTAACAAAGAAAAATCGAAACAATACGTATCCCATTAGAAAAACGTGTAAGTCCACACAATGTAATCGATTTCGTGTACTTCACATTGTGGATTTTTAGATTGTGATTATTTCGAAAACTAAGCCTCCTAGAATGAAAAGGAGTTTTCATTTGCGAAAATCTCTCAACTAAAATTTTGATCGGCAACATCTCGAAAACTAAGAGAGCTATGGGAACAATATTTACACCAGCAGTCAAAACCCGCCCATAATACCCCGATACCGAAACTAAATTTCGGCTTACATTACTAGATTTTAAGATCGCATTTTTCTCGAAATCTAAGCCTCCTAGAGAGAAAAGGGAATATCACCCGTATCTTGAAAAGTAAATGAGATAGATGAAAACGGACAACAGCTTTGGAACAAGGAAGTCATAATGAGTTATATGTGGAAAAGTAAATGCGAAAATCGCTTAACTAAAATTTTGATCGTCCATATCTCGAAAACTAAAAAAAACTACAGCAAAAATGTTTGCACCAGAGGTCAAAAGCCTCGGCTAATACCCCGATACCGTAATCAAATTTGATGGTCCATATCTTGAAAACTAAGAGAGCTAAAGGAAAAATGTTTACACCAGAGGTGAAAACCCGCCCATAATACTCCGAAACCGAAACTAAATTTCGACTTACGTTGCTAGATTTTAAGATCGCGGTTTTCTCGAAAACTAAGCCTCCTAGAGAAAAAGAGGCTTTTATTTGGATTATCGCCAGTATCTTGAAAACTAAATCAGATAAATGAAAATAGACAACAGTTTTGGAACAAGGAGGTCATTACGAGTTATATAAAGAAAAGTAACTGCGAATTTTGCTTTAATAAAACTTTGATGGTCCATATCTCGAAAACTGAGAGAGCTAGAGGAAAAATGTTTACACCAGAGGTCAAAACCCGCCCATAATACCCCGATGCGAAACTAAATTTCGACTTACGTTGCTAGATTTTAAGATCGCGTTTTTCTCGAAAACTAAGCCTCCTAGAGAGAAAAGGACTGTTTTTGGATTATCGCCCGTATCTTGAAAACTAAATCAGTTAAATGAAAATAGTAAACAGTTTTGGAACAAGGAGGTCATAATGAGTTTTCATGGAAAAGTAAATGCGAAAATTGCTTTAATAAAATTTTGATGGTCCATGACTTGAAAACTAAGAGAGCTAGAGGAAAAATGTTTGCACCAGAGGTCAAAACCCACGGCCAATACCCCGAAAACTAATCCTCCTAGAGAGAAAAGGGCTTTTAATTGGATAATCGCCCGTATCTTGAAAACTAAATGAGATAAATGAAAACGGACAACAGTTTTGGAACAACGAAGTCAGAATTACATCTGGATTATTTTTGCAAAATTTTAACCCATAACGACCTACGACAAAAACCGCCGTACATGGCACCGAAAAAGACCGTGACATTTTCATACAAATGTATGAAAAATGCAGGACTTTCTGAATTGAAGAGCCTGTTTCTGAATATTTTTGTTCCAAACGTTGGGAAAGGTTTACAGTTCTAAGTCAGAATTACATCTAAATTATTTCTGAAAAATTTTAACCCATTACAACCCAGAACAAAAAAACGCCGTACATGGGACCGAAAAAGAACGTGGCATTTTCATATAAATGTATGAAAAGCGCAGGGGTGTAATCGCTGCTTTCGATATCGAACAAGCTAACGTATCGAATGAAAATTCGTTACCTATCGAATAGCCGAATCACGGCATTCGATCGCTATCGTATCGAAATGTTAAGCTAATTGACTTCACTGAACGTACACAAATGAAAACAAAAACTTGTAAACAGATACATTTTGTATATAAATTTGTGTAAATTGCGATAATTTGTGTAATGAAAAAAATATATTATACTGATTCAATTATGTGTGTTCGTTTACATGTTAGTTTTTGCTAACTTTACCATTTTTACTAATTGCACCCAAAAATCCGTTCGAGTACAAAAAAAAAAAAAATAGTACGGAATTTAAAGTGGAACTAGTTTTATAAAGTAAATGCTCTAATTGTTGCACTCCGTGCGCTATTTTTCCCGGTTTTCGTATTATTTTTGTCTGTTCACTATTTTTATAATTTTTTGCTTCGAGTACATTTTTATATTTTCACAACTTTTTCTTTTTTACTAGTTTTACCTGAAATGCATTCACCTAAAGCCTTTTAATTTATAAAAAATACTTTAAAACAATGTTCATATACATTTTGTTGCAAAACAAAGCAAAAATATATGATTTCGATTACACTATGCGACAGTCAAAATCGGGATGGGATGAAACCAACGGGAAATGTTATATCGGTCAAAAACAAGTTATACGTGTCCCGGCGTTTCGCTGGGTCGACCCTAGGAATCGAGATATATCTTTTTTTTGACATAACTCGAGAACCACTAGTCCGATTTTGCTCAAACAATTTTAAAAAAATTAAAAATTACAATTCCTTTAATCTGTTCATATAACGTTTTTCTGTATACTCAACAGTTTTGCCGGTAAAAATAAATGTTTGTTACCGTTAATACAACAAACTACTATACTCGTAAGTTGTATATTCATATAAAAATACCACGGTCTTTTTCGGGTAGTATTACGGCGTTTTTACATCGTAGCTTCAAATAGGCTGAAACTTTACAGGATATATCTAGACATAAATTGGAGCAAGAATTATGGAGATCTGTGTAGATCGTGGAACAAAAATGTTCCAAAAATCGTAATAGAATTCAGAAAGTGCTGCATTTCCCATACATTTATATGAAACTGTCACGGTCTTTTTCGGGTAGTAGTACGGCGTTTTTACATCGTACCTTCAAATGGGCTGAAACTTTACAGGAAATATCTAGACATAAATTGGACCAAGAATTATAGACATCTGGGCGGATCGTGGAACAAAAATTTTCCCAAAATCGTAATAGAATTCAGAAAGTAATGCATTTCCCATATATTTATGTGAAAATGCTACGGTCTTTTTCGGGTAGTAATACGGCGTTTTCACACCGTAGTTCCAAATGTGTTCAAACTTTGCACAAATTATAGGAAGGTAAATTCGATCAATATTTAGAGATATCTGTCTACTTTGTGGAACAAAAATATTCTGAAAATTACTATAGAATTCAGAAAGTACCGCATTTTCAATACATTTACATGAATCAGCCACGGTCTTTTTCGGGTAGTAGTACGGCGTTTTTACACAGTGACTCCAAATGAGTTAAAAATTTACAAAAATTATCTGGATGTAAATTCGACCAACAATAGTAGCGAGTTTTTTAGGTCGTGGAACAAAAATGTTCCGCAAATCGAACTAGACTCCAGAAAGTGCAGTGATTTCTATACATTTCTATAAAAATCAAGGTTGGCAACCGAAACGAATAACGGTATAGGTTTAGGTATTGGTATTGATTTTTTATTTGTTTCGGTATCGGTAACGGTATTTTAATCATATCGAAACATTAATACCGGTATATACCGGTATTATTGAAAAAATTTACAAAAATATAAAAAAACGTTCTTAATTATAAAAAACTCAATTTTTATTTAAATTAAAAAAAATCCCAAAAAAATTTTTTGCTTGCAACCGGATTTGAACTCGGAACCTTCCGACTACAAACATTTTTTAACGAAGTGTCAGCATTTTTATAAAATCATTACTCTACCCGTGAATTCGTTTTTGTACCACTGGTAGCATTGGCTAGGTAGCACTAGATAACCACTGGTTGCAAACCTTGGCATATCACTCTAAGCCAATTCTTTGCCAGTGGTTTTTTTATAAACCACCGAAATTTTTGTAAAAAAAATACTGGTAAAACGCTTTTCGCAAACGCTGGCAAAGCGTCCCAAATGAGTGTTCTGCCAGTCATTTATTTTTAATACCATGGTTACCCAGTGTTATGCCAGTGCTTGATTTTTTGTACCACTGGCGATTTCTGACTGGGTATAGTTTATGGAAATGTTTTTATAATATGAACAAAAAACAATAAGTTATTAAAAATTTCTAAGTGTTTTTTTTTTAAACACAAACGTTTTTTTAAATCTATTAGGAACACAAGTTGATTCACTACAAATATTTTATATTTGTATTGAGATCATATAATAAAATAAAAAAATAACCCCTCAATTCATAAATGCTTTGTAAAGTTATAACAGGTTTACAAAACGTCATTTTCATACAAAATTTGTTCAATAAACCTCCTATAATTTTACAAAGCGTTTATGAATTTAGGGGTAAGTTTATAAAATTAATAAAAGGATTCTCTAAAAGAAACTGTAAATTCAATTAAAGGTTTAAGAAACCAGTTTATATATAAAATTTGTAAATTTGTGGCCCTTTGTTCCTAATGGAACCATAGGACATAATATATATATGGGTGATATCAAAAAATGTGATAAAAACTGTGTAACCACCGAATTTCTAATGCGTGGATTACATTTGAGTTACACATTTTGATATATATCAGCGCATTGTCACCTGTTTTACAAAATTTATAGCAATCTGACCAATTTTTGGTTAATACATAAAATTTGTGACCAATTTTATAGGCCATATGTAAACTCCGTAACAAGTAACTCATAAGGTTTTTTAACTTTAATAGCTTATATTTTAATAACCAATAAAGCTAAACACTAACTGTAAGAATTTTTATGAAGAGGTAAAGTGCCGTTTTTAATAAAAAATTAATACATTTTACAAACTTTTTCGTATATCTTAGCTATCACGACTTCAACTCTGTAACGATTTTTCGTCATAATTTTTGATAAAAATGTTTATACCAGAATTTTGGAGTTATCTATTATTTATATTGCGAAAAGTATAATGTAATTTATACTCAAATGATCGTTGGACTGTAAGTACTCATCCAGTATAACAGACTTGAAGCTTTTCTGCAGATGTAACATTCTCGAGATGAAAAAAGATGTCTTTAATAAGATTTGAAACAATGTTGTAAACTCCGTTCCTAATTCTTACACCAAACTATTTAACGAGTAAGAAAAACAATGTCATATTTGGATTCACCTTGTAGGCAGGCATCGTGCGATTTTGTTTCGGAAAAAAAATTCTGACAAAGCGTTTCTAAAAGAAAACGAAAAAAGTAACAAAATGTAAACTCCGTAACCACAATTGTATGCATCAGGTTTCATTCAAATAAATGGAGATTAATGTTTAAAATATTTTAAAATAACCATAAACAGAGGTGATTCAACTAATATTTCTGCGTCAAAAGACGATTCAACCAATAATTTTGCTTCAAATCAAAAAAAGTTATCAGTTTTTTACCCTAAGCTGCTGGAGCGAAAAACGATTGATTTTGCATTTCATTGGTTTTGAATCGATATTTCGAGTCATTACTGATATTAGTTTGCCAAATTAAATTTGTTTCACACAATTTAAGAATTTTTTGATCGTGAAATGTTATGTTTTTAATATATTATTTTGTAACTGCGCAACCGCTGTTTGGACTTTAAAAAATTTTATATTTTTGAAAAGAATTTAAAAGGACCAAAAATACAAAATTAAAATAAAAATTAAAATTTTTTTCGCGGAATGAATTGTACTTTTATTCGCGAAACCGCCAATTTGATAAACACAAATTATATATCATTGAAAAGCAAGTTGAAAACCCAAATACGAAAAACTAATAAATTGAAGACAATTCGTACCCAATTTTTTTTTGTTATATCTTTTGCTTGCAGAAATGTAAACTCCGTTACAACAAAAAAAATTTAAATTGTGCAAAAAAAGTTATTGCGACAACTTGTGGAAGAGATTTTTTGCAATTAGGTTTATAATGACTAAACTTACTGATTCCATTAAGAAAAAACCGAATTATTAACACTTTTCTCTTCTCACAAATTTGGCCCAAAAATTTATCACATTTTTTGATTTCATCCATATATAAATTTGTCACAAGTTAGAGAATATTTATGAAGTTAAATAAATTAAAAACAATGTTGCCAATGCAAATTAAAGGCTGATAACCACACTTTGAATTTGTAACACGATTTTCTATTAACAATGAATAAAAAAGTTTAATTGTTTAACAATTTTAGAAATTTTATATTAAAAAAATTTGTATTTTTGCTAAAAACGTAAAAAAAACAATTTTTTTAAAACCGATTCCATACGGGTACGACACCGGTATTAAGGGAAAAGGTTTTTGAATACCGGTATTTTTTGAAATCAAGAATTTCGGTATTGGTATCGGTATCGGTTGTCAATTTGAAAGGGTTTTGAAACGGATAACGGTATTATAACGGTATCGGTTGCCAACCTTGATAAAAATGCCACGGTCTTTACGGGATAGTAGTACGGCGTTTTTATACGATAACTCCAAAAGGTCTAAACTTTACAGAAATTATCTGGACGTGAATTTTATCCCCAATTATAGCCTTTTGTGTAGGTCATGGAACAAAAATGTGCCGAAAATCACAATAGAATTCAGAAACTAATACGATTTCTATACATTTATATGAAAATGAAACCGTCTTTTTCGGGTAGTTGCACGGCGTTATTACACCGTAGCTCCAAATAAGTTAAACACGTAAACGAGTTATCTGTATATAAATTGGACAAAGAATTATAGACATCTGCGTAGGTCGTTGAACGAAAATATTTCAAAAGTTACACTAGAATTCAGAAAGTGCTGCATTTTATATACAGTCACATGAAACGGCCGAGGAATCTTTTTAATATTTCGAAAACTAAGCGAGATAGAGCAAAATGGTTAAAATTTTTGCCCGCAAGGTGTTAATACACCCATATAACCTGTTTAGTGAAATCAAATTTTAGCTAACTCTGCTAGATTTTAAAATTGCAAATATCTCATAAACTACTAATGCTAGAACGAAAAGGACGTTTATGTGGTTTTTCGCCTATAACTCGCAAACTAAGCAAGATAGAGCAAAACGGTTAAAATTTTTGCCTTTTGGGTGTTAATACACCCATAAAACCTGTTTAGTGAAATCAAATTTTAGCTAACTCTGTTAGATTTTAAAATTGCAAATATCTCATAAACTACTAATGCTTGAACGAAAAGGACGTTTATTTAGTTTTTCGCCTCTAACTCGAAAACTAAGCGAGATAGAGTAAAATGTTTAGTTTTTATAATTTTTTTTAACAAAGTTGCCACACAAACTTAAAAGTTCCAAAAAAAAGCAAGAAAAAACCACTTTACTAGGGAATATAAAATTTATTTGACTGAAATTCAAAAAAAGGGCTAATATAAGGACTACAGATTTTTGTTGATTACGAAAAAAAACCACATCGATATCGGTTTACCAGCTTTCGCTGTACAGTGGCAGCCGATTTTGAACTCATGGTTGTGGGAAAATGCGTTTAAAGTTTGAAATTAATTTTACGCTAAGAAAACAGTAAAATTTCTAAAAATCGTGCATGAATAAAATTTATATCTCCTAGTTTTCTACATGTGCACTAAATTTGTGACGAATCGGTTAAAGGGTAGTTGACATACTAACCCTAATATTCTTAAAAACATTGGCAGAAAAATTATTATAAATTTCATTTCGGTCAAAATGCTATAATTTTGTTCATTTTTTAATTTATTTTGTATTTGTTTCTTATTTCTCATACACACTGATTACTTTTGTAGCTAATATAAAGCCATCAATACCTACATCGTATGACGTGCTTTCGGCCACAATCGTGAAATCGTCATTGACTTTTCTTTAAAGACTGCGTGCAATTCTTGCATCTTTGGATGTAGTTTTTTTCTTTTTGTTCTGCTGTATTATACGAAATAAGATTTCTAATAAAGACAATGAAATAAAAACGCTCCAAAAAATTTTTGTATACATATTTAATGCAAAGAATATTACTTTGTGACAAAAAAAAAATTTAAAAAAAAAATATATGTGGGAATTTTTTTTATTGATATTTTTGGAGCATATACTGAAGAGTATGCTCTATTCATAAAAATATAAAAAAAAAATTTCCTAGTGTCGATACCCCCTTAAAAATTCAAAAATAAATGTTATTTTCGGTCCCTGGTTAAAAGTTATTCCTAAATTTAAAGTAATTACTTCGAAGTAATTGCTAAGCTTTATTTATATGACCCATTATATTATTATTATTATTATTATTATTATTATTATTATTATTAATATTATTATTATTATTATTATTATTATTATTATTATTATTACTGTATTTGTTGATTGTATTATTATATAATAACAACATAATTATTTATATTTATTACCCTTTTAACTGCATATCATTTCACCGAAAGACTTGCAGATTGTACTGTGGGCCATTTGTACTAGTTGCTTCCCAGAAAATTTTTGTATTTCGTAGAACTAATTGAAGAACAAATTTTCTGTAAGCAACCGACTTTTTGCTCAAAACTAGAATTGATTCATCTAGAGTCAGTTTTCGGTCTAGTTATATTTTAGTTAAACGTTCCGGTTCCGAGGAACAGGTTAGGTTGATTGCTAAATGTTTACTGTTAAATACATAAAATGATTGGACATAGTGTTTGTATGTTCAACACTTGTTATCTGTCTACTTTATTTGATTATTGTTTATTTGGTTAAACAAACAAATAAGTCACGCGGCGCTAACTTTCGACCGCTGCACCTTTTTTGCACAAATTAAGATTCATAAACATTCAATGGTATGGCACCCACCCAACTTGCTCGGTTTGTTCTCGTATAAGAACTTTTGTAAGTGCTAATACATGAATGCATGCCGCAAAACATTGCATTGGATGTATTTTTGAAATATAGTAGCACTGGGTACGATACATTCATTATGATCTCATGAATGTTCACAACAGCGTATAAACATTGGCACGTGTGTGGTCTCGATTTGTATTATTTAGTAAGTGTTGCTTGTAATGTAAGTTTGATGATAATCATTAAAATTAATTAATTATTTTAGTAGTTTTGAGAAATGATTTACTTTAAAACGATTTACTTGCATTTGAATTGATTTCCATTTGATATACATCAGCAATCTTAAGGCTCCATTAGTCTTTGCGTTCCGTGACGTTTCTGTAATGTACCGTGCCGGATTGGTCTTTTGTGTAGTTAGTCTTCTCCGTAACAACGTATCAGCTGTTTAGTGTTGTTTTTCTTAGCAGAGATCTGCGCCAACCAGATTAATCGGTTGCGGTGGGTAATTAAAAAAATTGCAGCGGCGGCTTAAAGCTGGCTGTGAGCCAAAAGCTGATCGGCTAGCCAACTTTAAGTTGACATATTCAAAACATCGGCCTAACGGTAAAAAAAAGAAAATTAAAAAAATATATACTATTTTAGATTTTTATCGTGTAAAAAAATGTTCGACGGCGGCGCTCATAAAAATTAGACGGCGGCTAAGCTTAGCCGGTTTAAGCCACTCATCGCAGATCTCAAAATACTAGCTGTCAACTCGCTGTCACTTAACGGATAACAAAAATTCTGTTTCCAACAGGTTCATCCGACAAGGCACGTAACATTACAGACAAACTAACAACTCAAATGCTTTTTCATAGAACAAAAACAAATCAGCTGATTCGTCACGGCACTTTACGTACAAACTAATTATACCTTTAGCCCTTACGGTCAACCAATTTCGTGCTGCCCTTGATTAATTTTAAAACAATAAAAAAAAAATTTTAATTAAATTAAAAATAAAATAAATTCAGAATTTAAAAATATACATAACCATAGAATAAGAATACTATAGATGGACGGTTAACCTCACGGCCCCAACAAAATTTTATGCAGATTGCAAAGGTTTGGTAACGGGCTCCCCAATGAGAGAATTTCGCTCTATTTTGAGCAAATTTCCCTGATTTTAAAGAAAATTAGTCTGCAAACTGAGAGGATTTCATTGATTTCAAAACAAATTTCCCCTATTTAAAAGCAAATTTGAGCAAATTTCCCATATCGAACCTTCGTAATCTGCACTGTGCACAGGCTGACATTCCCGCTCACGCTGCAAAAATCGTTCTCTTGGTTTTTGTATGTGCAGATACTAAAAATCCTCAGTACTTTAACTAGTTTTGAGTGTTTATTTTCAAAACTATTTATAACTAATTTTTAAGAATCCATTCGTTAAATTTTACAAAATTTATTTTTAAAATATAATATTTTCATGTTACTGTTATTAGCCGCTAGATGGCGCCATCAATGTATCCGAAGTTTTGAAGATGGCACTATTTTGTTCCCTCCCGATTTTTTAAAATGGCCCATATCTCGAAAACTAAGAGAGATAGAGCAAAATTGATGAAAAAGGGCATCTCTATCCAAAAATGGACCTTGGTGGGGCCTTGAACAATCGGAAATTTTTAATAAAAATTTTCCACTTCATAAAATTGCCCATGTCTCGAAAACTAACCGATATAGAGCAAAATGGACAAAATGTTTGCTCCACAGGAGTGCCCTTATATGCCCTCACATGATATGGTCTATGCCCAGGGAGGATCCCGACTACCGGATAAATTCTTCGACTCAGTATAATTACAGATAAAACTGTAGCTTTACAAATTTTTTACTTAAATTTAGATTTGTTAAAAACAGAAATAATTTTTTTTGAGTGTATGGTTTGCTACCGATTGGAAAAAATTTTACTGGGATTCTATTTATGACCAAATTGTATTCTGTGTATAAAATTAAATTCAGAAAAGACCCTTGTAAGTTTAAAATCATTTTGTTAATTTTTCTTTGAAACTTTGTATTCCCTAGTTTTGAAATGTAGTTTAACCATACATGAGACTAATTAATTATTTGGACAAATTAATTGGTGATTTCATTACCATTAAATTGAAACTAATGCTAATGAAATTTTTGGCATTATTATTACTTGGACTAATGCTAATGCTTTGAAATATATCGATTTCATTACTAATGCCAATTGTATAGTAAATTCATTACG
Organism: Leucophora obtusa; assembly: GCA_949987735.1. Classification (NCBI taxonomy): domain Eukaryota; kingdom Metazoa; phylum Arthropoda; class Insecta; order Diptera; family Anthomyiidae; genus Leucophora; species Leucophora obtusa. Next base: position 136,483,874 of record OX465299.1, read on the forward strand.
ATTACTAATGCCTCAATTATAAGAAAGAATTGGCATTTGTAAACGTCATTTTATAGATTTCAAATTCATTTCTGAGCTTGCAAATGCGGAATGCGAAAAGGGTTTTGTGGTATAAAAAATTAATTAAAATACTTAATCAGCGATTTACATTGTGCAAAGGAATATGTTGATGCAAGCATTTTACTTTTTGCAAAATTATTTTCGCAAATTTTTTTTTTCAAACTAACCCGTCTTTGGTATGAGTTATGGGTTTCGCGTTCCGCGGTTATTTTGCAATTTTTTAAGTGTGGTGTTTTTAAATTTATAATCTAGGGACTATAATACCCAATTCATAGAACAAAGTTCTGTGATTAATTGAAAAAAGAAATCGCGAAAAAAGTCGCACGAAAAAATTTCCAAAAAGGAAAATTCTTACATCAGTATGTTTGTTTGCAGAATAAAAATCGCTGATTTAGTTTTTAAATTCAACTTTTGTACCATAAAGTATTTTTTTCGCGTTCCGCGGTTATTTTGCAATTTTTTAAGTGCGGTTTTTTAAAATTTATAATCTAGGGACTATAAAACCCAATTCATAGAACAAAGTCCTGTGATTAATTGAAAAAAGAAATCGCGTAAAAAGTCGCGGGAAAAAAATTTACAAAAGGAAAATTCTTACATCAGTATGTTTGTTTGCAGAATGAAAATCGCTGATTAAGTTTTCTAATTAAATTTTTGTACAATAAAGACTTTTTTCGCGTTCCGCGATTATTTTGCAATTTTTTAAGTGTTTTTTAAAATTTATAATCTAGGGACTATAACACCCATTTCATAGAACAAAGTTCGGTGGCTAGTTGAAAAAAAAGCAATCTATCCATCCCCCTTTTTTTGTAAACAAATGCTTTTTTTTACTCAATTGTTCATAGTTTTTAAGGCATTAGTGCGATTTCATTAGCATTAGTATTACAAATTCTAATGCCAGAAAATTTCAGTACCATTAAATGGTAATGAAATTTTTTTGCCATTAGCATTAGTCAACTAATGATAATGAAATTTCATTGCCAATGAAAAAATCCCAAGTATGAGTTTATCCAACTCTATCGGTCATTTCTCTCAGTTGAAAAAATTGGGGAAAAAGAAGGAGTCTAAAGTCAGTTTCTTGGTTTCGAAAATTTTTAAAGTATCTGAATAAACTTTGCATAATATTTTGTATATTTATAATCTATCAGTATTAATATGTTGCACGTCCGATATATTTTCAGTATTTATCTGTGTTATTATAAAATTTTTACTTAATCAATTCTATCAAATTGTCTTGTCGTTTATCATTTACCAAGTATTCACAATTTCTTATAGCCAATGCATCAAATCAAATAATAATATGTAGTAATATTTTTTTTTGCCAGACTTTAGTTAGACCACCCAAACTGTAATGTTTCAAAAAAATCGAAATGCTTTTGAACATTGCATAATTAAATTATGACGTAATTAATTTGTACCATTAAACTTAATGACACAGTCCGCGATACCCAGTAAAACTTCACATTCTGAACCAGCAAAACCTCACATTCATTACCCAATAATATTAAAAGTAATTTATTGTCATAGAGAACTATGCCATTGGATTTTTTTAATTAAGGTACACATACACGTTCAATATTATTTAAAGTATTTAAAAATAAAAGGGTCATATGCATAATCACTTTTTAAATTTACAAATGGCTTATAAAACACATTTTTCATACAAAATTCATTTTATTTAACGTCTTATAAGGTTTTCAAATTATTATGCATAAGCACTAAGGAGTTCCGATTGTTTGATTTTTGAAAAATTTTTCAATAATATTGAAAGTGTTTTCCCTACTTTAAAAATAAGATGATCAAGCTGGAATCCGAATCTGGGATCTCTGATTGTTAGCCGAAAACTTAAGTCTCTGAGATTAATTCCTTCAAATATAAATGAATTGTTGTTCATCGTGGTTTCGTTCGTAGTATCTAAAAACATGTAGCTAACCCTCTTGATAACAAAAACACAAAGTAATCAGTGTGTTCGTTTACTCAAAATTCTTACTATTTTTACTACAATTGGAAAGTTTTGTTTACTTTTTGTACTGAATTTATCCAGCTGTAGTAAAAGTAGTAACTTGTAGTAAGTAAACGAATACGCTTAATATGTCTAAAAATAGATTTTCAAAAATGTTTCAATTATTTTTCAGTCATAAGTAACTAGTTGTCATTGCGAGGTAATGCATGAATATATGGCACCTATTACTCAAGTTTTGCTGGGTAATATCAATGTATCAACATCATATCGTTGCATTTAACTTTGTATATCTGCGAACCATGTAATATATGACTGTACCAAATTGCTGGATTTGTTTTTATACCCTACACCACTATGTGGTCAGGGTATTATAAGTTTGTGCTGATGTTTGTAACACCAAAAAATATTGGTCGTAGACCCACCTTATAGTATACCGATCGGTTCAGAATTTTTTTTTATTTCGATTTAACGATGTCCGTCTGTCCGTCCGTCCGTCTGTCTGTCTGTCCATGCAATCTTGTGCGCACTCTACAGGTCGCAGCTATTAAGATATTTTGATGAAATTTGGTACGCAGACCTATGTTGGCCCAAGGACGAACAAGTTTGATTTTTTTGAACATTGGTCCATGTTTAGACCTAGTGCCCATATAAGGGTCCTACCAAAATTATATTGTTTATACGCTGCAGGTCATAAATATTAAGATATTTTGACGAAATTTGGTCCACAGACCTATGTTAGCCCAATAACGCAGCCTATTGATTTTGGTGCACATCGGTCCATGTTTAGACCTAGTGCCCATATAAGGGTCCTACCAAAATTATACTGTTTATACGCTGCAGGTCGTAAATATTAAGATATTTTGATGAAATTTGGTACACAGTCCTACATTGGCCCAATAACGCAGCCTATTGATTTTGGTGAACATCGGTCCATTTTTAGACCTAGTGCCCATATAAGGGTCCTACCAAAATTATACTGTTTATACGCTGCAGGTCGTAACTATTAAGATATTTTAATGAAATTTGGTGCACAGACCTATATTGGCCCAATAACGCAGCCTACTGATTTTGGTGAACATCGGTCCATGTTTAGACCTAGTGCCCATATAAGGGTCCTACCAAAATTATACTGTTTATACGCTGCAGGTCGTAAATATTAAGATATTTTGATGAAATTTGGTACACAGACCTACATTGGCCCAATAACGCAGCCTATTGATTTTGGTGAACATCGGTCCATGTTTAGACCTAGTGCCCATATAAGGTTCCTACCAAAATTATAATGTTTATACGCTGCAAGTCGCAAATATTAAGATATTTTGATGAAATTTGGTACACAGACCTATATTGGCCCAATAACGCAGCCTATTGATTTTGGTGAACATCGGTCTATGTTTAGACCTAGTGCCCATATAAGGGTCCTACCAAAATTATACTGTTTATACGCTGCAGGTATTAATATTAAGATATTTTGATGAAATTTGGTACATAGACCTATGTTGGCCCAAGGACGAAGCCTATTGATTTTGGCGAACATCGGTCCATGTTTAGAACTAGTGCCCATATAAGGGTCCCCCCAAAATTATATTGTTTATACGCTGCAGGTCGCAAATATTAAGATATTTTGATGAAATTTGGTACATAGACCTATGTTGGCCCAAGGACGAAGCCTATTGATTTTGGTGAACATCGGTCCATGTTTAGAACTAGTGCCCATATAAGGGTCCTCCCAAAATTAGCTTGGTTATAAACTGCAGGTCGCAAATATTAAGATATTTTAATGAAATTTGGTGCGCTGACTCACATTATAGAAAATTTTGACATAAGCCCCATTTTAACCCATTCGAATTTCGGATCCAAACAATACACCAGACTGGTGTAGGGTATTGTATAGTCGGCATGCCCGACTTTAACCTTTTTACTCGTTCTTTTTGGTTTTCTACAAAAAATTTCATCATATGCAATAAGTAGATAAAACAAAAAATTATGACGTGAATGAAAAACCTCGAACCAAACAAATCGGCAGATTTCCCACCCAATGTGTTAATAAAGAAAAGAAACTAAACAATGTAACTAATGAAATCAATTGACATACACTCGCATAGAAATTGAGTATAATTTACACACACATACATATGCAATTGCACAAATGATGTTGGACTATTATTTAATATATACGCTCAATATAATATGCCATTAAAAAACCATCGATCATTTTACAAATCTATCGATATCCACGTACACATGAGTTTATAAAATGTTAGCTAGCATTGTTTTCATACGGTGGGTCTCATACTACAGCGTTAACTTTAACTTAAAATGTAAAAGAGAAAATGTAAAAAAATTCTCGGTGTAAATAAAGGGGGATACGTGTTGGCAAAATGTCTGATTTACAGCGGTAACAGCCCTGTGGGAAAAGGACTGGTAATTTTAACATGGACTTGTAATAGGAGGGGGTGAATTTCGCTTTGTGATATGTCACAGGACTAACGCAAAAGTACAAGTCACAGGACTAATGCAAAAGAACGCGTCGCAGAACTAACGCAAAAGAATAGGTAACGGAACTCATACAAAAAGATATAAAATCGTAATAGTTTCAAAATAAACGAACTTGGGTGTAATATGTACTTTAAAATTCATTTTATAATATTAGTTTTAATATTAATCTTTTAACTATTTTAATTTTAATGAAAATAAAAGCAAATAAAGTAATTTGAAATAAACATAACCTCACAAAACAGAGATTTTGGTCCGTGTGGTGACGAAAAATAAACTTTTATTAACAATGTAAAAAGCTAGTCGGGAACCTCAAGGGCCCTACAACAAATTTGTAAATTTTCCAGTACTCGCATCGTTTGAGCACTATAACTTCAACGGATTTGAAAGACAAACCTAGCAAGACACCCTCCAAAAAATACATTCCCATAAAAAACACCAAACATTTTAGCATTTTTAGACATAAACGGTGTTATGCATAAAGTTTCTAAATAGTTTAATTACACGTTTTTAAGTTTATTTGGCCAAAACAGTATACAGTATGTGTATTTATATTAAAATTCCTATATTAAATTTAAACAATTAGGAATAAATAATAAATAAATAGTAAATTATTTTACATACTTTTTGGTATGGAACCACCAAGAACTTTCAAACTTAAATTTTTAAAATGCAAATAAATTTTGCTCCAGAGCACTGCGCACGGCCAACTTGTAATTAAGAATAAAAATGCCCAGCAAAAACTTGGTAATGACTGGTCATTACTACATGCATTACTTAGATCTCATATCTCATTACCCTTTGAATTACTTTTAAACTGAATGTAATGAGTTACCGATAATTATACCCCACACATTACAATTTCACAATAGCTGAAACAAATAATATATGTTCTAAATCATTAAAAACAATAACTATGGCGTAGCCTAGTGTTTAGGCTACGTTGTTTTTTTTTTTTTTTTGGTAATTTATATTAAACATCTATTTATAGAAACGTTGATGTTCATTAAGCAGTATTTAATAACAACAATTTTTGTGAAAAATAGACATGTATAACAGCTGCCACAATAAATGTGAACACACGTTAAAGCATTAAAAATCATAGCGATGTCGTAGTCTAATGGTTAGAGTGTTTGCCTGAAAATCGTGAGGTACGCTGATCAATTCGTGTCAGCTCCTATTGGTTTTTAAATTTTTATACTTTTTTAAATTTATATTCAACATCTATTTATAGAACAGTGGATAAACTACTTACAGGTAACATCAGTGTAATGACTTTCCTCCAATGACATCACCATGTTAAAATAAGTAGTTTAGTAAATAAAAGGTAACTAGTGAACACTTAAGATTTCAATACCTACCCAGCAAAACCTTGGTAATGACTGGTCATTACTACATGCATTACTTAGATCTCATATCTCATTACCCGTTGAATTACTTTTAAACTGAATGTAATGAGTTACCGATAATTATACCCCACACATTACTATTTCACAATAGCTGAAACCAATAATATATGTTCTAAATCATTAAAAACCATAACTATGGCGTAGCCTAGTGGTTATCGTTTTTGCCTGACAGACATGAGGATCGCTGCTCAACTCGTGTTAGCTTCCATTGTTGTTTTTTTTTTTGTAATTTATATTAAACATCTATTTATAGAAATGTTGATGTTCATTAAGCAGTATTTAATAACAACAAGTTTTGTGAAAAATAGACATGTATAACAGTTGCCACAATAAATGTGTACATAAGTTAAAGCATTAAAAATCATAGTGATGTCGTGGTCTAATGGTTAGAGTGTTTGCCTGACAATCGTGGGGTACGCTGATCAATACGTGTCAGCTCCTATTGGTTTTTAAATTTTTATATTTTTTTAAATCTATATTCAACATCTATTTATAGAACAGTTGGTAAACTACTTACAGGTAACATCAGTGTAATGACTTTCCTCCAATGACATCACCATGTTAAAATAAGTAGTTTAGTAATTAAAAGGTAACTAGTGAACACTTAAGATTTCAATACCTAAAACTCATTACATGGTAATGAAAGGTTTTGCTGGGTGGTAATGAAAGGTTTTGCTGGGTGGCTGCAAAAACTTCTGAAGCAAACTTTAAGTGTCAAATATTTCGTTAAGTTTTACAAATGTTACAATCTGAAAAAGTTTCATTGTAAATAAACTAAAACACTTGGTGATGCCAGATTGAATATAAAAATAAAATCATGGGGATTTTGGAGACAGCGCTAACAGTAGGGTAAAGCCTAAAATAAGCATTTTATAAAATTTGGAAAACAAAGTTCTCAGTTAAAACCATAGCTGTTAAATTTCGATTACGATTACTAATCAATTAGATTACTTTTTGAAAAGAATTGCATTGATTATATAATTCTATATTACACAATTTCTGATTATTAATTGATTACGATTACAAATAATCTAAAAGTATTCAAGATTACTTGAGATTACCATAAAATAATCAAAAAGAATTAAAAGTAATCAAAAAATAATTCGACTACTTTCAAAGATTACTTTTGATTCTTTTTGATTATTTTCAAAAATATTCGGCATGAGTTACAATGCCTTAGTAGAATTTTTGCGTGATTGAAATGTTCTGAAATGTCATTTGAAATTTGGATAAGTTTTCGTGCTAAAAATATAGAAATTACCTTGTTTTTTTTTTATTTATTATTATTTATGATTATTTTTGATTATATTTTGTCGTAATTACAAGTAATCCTGACTACTTTTAGATTATTAGGCATCATAATCAATTAGTAATCGTCCAAAACTGAATATAATCGTAATTTAATCATTACTTTAAAATCATTACTTCACCTTTATTATAATTACTAATCATTACTTAACAGCTATGGTTAAAACCATAATCACAAATCACAAAAAATGGAACAATAAACACCAAAAAATATTGGTCCTAGACCCACCTTATAGTATATCGATCGGCTCAAAATTTTTTTTTACTTCGATTTAACGATGTCCGTCTGTCCGTTTTTCCGTCCCTCCGTCTGTCTGTCCATGCATTCTTGTGCGCACTCTAAAGGTCGCAAATATTAAGATATTTTGACGAAATTTTGTACATCGTCCTTGGGCCGACGCCTTGAATTTTCTTTTGTACATGCTGCAGGTCGCAAATACGAAGGTATTTTTATGAAATTTGGTACACAGACCTACTTCGAGTACAAGAACGCAGCCTATTGATTTTGGTTGAAATCGGTCCATGTTTAGACCTAGTGCCCATATAAGGGTACCCCCAAAATTGGTTTGGTTACACGTTGCAGGTCGCAAATACGAAGATATTTCAATGAAATTTGGTTCGCTGACTTACATGTTCCCAAGGAAAAAGCCTATTGATTCTAGATAGGTTCGGTTCATATTTGGACCTATCGCCCATATGGACTATTTCTCTTCTTTTATGATTTTCTCTTCTTTTATGATTTTGAAGAAAATTTGGCACAAGTCCGTTTTAACCCATTCAAATTTCGGATCCAAACATTAGTGAGACTGGTGTAGGGTATTTTATAGTCGGCATGCCCGACTTTAACCTTTTTACTGTTTTTTTTTCATGTTTTGATTTATTATAAATTATTTTTATTGTTAAAATCTTCAAAACAATATTATTCACCTAGGATTAACGAGCCAATCATTTACTAACTTTATGAATCTTTAACAATTTATTTGAAAGTGGAGGCACATTAAATTAGGGTGTTGCCAGAATAAAACGAGAAATTAGCAAACTGTTATTTAACGATTATGCATAACATTTTCAAATAAATGTTAACTTGATAGTGCAGGTTTCCCTAGTCCATTTTTACTCCCAAAATATAAGACTGGGCCGATAAAAAAAAAAAAAAAAAAATCAGATTCGTTATGTCTCCTCAATCAGATAAATTATTTAGGGCGCGTGTGAACAGGCTAAATTTAAACTAAACTAAAATAACAATTATTTTCATTTTTGCATTAAAAAATACAAAAATTGGTTCTTCGGAATTTCTATATTTTCCTATATTTAGGTGCCTATTCCTACGAAAAGTCTGTGACTTTTAGATGTGTCTGCAATCCCCATGTATTTGTTGTTGCAAAGTCACAATAAATTATATTTATTCAAATGTTTGTTTGAAAATTTCAAAAAAATTAAGACCTGGTATCGACACAATCATAACATTGACAGATAAAATTTGAATTTTTTAAATTTTATTGTTGTTTTGTATGAAAAGTTAAGACTCTCAGTCTTAAAAATAGTCTTATGATGGTCACAATGAGTCACAAGTAGGAATAGGCACCTTAGTTAGAATATTGTTCTACCTCAACTCCAAATTGTAATATGATATTGTCATATTAGATTTTATTTGTTGTTTCAAAAAGGTTGATCATATTCATGAATTTTTTCGTGGGAATCACCTAGGTTATTCAATTAATCGGCTTTTTATTTTAATCGATTAATCGTTCAAATAATTATTCGCGTTTTTTATTTAACCGATTAATCGAAAAAACTTTAAAATTAATCAATTAATCGAAAAAAAATGTATGTAAAATAATATACATATATTTTTTGTACTTTTAATAATTTTATTTAAAAAAAGGAACAAAAATACTTTCAGTAACTCTTTTAAAATTCCTAAAAACTAAAAGTGTAATAATTAAGATATGTTTATTTTTGTTGTTTATTTTTTTCTGTCCTCTGCCTCAATATTCAAATTTATCCATATCGGAGAAAACCTGACCGCACACCTTACTGGTAAATTTAGCATTTTAAGTTAAGCCTGAATTAGCCAGACGTTAACGTAGCTCTCTATAATATGTTTAATGAGTCAGAGGAGAGTAGAACAACCCGTATATTAATTATTAATTTGTATCTCTTTCGTATGCATTGAACACATAAAAAACGAGAATGCAGGAAAACTTCAGTTGAGAATTTATTTTCCCTTTACGTGCACGTTCTTCCTTCCATTTACAATATTTTATTTGCTAAAGGATATTATGAATGCACAGTGCTTACTAAACAAGCTTAATTACATTGGGCATTATTTATAATTAATAATTATAATGCTTATTAATTATTAAATTATTAAGGCTTTAATATTAATATTTAAAAAATTGTAAACAAATAACTAAAAATTTTATTAAACTTAAATATTGTTAGATCTGTCAAAACAACATATTAGTATTTTGGGAGATGACACCCCCAGTAAAAATAGTTATATATTGTCATATATAATGTGAAAATTTCATCTTTTTTAAATTTTTGCTCATCAAGCACTTTTTCTTATAAACTTTTGTTTCGGAATTAACACTGCCTATTAACTTTACAATGGTTTTTTGCCTTGCAAATGTAATTGAATGAAACATTATTTTCATCAATGGATTTTATTGGGCGAATGATTATATAAAGTTGATGTACAAGTCCACCGTTCGGCAGGTATCTCTCTCAGGTGCTGTGAATGTTTTGATCATGTTTTCTTGATAGGTTTTTAGGGAATATTTGAATTTTGTCAATTTATTCACGCGAGTGTTTGGTATGGTGCGCGGATGTTATGGGCAGCAGTTATTGTATCTCGTGTGTAATACTAGAGTGGACTTGGTAAGATTTTTCTGTGTTTTTTTAATTTTTGTGATCATTTGAGATTTGGTTTGTTATTTTTGCCTATTCTGGTAATTTTTCGGGATCATGTTGATATGCATCCCAGAGGTGTGCTATGGAACCAGTAGGTTAATTCTGCTGATGAGTCCCTTTGGCAGGTGACGAAATTGCTTCATTGCTCAAGTGCCTGCATGGCTACGCTTTTGTATGGATGGTGGGTTTGGTTATTATGTTTTTGTTTTCTGGTTAAGTTTTTTTTTTTTGGGGGGGAGGGGGAGATTTATTTTCATTTTCGGTGGTAAGTTCTAGCGATGAATGGAAAAAACAGATAAGTGTGATAATTTAGGGCTCTTTTTCTCCTAAATGTCTTTACGCAGGATTACCGAATTGGAGAACATAGATCGTCGATGACCCAAGTAGGGAACTGGCTATCAAAAGAATCATCTTTAGGCCCCTTAGGTGTACGGTAGGGTCTTTAATGATAAATTGAGGGAGTTATCTACATAATATTAAAGAGGTATTGCGTTCATTGAAATTTATGCAGAAAACTCTCTTTTTTTCAATAAATCTCAAATAACTATTTAAATATATTAAAAAAAAACACTTTAAAATATGTATAGATTTGTTATACAAAAAATACAAAATTTTAGTTTTTGAAAGCCTTGATTAGTTCCGGAGATACAGCATGTCAAAATTTTAACTTTAGTTCCAAATATTTCCACTAGGGGGTGTTGCAAAAGCACAAAATTACTCTAAAATACTTTCTTCATGTGTATCAATGTTTCTTAAAACTTTGGCCGAGAAAGGATTAAAAAAAACATTTGGAAACTCGCATTCTTCTGCGAAGAACGAGCGAGAAAAATACGAAACCTCCAAAAATTCGCCGCTGGATTCTTTTTATCAAATTAAACCCAAAACTATCAAAAAACCCGAAGTTTTAGTTCAAAAAACACTTTAATAATTTTGCCCAGCTTTTCGAGTCAAATACTTACTCCTCTGTGCGACGATGAATTTTGTTTGTCTTTAAGAGAATTCGATTCACATTATTTTTTCTTTCCAGAATTGTGAAATTTGACTCTTCGTATCAAGAAGTTTCACTTGTAGTGCACTGGTGCTCAATCGAAACCTTGACAGCAATACTACCAGTTTCGAATTAATTACATATAAAAGGAGGAAAATATATTGGTATTTTATGATAGAAGAATTGTTTTCTCCCTAGGGAAAAGTCAAAATATGAGGCTTTTACAATACGAAAAAGTGGTCAGAAAGTGACGAATGCTCTATGGGTTTTATAAAAAAATCATCCGGAATAACTCCCCAGCAAAAAAAATCGTCAAAAGAAGAGAAAAAGAAGCAGTGATTTGGATTCGATATTGTGAAAATTTGGATCGGAACCAATGAATTTTACATAGGGTTGTCATAGGGTGGAAGTTTTCTTTTATGATCCTTTTGATGTTCTTTTTAATTGGTGAAAAGGAATTAATTTTTGTTCGTAAAAAATTTAAGCAAATCACTTGGACCTGACAACTTAACTCAAAATAATTAAAGTTAAGTGCTTAACCACAGTTATAAATGTTAAATTTATATGAAAATATCTGTAGTTAGATAGATTTGGAAAGACTTAATTTCCTTCAAAATCACATTTTCGGAAGTTGTGAAAAAGAACAGTTTTAGAAGCGGAAAATCAGAACTTAATGATACTTTGGAATCAATGAAAAATTGATTTCTTAAGATCACTTCCACGTTTTTTGCTGGGTCATAATTCATATTCCTAAAAGTTTTCTTTAAGAAAACTCTGAGATTCTATAAAAATTTTTCTAAAGGCAAGGCCTCATATTGTTATGACTTTTATATTAAAAAAACCCTTTAGATTCTGAAAAATTTTTTCTATAGCAAAATTCTTAGATCATGAGAACTTTTTCCGATAAAAAAAAACCCTGATATTTTGTTGAGTTTTTCTTAAGGAAAAATGTTTCTATTCTGAGCACTTTTTCCGGATTTTGAGGACCCATCCTACAAATAAAACTCCATATACACTCTCAGAACAATTCCGTTGTGACAACGGAATTTTTTACCAACATTGATTCGGTTGCTGCAACCTCATAATTCGTTTGCAGCAACCGAATTTAGTTGGGGCAACCGAAATCAATTTCAATTCGGTTGCGGCAACCGAATTATCGGTTGCCTCAACTGAATTCGGTTGGGGCAACCGAATTACGAGGTTGCAGCAACCGACCCAAATCGGTTGTCACAACGAAATTGTTTTGAGAGTGTATCAAGAACTTTTTCTTCTAGAAAAACTCTTGAATGCTGAGGGCTTCTTACCACAGAATATCTATGTCTAAGAATTTTTCCTACACAAAAAAGTTCGCTGAATATGAGAACATTTTCACAGAATAAAGTTCTCAAAATCTGAGGTTTTTCTATAAGAAAAACCTTTTCTGTAGGAAAAAGAATATTGCATTTAAGGCTTTTCCTAGGGAAATAGTTATTTCTATAGCAAAAACTCTCCCTAATATGAAGTTTTTTAAAAGAAGTGCCCAGAATCTGAGGCCTTTCCTGTAGGAAAAACTACTTAGAATCTAAGGATTGCATTAGGCTAAATTAATATGACAACATTTTTGGCAATAAAATATTAAAAAAAAATGTTATTCATTTATTTTTGCGTGGCATAACGTATTTTATTTGAAAAAACATTAAAAAAATCACTTAAGTATTACTTCTAAAGCATAATTGCTCTAAAAGTGATCTTAAAATGTGATTTTGGTATTTCTAAACAGATGATCGGGGGATAATTTTTTTATTTTTACTATTTTTTTAATATTTACACAGAAAAAACAGTAGGCACCAACAATGGGAATTTGTGAAAGCAAACACATTTTCTTTTAAATTGAAATTTTTATCCCCAAAATTTTTTTGTTTGAAATTTTTGTAACTCGTTTGTAAATTGTTATCTTTCATATAAAAATTGTTTAAAAATAAAAATTCAAAGTTACAAAAAATAAAATAAATTTTTTTTTGGATTTACAAATTTCTTTCTTGGTGCCATTTTAAAAAGTTTTTTTTTGTATTTACAAATTTGGTATGAGAAAGGTGTTTAAAAATTTAATTAGAATTTTGTAAATTCGTTCTGTGTATAATTAATTTGTTTACAGAAACGAATAACGGTAAGGTTAACGGTAAATATATTGAATTTTGTTTATTACGGTAACGGTAATGGTAACGGTATTTAAGGCTGTTTCGGTAACGGTATACCGTTATCGAAACAACAATATCGGTACGTACCGGTATTATAAATTGAGTTAAAAACATATGAAAACAATTAAAAACTTAGCATATTTTTCATTTTAAGCGTTAAAATCCCAGATTATAAGATTTAAATTCAATGCTGATAGTTTCAGTAATTGAAATTATTATCTATAAATTTTTTTGATAAAAAGAACTCAAGATTATTATAAAAAACTTGAAAATTTTTTCCTTTTTTATATAACTTAATAAATACCGGTAAAATACCGGTAACTACCCATAAAAATAACGCTATCGGTAACGATAACGGTATTTGGAATTTTTTTAAAGGTATTGGTAACGGTAACGGTATTCAATTTGAAACGGTATTTTAGCGATAAGGGTATTATAACGATAACGGTAACCAACCCTGGTTTAAATTCAATAATTTTTAAATTTTAAAAATTTTCAAAAATATATAACATAAAAATGATGAAAAATTGCTCTCTATGTCCTTATGAAAATAGTACTGAAAAAAATACTGAATTGCAGTGCACCTTTTGCACTGTTTAAAAAGTACTTTTATTGAAGAGAATAAAGCACAATATCCCGCAGTGACAAAGTGGTGTTTTTATGCGAGTCAAATTTCATATCAAAGAATAGCTCAGCGGTACAGAGCTAGACTAGCAATCATGAGGTCGCAAGTTCGATACCTGGCAGAGGTAATAAAAAACTTTTGTAAAACAAAAAAAATAAAATTAGTTTTTGCAAAGAATTTTTTTTAACTTTTATTTGAAGAAAAAGAGTTTGCTTTGCACTCCTTCAAGAAGTCCTGAAAAAATGTTGAAGTGGGAGTACCTACTGCTCTCCTATGACAACTCAATGCTACAATCATTAGTGTTAATGTTAAAAAAGAAGTGCATTTGGATCATCAATTGTAGTTTTTTTTCTACTGCTTCAGCATCTCTTTTTTTGCTGGGAGGTAACTATTTATATTTTGAGCCTAGCAATGAAGAAATACAAATTTGTTATTGAAAATGTCTATTGTTTTTAAAAATATTCCCCATTATGATCAATACTCTTTTTTAGTCAATATACGAAAAATTGGTATTGTCTACCACATTTGTGAAAAAGGTTTCAATATTCGAAAGTGGTAACTACAAATACTGGTATCCTAATCAAATATGACCTTAAAGTCGAGTTTCTGTAGAACCAACCGAATTGTCGATTGTATTGGTAACACACACTACTACTGATTGGTATTGGTAAACGAATTTTATACCGTATTTGAAGAAAATAGCAAATATAAGCCAATACTTGCAAAATAAAAAAAAGATCCAACGAATCTAAACGCGAATGTAGCTTCAAATTCTTATATTTTTAAGATTTGAACTTGTATTCAATCTAAATTGTACTATCTTTTCAAATAAAAAACATATTTTTTAACTTTTGGTATCAGTCAATAAAAAAACAATCTACAAAAATACGTATTTTTTCGTAGGTTTCTATTTTTAGAAAAACTGATTTAAATAATTTCGGTTTTTTTTTTGGTCAAAAAAGTTTACTTTTATACAAATTTATTTCAATTCAAATTACAAGAAATTCTCAACTCATAATATTGTGAGTGTATGAGCTTCATTTTCAAATACAGGGGAAGGCATTAAAAGGGCCTTAGAGGCCCTAAACACAAAATTCTTTTTCAACTAGAGAGGGGGTCATACATTTTTTTAAGAACGCCGGATAAAGTGCCAAAAATATGGTTGTCAAAACTAATATCTTTTCTCTGCGTACATTAATTGAATGCCATATCGATCGACTCCATAAAAGAAAAGTTGAGAAAAATTAGGAAATAGCATATCGAGACCCTATATTCAATACTCTATATCTGCAATTTTGCTAAAATGAGTTTTTGATGCCAAAATCATTGTTGATGTTATATCCATCTATGATATCAATTTGGAAGCAAAATATCCATTCTCTGCCACTTTTTTGAACATTTTACATTTTCCTATATCTACAAACAAATTTATTTTCAAATACAGAAGTCTATATCTGCATACAAATTTAAACTATTTTAATTGTGTAAGGTATATATAATAGTTTCGCAAAGTTTGTTTTTTGCCACTAACCTCCAAACTTTCTTTTAGGAGATGTGCATCCCTACACAGAAAGAATTTACAAAATTCGAATTAAATTTTTTAACACCTTTCTCATACCAAATTTATAAATACAAAAAAAAAACTTTTTAAAAAAGCACCAACAAAGAAATTTGTTAATTCAAAATAAAATTTCTTTTTTTTTGTAACTCTGAATTTTTATTTTTAAACAATTTTTATATGAAAGATAACAATTTATAAACGAGTTACAAATATTTCAAACAAAAAAATTGTTGGGAATAAAATTTCAATTTAAAAGAAAATGTGATTGCTTTTGCAAATTCCCATTGTTGGTGCCTACTGTTTTTTTGTGTATATTATAAATTAAAAAACAAATCGCACTTAAAATTTGCAAAATTAATTTAGAAAAATTTTCCTTTTTGCAAAATTTTTTCGCGATTTTCTTTTTGGAAACTAAGAACCAGACTTTGCTGTAGAAATTGGTATTATAGTCCCAAGATTATAAATTAAAAAAAACCACACTTAAAAAATTGCCAAATAACCGCGGAGGAGGGCAAAAAAATTCTTTATGGTATAAAAAATTAATCAGCAATTTACATTGATACAAAAATTTAGCTTTTTGCAAATTTTATTTTTCGCGATTTTTGTTGTGCAACTAACCATAAAACTTTGTTTAATAAAATGTGTATTATAGTCCCTAGATTATAAATTAAAAAAAACCGCACTTCAAAATTTGCAAAATAAAATAGCGGAACGTGAAAAAAGCCTCAATGGTACAAAACTTGAATTAAAAAACTTGGTCAGCGATTTATATTCTGTAAACAAATATATTAATGCAAAAAATTTCCTTTTTGGACATTTTTTTCCTGATTTTTTTGCAATCAACCACCAAACGTTTTGTATGAAATGGGTATTATAGTCCCTAGATTATAAATTTTAAGAAATCGCACTTAAAAAATTGCCAAATAACTGCGGAATGCGAAACAGGGCAGAAAATGACTTAAAAGAGCTAATCAGCAATTGATATTCTGCCAACGAATATATTGGTGTGAAATTTACCTTTTGCAAAATTTTTTCGCATTTTTTTTTTTTTTTGCAAACTAACCACCAAACTTTGGGCAAGATATGGGTGTTGTAGTCTTGGATTATGGATTAAAATACACCGCAATGAAAAAATTCCAAGCAATGGCGGAGTGGAAAAAAGGATTTGTGCCGCAGCAAATGAATTAAGAAACTTAATCCGCGATTAACATTCTGCAAACGAATATAATTTTGCAAACTTTTTGGATTTGTAAAATTTTTTCCGCAGTGTTTTTTTTTTTTTTTTTAAACTAAGCATTAATTTTTGGAATAAGATATTTATACCCATATCTTATTCCAAAAATTAATGCTTAGTCCTTGGATTATTAATTTCAAAAAACCGAACGAACGAGCATTTTCCATCTCTGATTAACAATTCTGTGTTCGTTGCTGTTTGAAGGCACATAATATTGTTTTCCACAAAAAGTATAGAGAGATTTGCATGGCCATTGGATCCTAATAATGCATATTTTTTATATTTATCAAAACTACATATCTGCTAGTATGAACATAAAATTATATTAAAATTTTATTTCAGAACTCTATATCTACATTAGCGACGTAAATAACGCAAATAATTCCAAAATATGTATACTTAGGAATAAGTTGCCATTTTTAAATAATATTCTAGAAGACAGATTGATTCAAAAAAATCTTATAGGCAAGTGAATCAGTTTTATTGCTCTCCTGAACAATTGTATTATTGCTGATATAGAGTATTGAATCCAGTGTATCGATATATTGTTTTTTAAAATTCCTGTTAAATTAAAATTCAAATAAACGATGTGCTAATACTTATTATCACAAAAATTTATTTTAAATATTTACCGTTAGGAATCAATAAAGTGTTTTCACATTTAAATTTAATAAAATTCAGAAAGTGGAGTTAATCGATTTGGAAAATGCAGAATTCAATTCATACATTATTTTACTCGTGTTGTTGCTTTTGCTAATACAAGTGTCTCTCCCGACCATTTGTTATGGAAAATATGTAGTTTTGTTAATTATTTGCGCATTTGTGACAAAAAAATAAAAATAAAATGTATAAAAGTCTATAGAGACATGTATTGCACTTAATTGATACGCAATTAGCGACTAAACAACATACAAATAACATTTGTATGTGGATTCCTTTGTGCAAATGCATTTTTGATATGTATTTTGTTTACACATTTATGTACAAACAATTGACACTAATGTGTCAATATTTGATACAACATAACACAATAAAATTATAAAAAATAATAAAATATCAAACGCCTACAAAAAAATATCCGCTGAGACAGACTGTTTTTATCTAGACTATTAATATACGAGAACATTTATTTTTGTACATATGTTTATGACATTTAAAGCACTTTAATTATAACAAGTAAAAAATTAAAGTTGGGCATGTCGATACCACAGTACGTTTGTGGCCATATTTCGGGAAGCGGATCTAATTCCGCGAATCACACTACAATAAACGGTGCAATAAATATAGTGAAATATATATTGTGTCTGTGTAAAATATTTTTGGTTTACAAAGTTCAGAAAAATATACCACATATTAAGGGGTATAATTTTACAAAACGCGTTTAAAAAGTTCAAGCTACGATTTCTTTAACTGGTAGGGGCTCCGAACTTTATGTTGTCTGTTAGGTCGAATATTCTTCTTTCCGAATTGGTGCTTTACCTTATTATCACTCCGACAGTTTCACAGACTAAACATTCTAAACACCGATGTTTAATTTTTCGGGGTTTTGCTGTTTTTTTGGGGGTTTTGAAACTTTACACGTCGGCGTTTTTGTTTTCTGGTTCCCAAAAGTTAAGCTATCAGATAGGTCTTAAATTCTTCTTACGAATTGCTTCGATTTATTCAAAAATGTACACCAGAGCATGCAAAATAGGGGTTGTCCTTATGGTATGACAAACCTATGTACCAAGTTTCATCCAATTGTCTTTGGAACTGCGGCTTGTAGTTTGATTACAAAGGTCGCTGATTTTACTTGAACAGGCGCATAGACACCGCTAAATCAGCCCAGCCTGTGATTCTGAATCGATAGGCATGTTTCAAGATGGGTCTATGCCCATCATTTTTAGTAGTTACAAACATCAGCAAAAACTAAATATACCCTGCAACACAGAGTGGTGTAGGGTACAAAAAGTAATTTAAAAGTGTGTCATAGGAGAATAAACTATAAACACTTTTGAAGCATTAATATTGATTTGTAACAGCAGAGTAGGCACATAACATGTATTTGATTATTTGAACTGGGCGTATATCACGCGCATATTCAGCAATTAATATCAGGAATATTTTATACCCCCACTATGAATTTTACCCTTATAAAAAATACCTACTTTTAGAAGAACGTGGGAGTTCATATAATGTAATCAATTTAATGTACATTACATTGTGTATATTTACAAAGGGCCACTACAAAATGATTCCATTCAGTTCTATTAGATGATTTGCGTGTTGAGATGTGTGTTGTATATAGTTGAAGTCCAGAATAATCGTAGAATCCTGCGTAAGCAACGGTTGACGAATACCTCCACCGCGTTTACATCTCGTGGTAATTCGTTCTACTTGTTTATTCCTTATTTGCTTTTAGTGCAGTTTAGCGTTAAATATTCCGGTAAGTTCGGTTGCCTCAGTTGTGTTCTCGAAAATAAAAGGAGATAGTATTAGATAGCATGTCAGATAGCATGTCCGAATAATGTTGCCTCCAAATTTCAAATTGTTTTGACCGGCATGTTGTTAGCACTCCATCGTTGTTCTTTAGGGGCTTAGTGGCTGCCAAGTTTTTACCGAAAAACATTTTAGTGATGGCGTAGACTTTTCGATCTGTGCTCTACTGCGGCATTTTGTGCATCACACGCGAGTTGTCTGTAAAATAGCCTCTTATCGCTTCTGGCACCTTTTACATGCTTATCGTGGCAACTGGATGCTTCTCTTAGCGCAGCTTTATCGAATCGAGTCCTGGCTGCATTGAGTTGGGATTTGGCTTCCTTTCTTGTTTGTATCAATTTCCGGGTCTCATCAGATATCCATTGTTTTTAAAGCGTGCTTGGATGGTCGGGCATTCTAAAACTAGGTGAGGACATTCAATATTTAAGCCTTCTTTTAACCCTTCGATGTAGTTTTGCGCTGTCCTTTTTTGGCTGTCTTATTGGGTCTTAGCATTGCCGCGACCTTAAGGCGGATAGAGACGATTACTAAGTGGTGGTCTGAGAAGCAGTCAGCCCCACTTTTAGCTCGTACGTCGAGAAGGCTTTTTCGCCAAGTTTTGCTGATGGTTACATGGTCGATCTGGTTTTCTGTCGGACCGTCTGGCGATATCCACGTAGCTTTGTGCATATTTTTGTGAGGAAACAGTGTGCCTCCGATCACAAGGTTGTTATTGCTGCACATTTCGGTAAACAGCCTCCCGTTCTCCGTCATTTTGCCGATACCATGCGTTCCCATGATTTTTTCGCGACCCTTGTTGTCTGACCTAAGTGGCGCATTCATATCACCCATTAGTATCTTTATGTTGCCTCGAGATATTGAGAATAATACCAGGTTTAGATGGCTATAAAAGTTGCCCTTTTCTGCAGCATCGGATGTCTCTGTGGGTGCGCAAAATTTGGCTCTGGTTTGGAAGTTCGCAAGGATTATTCTATCCCCGAATGGCTTCCAATTAATTAAAACATGTCGGGCTTCTTTGGACAATAAGAAACTGACACCGACATCTTGGCTGGTGGTCCGGATTTCCAGAGTATAAAAAAGTGTTGTTGTCAGGAGCTTTGAATTCACCGGACTCTATTTTCGACTGAAATTGAGAAAATTCCAAATGTAATTCCGATTTTTCACATAAAATTGAGAAAATTCTAAATGAAATTGAGATTTAATATTTGATTTTGAGAAAAATCCAAATCAAATTGAGATTTTTTATTTAAAATTGACAATATTCCAAATAAAATTTAGATTTTTTATTTTATAATGAGAAAATTCTAAATAAAATTGAGGTTTTCTTTTTCAAATTGGGAAAATTCTAAATAATATTGAGATTTTCCTTTTGATATTGAGAAACATCTAATTGAAATTGGTATTTTCCGTTTTAAATTGGGAAAAATTCAATTAAAATTAAGACTGTTCATATGAAATTGGGAAAATTCCAAATTAAGTTGTGATTTTCTATTTGAAATTGAGAAAACTTTTATTGAAATTGTGATTTTTCGTTTGAAATTGGGAAAGTTTTAAATTAAATTACGAAAAATGTAAATGAAATTGAGAAAAGTATATTTGAATTTTAGATATTTCCAAATGAATTTCAGAATTTTCATTTGAAAATTGGATTTTAAATTTGAAATTGAGAACTTCCATTTAAAAATGGAAATTTTCATATGAAATTGAGAATAATAAAAATAATTTTCGTATTTTTATTTTAAACTGCAAATTTAATTTTTATAAACAATTAAATAACGCAATGTTACAGAAAGTAAAACTAAAAAATTCAACCAACATGAAATAAAAAGAACGAAATATTATAATTAACACATATTACAACCTTTCATTCTCCGACTGGGATGTCTTCCAAATCCAATGCCGCTTGGTGAAATGTTTTGGTATGTTGAATAGCTCTACTACAATCGCCAGTTGATATTTGAGTTTTAGAATTATCAATAACTACTTCCAAGTACGCAAGCCTTTGTTCTCCTATATTCGGCGGGTGTACAATCGGAGCATTCATATTGGCTTTTACTTCGCTTTTAATTTTGGACCCAATTATTACTATGGGATTCAGCATTGGTGAGTAGGGGCTCAGTCTTAGCAGAGCAGCAGCAGAATTCGCAAAAATACGTTCAAGATGACTATGGCATGGCGCGTTATCGCATACTACAAGTTCTGAGAGCTGATTGCCGGATTCTTCCCACCTGAATAGAAGTCCCACCTGAAAAGAATCCTCTACGTCTGTCCATTAGAAGAACTCCAGAAGTTCCAATTGCTCCTATCAGGTGTACGTTAGTACCACGAGAAGTAGGCAATCTCTGAACAAAAAACCAACTCTCGACCAACCAAATTTTCTACGACAGAAAAGGTTAAAGTTGGTCTCGTCAATCCAGACTACCTGCTTACCTGCCCTTATGTACTCATTTAGCTGATGGACATATGACGCTCTCTTTATTTTATTATTGTGACTGTTCATTGCCACCGGCTGCAATTGGACGATTTTGATTGAGTACATTCGCCCGTGAAGAGATTTTGACACTGTCGAGAAGCACACCCGTTTTTTCGAATTCAGCAAATATTTTTGATGAAATATTTGCGGAATCACGTGAAACCAGATATCACGAAGCGTGATATCTGGCTTCACCTCGATACACGATAGAATTATATCAATTTCATTTTCACTCAAACAGCGGGGTTTACAACCTCCCCTTTGTAATGGAATTTCTTTGGTATCAGTCACCCAACGATGAGCAGTTTTATAACAAACATTCAATGAAGAAGCGAGCTCCGTCTAGTCATTTCCTCTATTTGCTGCATCCCGAATCCTCTTACGATCTTGAGCTGAATACTTTTTGTACATTTTGTACGATTTTTATCTAAATTTTTTTTATCGAGGTCCCTTTTCTCGAAGAAGGTCACATATATGTAAATGTTAAAACATTATTAATCTAACATTCTATCACATATAAAGGAAAGGTAAAGCATGGAGGTGGTAACGTCATGGTTTGGGGTGCCATGTCGGCAAACGGGGTGGGAAAGTTAGTTTTCATTGAAACCACAATGAACAATATGATGTATCTAAACCTTTTAAAAGAAAACTTGCATAGTTCTGCAACAAAAATGGGTCTTAACAGAGACTTTTCCTTTGTTCATGACAACGACCCAAAACATTCGTCATTGGTTGTGAAGGAAGTGGCTTCTGTATAATGTAAAAAAACGCTTCCCCACCCCCCTCAAAGTCCAGATTTAAATCCTATTGAACATTTATGGGACCACGTAGAAAGGAAAATAAGAGAACGGCCAATAAGAAGTTTGGGAGTCCATAGTCCCACAGGTTACAAAAAAGCTGGCTCTTTCAATGCAAAACAGATTGGAGGCTGTTATAGAAGCAAAGGAACACAATACCCGCTATTGAAGTTAAAAATAACCTGCGATTTAGTCTTTATATTAAGTCTATAGATATTTGTTTGGCTTAAAAAAATTGGATTGTTTTAGTTTTTGTTTAATGTTTTTTTAATTAACAGTTATTTTTTTTTTTAATAAACATATGTAAATGTACCTGAATAAATTGTCCTTCATTTGGCGGAAATTTTTTTAAAATTGGTCTTTTCACTAAAGAAATATAGCCGTACACGTAAAGTTTTTATGGGTGTATGGATAAAACTTTGGCATAGTGTATATGAAGAAAATGTACTTACCATCAATATCACTTCTGCATAATGGACACTGTGTGTTAAAGGTTTCGCAACACTTGGAGTGAAATAAATGGCGACATGGAATTAGCCGACTTATTTCACCACGATTCATATTGACCAAACAAATTCCACAATTGTCCTTTAATTCCATTTTTTGTACAATCGTTTTAAAACAAATTTCTATATTATCTTTCTACGGTTGTTGGACAATTAACAAAAAACGAGTTATTTCTTAAGGATAAATGCTTTTGCGACATAAGTCCGCAGTATGCTATCAGCAGGGGTTATTTCATATATTCTCTAAGAACTCATAACTCCTTAGTAGTTTTCTAAATTCCAAATGTAAAATCTCAATTTCAAATGGAAATTTTTCAATTCTCAATTACAAATATTATAATCCCAATTTGATTTGTAATTTTCTCAATTTCATTTATAATTTTCTAAATTTCAAGTGAAAAATCTCAATTTCAAATTAAATTTTCCCAAGTTTATATAGAAAATCACAATTTCAAATAGAATTTTCCCAATTTCAAATGAAAACCTACAATTTCATTTGGAAATTTCGCAATTTCAAATAAAAAATTCCAATTTCAACTAAAATTTTCCCAAATTAAAATAAAAAGTCTCAATTGTATATAGAATTTTCTCAATTTGAAAAGAAAAATCTCAATTTCATTTGAAATTTTCTTAATTTAAAATGGAAGATCTGAATTTCTTATGGAATTTTCTAAATTTGAAATCGAAAATCCCAATTTCTTTCAAAATTGTCTGAATTTGAAATCGAAATTCTGAATTTCTTTCGAAATTTTCTTAATTTTATACACTCTAAAAAGTGCTTGTAAATTAACTGCTATAAAATACGTAAAATTTCATATAATATTACGCAAAATGCCTAATTTTAGACATCAAATGTGCAAAACTCATATATACACATTTTTGTCTACAAAAATACTCACAAAATGTACAAATAGGCATTTTTTTATTTACGGTTACCCACTTTGTGCGTACAATTATTTGTTTGTGCCTAAAAATAAATATTAGGCATAAAGTGTGTAAATGTACCAACATTTTAAAGTAGTAATGAATTTGTCATTTTAATATTTTCGAATAAATAAAATATAATAAACTAGCGGGCGCAGCCCGCTATATTGTTAGCGTACCTTAAAGGTTAAGGGGGGGGGGGCTGCGCCCCCACAATTTTTATTAAATTCGTTTTTTTTATTTAAAGTTTTTTTATTTAAAGCCTTCACCCAGCCACCACAAATAAATAATTCTGCACAACAATGGGTTTAAAATAAATAAATATTTGATCACTTTTTCTCATGAAAGTGGATTGTTAGTAATGAATCCATAATAAATTGCAATATACGTGTGTATGTTAAGATAATTTGGTAAAGTGCGAACTTAGGTAGATAGACCCGTAAGTAGTTTTGTTCATTTGTGTTTTGAATGAAAATAAATAACGTAAAGCAGGGTTGTTAGCGTGCCTTAAAGTTTTTTTTTTAATTCCAGTTTATGTAAAGGTAGACCTGGCAATTCAAGTAAATTCACAAATTCAGTTGGAAAATTTACTGCGTCGGTTTCTTCCACCGGTGCTTCGTTATATGAAGTTTAAATATCGGAATATATAAGTTCCATTCCTTTTCTAAGGTTTTTTCTCTTTTAGAAAATTTGTTTAACTTTTTGGAGAGTATATTTCAATGCTACAAAGTTTCATATTCCGTGGATAGTGTTTGAACAGGTAATTCCCTCTTCCAATCCATTTGCATTCTCTATAATTTCAATTCTACTCGTTCAACGTTTATATCAATTTCATTCCACTTGTGTAGTGTTTCATTCCACTCGTTTCCTATTTAGTTTCTTAATTTTAGTGTTTCATATACACTTGTTCTTTAAGTTTTAGGTTTCTAGCTAAAGACGCAGACGTTAAGGGGGGGGGCAATTTTCCCCTTTTGAACCACCATTTTTACCACGTTCCTGTCCAAAGTCCTAAAAATGCCTTGTCGATAAGTTAGCCCATACTCCAAGGAAAACATATTATATATTACAGGTTTCTAGCCGAAGGGTTCGGTTAGGCCATCAAGGGGGATAATTATTCCGTTTTTACCCCTCCCGGTAGGAATTTCCAAATATTCCGTCTTAGAGGACGTCTGCGTTGGAGGAGGAACCTACTACATACATAATTTTAGGTCTCTATATCCAGCAGTTTGGCCAGGCCGTCAAGGGGGAAGTTTTTTCCCTTTTTACCCCTCCCGGTATGAATTTCCAAAAATACCACCTTAGGGGACGTCAACGTTGGAGAAGGAACCCAAATACCGAATTTAAGCTCCCTTGTTCCAGCAGTTTGGCCAGGCCGTTAAGGGGGAGACTTTTCCTGTTTTTGACCCTACCTGTAGAAATTTCCAAAAATCTCATCTTAGCGGATGTCTACAATAGAGGAGGAACTTTAATACCAAATTTCAACTTCCTACCTCCAGCGGTTTGGGCAGGCCTTTAAGCGACACTTTTCGCTTCATTAATCCCCATTTTTGCAATGTCCCTGTCCAAAAAGCACCTTCCCGGTAAGTGAGCCCATACTCAAAGTAACATATGTTTTACATTTCAGGTTTCTAGCCAACTTTTACTATTTGTGCCCCTCTCGGTAGGAATTTCCGAAAATCCATCGACAGGGAATTTCAGCTTCCTAGTTCCAGCAGTTTGAGCAGGCTGTCAAGGGGGACACTTTTTCTTTTTTTGTCCCTCTCGGTTGGAATTAGGCTGGAAGAGGAACCTAAGTACCGAATTTCAGCTTCCTAGTTGCAGCAGTTTGGACAGGTCGTTAAGGGGCAACTTTCCTCAAATGGGGGCTCAAAAAGTTGAGCCCCCATTTTATAACGACCCTGTCCAAAATTCAAAAAAGTATCTTTCTAATAAGTTAGCCCTTACTCCAGGGACCCACATTTTAATCTTCAGGTTTCTAGCCGAAGGGGTTTTTACCGGCCCTCAAGGTGAGGCTTTTCTTCTTTTTGCCCCTCCCTTTAGGAATTTACAAAAATTCCATCTTCATTTTTTGGAAAAAGGTACTTTTTTTAAAAAAGGTACTTTTTTTAAAAAAGGTACTTTTTTTAAAAAAGGTACTTTTTTTGGAAAAAGGTACTTTTTTTGGAAAAAGGTACTTTTTTAAAAAAAGGAATTTTTTTTTGGAAAAAGGTACTTTTTTTGGAAAAAGGTACTTTTTTTTGGAAAAAGGTACTTTTTTTGGCAAAAGGTACTTTTTTGGAAAAGGGAATTTTTTTTGGAAAAAGGTACTTTTTTTTGGAAAAGGGTACTTTTTTTTTGGAAAAATGTACTTTTTTTGGAAAAGGGTACTTTTTTTGGAAAAGGGTACTTTTTTTGGAAAAAGGTACTTTTTTTTTGGAAAAGGTACATTTTTTTAGAAAAAGGTACATTTTTTGGTAAAAAGGTACTTTTTTTAAAAAAGGTACTTTTTTTTGGAAAAAGGTACTTTTTTGGAAAAAGGTATTTTTTTGGAAAAAGGTACTTTTTTTGGAAAAATGTACTTTTTTTTGGAAAAAGGTACTTTTTTTGGAAAAAGGTACTTTTTTTGAAAAAGGTACTTTTTTTGAAAAAAGGTACTTTTTTTGGAAAAAGGTACTTTTTTTGGAAAAAGGTACTATTTTTGGAAAAAGGTCCTTTTTTTGTAATAAGGTACTTTTTTTTGGAAAAAGGTACTTTTTTTGGCAAAAGGTACTTTTTTGGAAAAAGGATTTTTTTTTTGGAAAAAGGTACTTTTTTTGGAAAAAGGTACTTTTTTTGGAAAAAGGTACATTTTTTGGAAAAAGGTACTTTTTTTTGGAAAAAGGTACTTTTTTGGAAAAAGGTATTTTTTTTGGAAAATTTACTTTTTTGGAAAAAGGTACTTTTTTTGGAAAAAGGTACTTTTTTTGGAAAAAGGTACTTTTTTTGGAAAAAGGTACTTTTTTTGGAAAAAGGTACTTTTTTTGGAAAAAGGTACTTTTTTTGGAAAAAGGTACTTTTTTTGGAAAAAGGTACTTTTTTTGGTAAAGGGTACTTTTTTTTGGAAAAAGGTACTTTTTTGGAAAAAGGTACTTTTTTTGGAAAAAGGTACTTTTTTTTGGAAAAAGGTACTTTTTTTGGAAAAAGGTACTTTTTTTGGAAAAAGATACTTTTTTTGGAAAAAGGAATTTTTTTTGGAAAAAGGTACTTTTTTTGAAAAAGGTACTTTTTTTGGAAAAAGGTCCTTTTTTTGGAAAAAGGTACTTTTTTTGGAAAAAGGTACTTTTTTTGGAAAAAGGTACTTTTTTTGGAAAAAGGTACTTTTTTTGGAAAAAGGTACTTTTTTTTGGAAAAAGGTACTTTATTTGGAAAAAGGTACTTTTTTTGGAAAAAGGTACTTTTTTGGGAAAAAGGTACTTTTTTTGGGAAAAGGTACTTTTTTTTGGGAAAACGTACTTTTTTGGAAAAAGGTACTTTTTTGTCCCCTTTTTGCCCCTCCCGATAAGAATTTCCAAAAATGCCGTCTCAACGGACGTCTACACCGGTCGAGGAACCTACATACCAAATTTCAACTTCATAGCTCCAGCAGTTTGAGGAGGCCGTCAAGGGGGAGACTTTTTCCCCTTTTTGCCCGTCCCTGTAAAAATTTCCAAACTCCCGTCTTGGTGGATGTCTACGATAGTAGAGGAACATTTATACCAAATTTCAACTTCCTACCTCCAGCGGTTTGAGCAGGCCGTCAAGGGGGGCCTTTTTCCCCTTTTTAACACCCATTTTTACAACGTCCCTGTCCAAAATTCTAGAAAGTACTTTCCAGAAAAGTTAGCCCCTACTCCAAGGAACACATATCTTAAATTTCAGCTTTCTAGCCAAAGGGGTTTTGGCAGGCCGTCAAGGGGGACACTTTCCCCCTTTTTGCCCGTTCCGGTAGGAATTTCCAAAAATCCCGTCTTAGCGGACGTCTACCCCGAAAGAGGAACCTACATACCAAATTTCAACTTCCTAGCTTCAGCGGTTTGGGCTGGGCGATGTTGAGTCAGTCAGTCAGTCAGTCACGTTATTCTTTTATATATAGAGATTATACCATTTAGAATGAAAAAATATTAAAAATGCTAATAACGCGAAAATAATAAATTTAAATGACAAAAATCATTTGTGAAACGGTATCAAAAGTACATACATATATAAAAATTATTTGTTTTGCTTGGACAAGAAATAAATGTTAAGAGGATTCCTTTGTACATATGGATATTAGGTCGTACACTTAATGGTTTCCGTTCATGTTTTTAAATAAATATGCGCATTCGCTCTCTAAGCACTGCTATTTGATGGCGGATAAAAAGACGTGGCAAATCATTAACCTTACAATAGAAACAAATGGAATTGGAAGACATACATGTAAGTAGATTCTTTGACACTGCATCCTGAAAATTTGTTTAATTTGAAATGCTTTTCATATCCCATTATGGTCGAGATCAAAAGTGGTGATACTTTTTAGAATATTTGCAGTAATGGAAGTGTCTTGTATAATACCAAATCGCCTGCATCAACAATCAAGTACAGTCAACAATCCAGTCTGTGGACTACAAGATAAGTATACTTGAGTTCTAATAATTACCTAGCACGGCGTCAAAATTCTTTTCATGGAAATACTTTATTGTGCATACAAGGAAATTTTAATAAGTGCGATATTCGATAATGTCAAAATACAAAACTAATAGAGCTATTTTTTCGACTTAATGATATACCTAGGAAGATAAGAATTAGGGGTGGAAATGGGGGGATAAATTGTTTATTTTTTGGAGCTGATTGATTTAAGGTGAGAATGAAAATTGGGAATCAATGGACATTTCAAATATATTTCTATAACTTATTTTGTATGGCGATTTATTAGGCATCAACTTTTTACGCTTTCATTTTACCTGTCAAATTTGAGATGTCAACTAGATTCGTCTCTATAAGGCCCGATTACTGAATGTCCAGTTCAAATTTAGTCGACAGTTAAATAAAAATTTTATTTGAGATACAACAACAAACGTGGCAGTTAAAGTCCAAGATAGTAACTAACTACACAATATCTAAATTTTAACTCCCAAGGCATGTTTCCTTCCGTTTTTGATAAAGCTTGGATATGTTATAGAGGACACAAAACTTAATAAATACGCTTTTTTAATGACTCCGTGGGTGTAGAGTAGGAATAACAAAAATTTTTTTTCACACCTTTTCAAAATATAATATAAAATTGGAAAAAACATGATCTAAACCATAAAAACTACGAATATCGACAAAAACGATTAAATGGAATTACTAATAAAATGTATAAATTTGTATCCCTATACAAAACCTTCAAAAATATATGTGTTGAGCATAAAAAATTATATATGGCGGTGCATATTTTATAAACCAGAGTTATTTAATCTTATCTGGCTATAGTTTCTTTGGAATATATGTATATAGAAAATTAAAAAAAGCATATTCCCACCCCTTATCACATGCACTTTTTATTCACTAAACATACATAAGATTGGACGTCTGAAAAATAGGTTTTGATTCATTTTGTCTCATATAAGATATCCTAATCTCATATAATAAGGAGAGAATCACACCACAGGCCTCCCTTGTCAGTCAGATCTCACTAGGAAGAATTTCCTTATTAGGTATATGAAGCTGCTAAATATAAATTCCTAGAAGTTGTTTTTTGATGCCTTAAGGTTTTTTTTAAATAACATTGTTTTCTATATTCAAAAACTGGCCTTACTGCGATTTCGGAATATGTTACTTTGTTCCATGAAAAAGCCCAAAAAAGAATGTTTTATTTGCATTTTCAATCGAGAATATTTCTTAACAAGTACTTATAAAAACATTTGGATTTAATTTGTTTTATTCCAGGTAGCGTTAATTTTTCTAAAAAGACTATCCTGTGTTATTCGAACTTTAATGACTTCATCTTTTTACCATACAAAATCAGTGGTAGCAACTAAATATAACCATAGGCTGACACACAAATGCAGAGGGAAATGATGGGAGTGGCGCTAACAGTCGTAATATTGCTGGAAAAATTTCTGAAGTGAGCATTGAATGATGTCAGGTGGGATAATAACAACACAGAAGTGTAAAGAATCCGAGTATACTAACGAAATAATAAAAAAAAACATGAAGAGATGGCAGCAATAGCCGAATAAAGTTCCGAAGCCGAAAAAAATAAAAATTTGATTTATTATTACTACAATATTTAATTTCTTTTAAATAAAAATGCTCTTACAAATGCAATCCTTTTTGGGGTTTATTTCTTTAACATAAGAACAAGTTTTGAGATTTTTATAAATAGTTTAAATGTATTATAAATACATTTTCTTTGTTTTTTACGCATTTAACATAAATTTTTGAGCATTCTCATTTATTCCAAAAAAAAAAAAATATTTTTATACGCACAACAACAGATAAATTTACAATCTGAATAAATATAATTGAATATTTTATACACACATTTAATATAAGTTTACACACATTGTGTGTATGAATATTACACACAATGTGTGTATGATTTTTAATTTACACACATTGAGTAATTTTACTGACATTATAGTAGGTAAAAAGGTACCTACTTTAAATAGGGTAAATTTAAACAGAAATTTATTAGAGTGTATGGAAGATCTTAATTTCATTTCGAATTCTCCCAAATTCTTTCGGAAAGCTCTCAATTTTAATTAAAAATGGTGTAGAAGTAGCAATGAGTTTTTGTGAATTTACTGCACAGATTTGATGGATCTACCCAGGTAGAAATTGCCGATGTTGCAACAAAAATTGTACTGGGAGAGCACTGCTTTTTGCGAATTGGCGGTACTACTTAAAACGTGCTTTGCCAGTACTGTTTTCTGAAAATTAACGAGCTTTTTTTAATTTATTAAAATTAACAATTTTATAAATTTTATGTATTTTTGCGTCTATTACACAATTATTTATGTAAGAGAGACATAACCCCATTCTTTTCTTGTGAAGTTTCGACAAAATGTGTGATGTACACTAAAAGGACAGTAAAGTACTAGCAAACTACTAAAATTGTTATTAAATGTACTGGGATAATACCAAAAAAATAAAATCCCAAGCCTGTGCCAACGTTGGGAAATAACTACGGCCAAGCGTTTATTGGTGTTATCATTTCGACAACATGCCAGTACAGTGAAAGTTGAAAATCCGACGCATAGCCAGTACATGTACTACCGTCTCCAATACCGGGCCGACATTGTGCCGTTTGTATTTTTCTACCTGGGTAGGAGTGTGCGTACATTCCATGTTCCGATTCTCGTTGTCCTTTTCATGCTTAAGGTTGTCATCGTTGTGATTTGTTGGTTTCTGTTATCTGTTGTGGTTTCTATAATCGTTGTTCTTTAGGGAGGGTGGCTGATTAGGCCACCGCAACCGATCCCTGTATTGGGGCTGCCAACAGCTTCTTGACAGGCTAGCCGATACTCGGCTGGAGTTGCAGAGCTGAGTTTCAGTGAACCCTTGGAATTCCACAGCTGGGGTTCGTCTTCTCAATCTAGCTGCCGCCAGTCTGGATCATCTGGCAGCATTACCAGAGAATACTGGACGAGACGTCAGAAGTAGTGAGCTGATTGGGAAATTCAATAAAGGAATCACTCCAGGCTATTCCCAAGTGAATAGCAATCAGATAGCTTTCCACCTTTGTTAAAAGACCCCATCCCCCTAAATATGAAATATAAAAAAAAACAAAAAAATTAAATTTCCAATCTACTCGCAAGTATACTACACCATTTCTAATTGTAATTAAGAGCAGTATTGAGAAGAAAAGAATTGAAATTGGGATTTTCCATTTATTAATGGGAAAGAACCAATTGAAATTGAGATTTTCCATTTCATATTGAGAAAATTCCAAATGAAATTGAGATTTTCTAAATAAAATTGAGGAACGAATAAATGATATTGAGATTTTACAATTGAAATTGGGAAAAGGACAAATGATATTGAGATTTTTAATTTGATATTGAGAAAAGAAAGCATGAAATTGAAATTTTACATTTAAAATTAAGAAGTATACAAATGAAATTAAGATTTTCCAATTAAAATTGGAAAACGGATAAATGATGTTGAGATTTTATATTTGAAATTGAGAAAAAAACAAATGAATATTAGATTTTGTTAGTTGAAATTGAAAAACAAAAACAATTAAGAAAAGTACAAATGAAATTATGAAATTTTTAATTGTAATTAAGAAATTTATTAAAATTCTTATGAATGAATAAAGCTGCTAACAAGACCAAACATTCAGAATACATTACTCGTCTAAACGAGTACGTTAGAGCCACTAAGTAAATGGTGTGGTTGGATGAAACAAATTTCAATTTGTTTTATCTCCATAAACGTGGCTATTCTAGATTTTGAAATCGCGCTAGCCAAACACTCCCAAAGGCGTTATTAAATTGGATTCCCTGCTGCCAGGGAATGTATGAAAAATCTTCTCGTGAGATGGGAGGAGATGTGGTTGCTAGTTGTACCACATAATACCAACCTTTCAGGGTTGGTGGTAGTCCATATTCCCCCATGCTCAACACAATTGAAATAATATGGAAAAAAGCCCAAGTCAAGTCCACCGTGGGTATTCCAAGAGTTTCCCCACCAACGATAGGTAGTAGAGATTGGTGTACCTTGAAAACCGCATTGATAAAACTAAAACAATGGTAACTACTGGCGACTGCAGCAAATAAAAGATACGCCCCTTTGCTGATTGTTGTTCTTTAATTAAACTTTTCCCCAAATCATTTGATTTTTTCTCAATTACATTTATTCTTTCTAAATTTATGCTTTCCCCAATTTCATTTGTGTTTTTCTTAATTTCAAATATAAAATCTCAATATCATTTGTTCTTTTCTCAATTTTAATTGGAGAATCTAAATTTCATTTGTTATTTTCCCAATATCAAATATAAAATCTTAATTGCATATGTCCTTTTCTCAATTTGAATTGGAAAATCTTGATCTCATTTGTTCCTTTCTCAATTTTAAATGGAAAATATTAATTTAATTTGCTTTTTTCTCATTTTATGGAAATTCTCAAAACCAATTATTCTTTTCTCAATATTAAACAGAAAATCTCAAAATCAAATGAACTTTTCTCAATTTCAAATACAAAATCTCAATTTCAATTATTCTTTCTAAATTATAGTTGGAAATGGTGTAGAATTGTGAAGTAATTGCTTAAAAAGCCAATATTTCCTCGTATTAGTAATATCTATTTTTTATTCATACGAGCCACTGTTTGATACATCAATTTACAGCCAACGATTTAATAAATTTGCGCTAAATTTTCGTTTTCCACCGATTTAAACTCAAAAAAAATTTTTTTCTCTACCAAAACTACATATTAAATCGTTAGCTATATATTTTTCGGCTGAAAATGAAAATTGTCCACCACAACTTTTCATTCGTTAGCTATTGTCTGAGGGTAGATCGGTTAGTTATGAAAAATCCTCTAAATTTTTTCTTCACCAAAACAATTCACTCTGTACCTTACACTCATAATTTATAATGTTAGTGTAAACTTATTTTTTAATAAACTTTGTTCTAGGTTTCACATGGTAACAAGTTCTAGTAATATCTTTATGGTAACAAGTTCCCAGCAAAATATTTCATTACCAAATAAGTGGTTATATAATAGAAAATCATAGCTCTGCACAACTTATTTTTTGGCGACTAAACTCATTATTTTTGTTTGACGTGGACGCTCGCATACGAAAAAATGAAAAATAACCCAGGAAAATTTTTTACAATCGGTAGCCAACCACACCCATTCTACAACTGGTTCCACTGCAACCGATTCCATGGAACAGGTTCCGGAACCAGTTCCTGGGATCCTATATGGAAGGTGTGGGTGACGTAGAATCAGTTCCAGAACTAGTTCTAGAACTGATTCTAGAGCAACCGGTTCCACTTTGGAGCCATAGAAGGGGTTGCTTTTGGGACAATTTCAAACAAAAAGAATCGGTGTTAGAATCGACAGAAGAAGGGGTTGTGAATGAAAAGTAGCTATTGTACAACCGATTCTTTGGAACAGAAAATTTTCCTGGGAAGTAGTTATTAGATATTGAATAGTAAGTGGTTATACACATCCTTTTTTTTTATTTTATTTTATTTAAGTCTATGGATTTTTCCTTACAGACTAGTTACAGAGAATTATACCCAGATGTAGAATAATAATAAAATACAACATATAAAATATTAAAATTAAAGATTTTATCTTAAATTGTTCAAATGTAGTATAATATCCCTTTTTATGATGTGCAAGCTTTTGTTAAAATCAATGTAGGGGTATAGCATGTTGAATTCATCACAAATACGACGAAATGGATCAAAATTGGAGTAGTTTGTAACATAATATTTTATACTGAGGAAATCGATATATCTTGATGAACGAAATGGAATAAATATGTTTATTTTGCTGAGCAGGAATTCAGAGTTGACATCACCATTGATCAAATTAAACAAAAAAGTAACATTCAGCATGCGTCTGCGACTTTTTAGAGTAGGTAATTTTATAAGAGCAAGGCGATTTTCATAAGCGGGAAGTTCTGCATTAGCAGCCCACCCAAGACCACGAAGGCAGAATAATAAAAATTGTTTTTGTACGGATTCAATAGAGTTTGAATGAACAACATACTGCGGATCCCAAACAACTGACCCATATTCAAGAATTGGCCTAACTAAAGTAGTATAAAGCTGTTTCGTAGTATAAGGATCAGAAAATTCTTTGGCCCAACGTTTAATAAATCCTAAGACACCTTTTGCCTTATTAACTGTTAATGAAATGTGAGATTTGAAGTTTAACTGCTTATCCAATAGAATACCAAGATCATTAAACGAGTCCACTCGTTCCAGGTCAGCATTGTTCATTGTATAAGAGCCATTAATGGGAATTGATCTTGTAAAAATCATGTATTTACATTTGTTAACATTGAGATCCATCAAATTTGTATTGCACCATGAAGTAAAATAATTAATATCATTTTGCAAAAGTACTTGATCAGTGGTATTATTAAATGAAATAAATAGTTTAACATCGTCTGCATACATTAAAATGTTAGAGTGTTGAATAGCAGAAGGGAGATCATTTATAAAGAGAGTGAATAACAGAGGTCCTAGATGACTACCTTGTGGAACTCCAGATGTTACGTTTATCATACTGGAAAAAGTATTTCGAAATTTGACACATTGTTGACGATCATTAAGGTACGAGCTAATCCAGCTCAAAAGCGTAGCACTAAAGCCTATTCGGCCAAGTTTGAACAAAAGAAGATCATGGTTTACTTTATCAAACGCTTTACTGAAATCCGTATATATAACATCAGTTTGTTTTCTGTTGAGAAAACCTTCATTAACAATGGTTGTAAGCTCTAATAAATTTGTTACAGTAGAACGGGATTTGCAGAATCCATGTTGTTTTGAAGATAAAATAGAAGAGGCTTGGTGTGACATCACATCATATACAAGTTTTTCAAATAATTTTGGAATAGTACTTAATTTAGCGATACCTCTATAATTCGAAATATCCGATTTAGAGCCAGATTTAAACAGTGGAGTAATAAATGATTGTTTCCAAACAGCCGGAAAATACCCCAATTTAAGGGATTTGTTAAAAAGATAAGTCAGAGGGATACATAACAGATGTGAACATCGCTTCAAAATACAGCTCGGAACTCCATCTAGACCCGCAGTAAAAGCCATTTTGAATTTGGTTAATTGGTTTCGGACTGTTATTTCATTGATGGGTGGAATAATAATCATTGATGATTCAGGAATTGAATATGGATATTGATTAGGATTAGTAAACGTTGAAGAGGAATAAGTGGATGCAAAAAAGTCAGCAAACATATTACTTATGGACAAATCATCTGTAGACTCAGAATCACCAAACTTCATATTAGACGGAAAGTCAACTGAACGTCTTTTGGAGTTCACAAATTTATAAAATGATTTTGGATCACTTTTTAGATTGTTCTTAATTTTAATTAGATAGTTTTTATAGGCATTTTGATTTGCCATATTAAATTCGGATCTTGATACTGAGTATTTCATGTAATCTGTAGACGTTCCATTTTTCTTATAATTTTTAAACATTTTATTTTTCTTATTTTTTAGACGTGTAAGATATTTCGTATTCCAAGGAGGACCAATAGATTTAGAAGGCATCATTTTAGGTACAGACGTTTCAAAACATTCATATAAAATTTGATAAAATTTATTCAGACACAAGTCAAAATCATTATTATAACGAGACAGCACGTCGATCCAGTCAATTCGAGACAGCTGACGATAAAGTTCTTCATAATTTGTTCTATTAAAACTAAAAACTTTTTTCTTTTGCGTATTATTACCAAGCGTAGGATAGGAGGAAGAGCAAGTTATTTCAACTGTGGGATGATATCTGTCTTCAGGAATTGAAATTGGAGAATGGCGCGTGACACAAAACTCTGATGGCTCATTTACAAAAATAAGATCCAGTAGTTTACGATTAGAGTTAGTAACAGGATTAATTTGGAAAAGGCAGTTACTAGATAAGCCATCAATAAAATCAGCTGATGAGCTAGATGAACGAGACGAAATCAAATAGTTGGAATCTGGGATCTCTTCCCAAAATATTGAAGGCATATTAAAATCACCAACATACATAACCAAGTCCGAAGATTTAATTTTTTTTAAAATGAAATCAACTGCTTTTTTGTGATCATCGTAGACATAATCGGGAGAACGAGGCGGAATGTAGGAGCAGATTATATAAAGACATTTTTTGTTTATTTTTGCCAATACACATATAATCTCAATATGCAAAAAATCATTTAATATAATTTGTTCAGATGAAAAATCATTTGTTACGGCAATTAGCACACCACCACCACCTTTGTTTTCTCTTTCTTGTCTAAAGATTTGATATTTGGAACAAAAAATTTCGGAATTATTAACATTTTTATTGAGCCAAGTTTCGAAAAGTTGAATTATAAGTGGTTATCCGATTGCTTACTTGATTCTTAAAAATAAACAAATACATTCCAAATAGTGTGTAGTTTAAATTAACTGAATTAACTTTTCATTTAAATGAAAAGAACTTTTCATTTATTTTTAAATGTTAATAAATGAACTATAAAATCTTTAAAAAATAATGATTTTTAATTTATTTCGTTTTTTTTAACTTTTAAAAAATTAACTACAATATCCGTTAGAATAAATGATATTTAGTTTATTTCATTTCTTTAACTGACCTAGAAAGCTAAAAGGGTTTATTTTTTTAACAAAACATTTTAAATCAATATATTTACTGTAACACAAAATCCGTATTTGTTTATATGTTATTTATTTTTTAAATAAAAGACAAAAAAAGTTGAAAAATATATTTCTTTTAATTTTAACTGTATAATCATTTTAAAATAAATGTACTGATAATTTTTCAAATAAAGTACAGTCAGTTACTGTAATAATGTTTTCAGTGTACTATTAATTAAAGCAATGATATTCAGAAAAATTAAAGTGTCTATACCCTACACCACTACGTGGAAGGGGAATAATAAGTTTGTACTGATGTTTGTAACACGAAATAATATTGGACCTACACCCACCTTTTAGTATACCGATCGACTCAGAATCACTTTTTATTTCGATTTAACGACGCCCATCTCTCTGTCCATGCATTCTTGTGCGCACTCTAGCAAATATTAAGATATTTTGATGAAATTTGGTACACTGACCTATGCCGGCCCAAGGACGAAGCGTATTGATTTTGGTTAAAATCAGTCCATGTTTGGACCTAGTACCCATATGATTGGCTTGTTTACACGCTGCAGGCAGAAAATACGAAGATATCGGTAGAGATAACTAAAAACAATTTCAAAAATTTGAAAAATTCGTTAAAAATTAAAAAAAAACGTCAAAATTAAAAAAACGTCAAAGTTAAAAAGAAAAAATCGGCAAAAGGGTGTATACTTGATACAACATAACTAAGTAACCCAGCAAAATCTCAGTAATGGGTGCTCATTACTAATATCTAAATAATAAGCAGTAGAATTAGGGTCTACTGCTTATAATTCCGTGTCAAAACTCATTATTTTTGTTCGACAAGGTCGTTTTTGTAAGTAGTTGTCCATATTCGCTGCATGAAAAAACGCACAAAATTTGTGCACCCGCTTACCCGCTGCATTACAAAAGTATATAATATAAGTAGTTACCAAAATAAGTAGTTATTCGTGTACTTATACGCAGTTAAAAAATAAGTGGTTACAAGTTGTTAAATAATACGACTTACTTATATAATTACTAGTGGTTAAAAAATTAGTAGTTACCAAATTCACATTATCTTTATAAATAAATAAGTAGTCGCGCGTAAGCTAGACTGCTTATAAAAACGGCTTCGCCTAACAAAAATAACTAGTAAGTACTAACGCCGAATTATAAGTGGTAAAAAATTTTAGTTTCATTATATAAACAGTTATTTGGTAATGAAAGATTTTGCTGGGAAGGGTTTTAAATTATTTCTTTTTTATTTTTTAATTTTTATTGTAAATATTGTTGAATTATACAACCGAGATTTTTTTGAAAATGTTTTTGTTTTGAATGAATTTGGTATATTTTTTTTCTTATCGAATTTTTGCAGTACTGGTACGTAAAAATTAAAAAAAAATATCACCAAAACTGGAAAACATTTAAAAAAAGCAAAAATTAAAAAACAACGTCAAAATTGAAAAAACGCCAATTTAAAAAATCATTTAAATTAAAAAAATTGCAAAAATTTTTAAAAATCGAAAAATTGAAAAATTAATCGCCAAAATTAATTTCTCGCAAAAATAATCTTCGGCGCCAAAATTTTTTCTCTAGTACTTCTTGTTTTCTAGATATGGACGATAGGAAATTAATTTAAGCGATTTTTCCATTTATTTTTCCACAGATAACAGATATTTCGAAAAGTATGTGAAAATCGCTTAAATAAAATTTTAATATCTCGAAAACTGAAAGAGCTAGAGGAAAAATGCTTGCCGTAGTCTATTTACCACGATTCGGCCTTGAGGAGCAAAAATCGGACTACATCTAATTTCCCCATACCATTTTGATGTACCCTATTAGCCATAGTCATAAATGTCAAATTTGTTTGGAAATATTTTCGATAAATGTTTAACCAGGGTTATAACGAAACTTCATTGATTAAATGTAGAAATTCATAAAGGATTTTTACATAGGAAACTGTAATTATTTTGAGAAACAGGAGTATTTCCAAAATGGTAAAGTTATCAGATTTAAATGAGTTCTGTAAAATGATTATCCTGGAACTCTAAGTGGTTTTCTACGGTAGAGTCGTCACAATTCGAGTAATATTTCTATAAAAGAGTCTCTTGAATGTTAGGGATGAATTTCTCAAAATCTAAAAGTTATCGTTACAAATTGCTGTTAGAATCTTAAAATTTTTTTAAGAAAATGTAAGAGATTTTATTATGAAACAGTCCTCAGAATCCGAAATATTTTTCATAAGAATAAATGCCTATAATCTTAAAATTACACATGTTGTAAGATATTATTCGGCATACTCTCGCAATATTTATATTGAGATAAATACACACAGGTAACTTTGCTGGACGAGTTTTTATGAAATTTTTCAGTAAACCAATGAAGTGTTCTTCACAAAGTTAATGCAAAATTTATTAAATTTGATGAAAAAGTTTTACATATTTTTTTAATCCAGTTTTAATGCAACTTTTTCATTGAGTGTACGAAAATTTTAATAAACAAAATGAAAATTTTCACAATATTTTATGAAAAAGGGAATTTTTCAATGAAAAGTTTCAATGGTCGAGTTCCAGTGAAACTTCGT
Source organism: Leucophora obtusa (assembly GCA_949987735.1). Taxonomy (NCBI): domain Eukaryota; kingdom Metazoa; phylum Arthropoda; class Insecta; order Diptera; family Anthomyiidae; genus Leucophora; species Leucophora obtusa. Next base: position 136,523,665 of record OX465299.1, read on the forward strand.
TGGTCTTATGAAAATATTGGTTAATGACATGCATATAATTCTCATAGTGTAGTGCTAAAGGTGCGTTTACAATGCTGGAGTACTCCAATCTGTAGCAAATTAATTTTTTTTTTCTTACTAATACGTTTTTATATTTTGCTATCTCTTTTTATTTCACTCCAGAGTCAACGTTGTTTGACTCTGGAGTACGGATTTGTTCCACTCTAGAGTTAACATTGATCTGTTAAATATTTAACATGACAAATATACCTTAAAACACACATCACTAATTTGTTCACATCTCTAATTGTCAACAAATTAGAAAAAAAAATATTAAAAATCATAAAACCAACACAAAATAATTGTGTTGGAAATTTTAAATTTAAATAAAAAATTACTTGAAAATGAAGGCAATGAATACAAAGCCTAGACATTCGCGAAAGGAAATGTAGGTATTGAAGTGTCAAATATTTTGTGAAGTAACTCTACTCTGCATTTTGAACAGTTAACATTTCAATATGTGCTGCAGAGTAGAGTCACTCCATCATTGTGAAAGCACCTTAAAGGTTCAGAATAAATTTTAGCTTTTTCTTTGAACATGATTGCTTTTGCATTTTTTTCTTTTTTAACTCTTTCACTACCCTTGTACACTACAGTGTACACATTTTTAAAAGAATATATAAAATTTAATAGTGCAAGAAAAACTTTATACTTTTTGCAAATAAGTTCATTAGGATCTTGTACTTTAAATAAAAATCATTATATGTATAAGCAGTTCAACATGGCAATATGGTCGCGATATTTGTTAAAGAAGTCTAACTTTTTGAATATATCGTAATCTCCGTGAAAAGGGGGTTTTAGTGTTTCTCCTAAACTAATGAAGATATATAATTGAAATTTGGCATAAAGCTTCGTTTTATGACGAGAAGATAACCAACTAAAGGATTTTTGGCTACTCGAATATTTAATGGGTAAAACGGGACTCAGAAGTTTAAAAAAATCAAATTTCGAACGTCATTTTTGGAGGGTAGGAGGGGGAGGGGGCAAAATATGTTTTATATTTTTTTCTAATTTGAGGACTCTTAACAAGAATCTGAAGTCAAAATAACGATACAAAAAAAGTCGGTTGTGAAAGGGTTAAAGAGAAGCAAAACTCAAGAAATTCGACATTTTTATTAATTACCCAGCAAAACCTTGGTAATGACTGGTCATTACTACATGCATTACTTAGATCTCATATCTCATTACCCGTTGAATTATTTTAAACTAAATGTAATGAGTTACCGATAATTATACCCCACACATTACTATTTCACAATAGCTGAAACCAATAATATATGTTCTAAATCATTAAAAACCATAACTATGGCGTAGCCTAGTGGTTATCGATTTTGCCTGACAGACATGAGGATCGCTGCTCAACTCGTGTTAGCTTCCATTGTTGTTTTTTTTTTGTAATTTATATTAAACATCTATTTTTAGAAATGTTGATGTTCATTAAGCAGTATTTAATAACTACAAGTTTTGTGAAAAATAGACATGTATAACAGTTGCCACAATAAATGTGTACATAAGTTAAAGCAATAAAAATCATAGTGATGTCGTGGTCTAATGGTTAGAGTGTTTGCCTGACAATCGTGGGGTACGCTGATCAATACGTGTCAGCTCCTATTGATTTTTAAATTTTTATACTTTTTTAAATCTATATTCAACATCTATTTATAGAACAGCTGATAAACTACTTACAGGTAACATCAGTGTAATGACTTTCCTCCAATGACATCACCATGTTAAAATAAGTAGTTTAGTAATTAAAAGGTAACTAGTGAACACTTAAGATTTCAATACCTAAAACTCATTACATGGTAATGAAAGGTTTTGCTGGGTAATATACTGCATTATTTGGAAAGAAGATGACAGATGAAGAAAGAATAATAGAAGAATAAGAATTTCAAAATTTTGGTTTTTAATTTATATTTAAATATAAAAATTGTTTTTATATTTTTATCGGGACATACATTAATTGCATTAAAGGAATTAAATATGCTAAAATCCCAAACGTATTTTACAAATTGAGAAAAATAATCTGTTGGAGGCATGTCCCTATCCGGATTTCATTCTTGCCTAAGGAACTCATCAGGGGACGATGTTTTTAGAACTTCTGGAAATATTTGTTAAGTTAAATTACAAACTCAATGAGAATTTCTTGTTCTCGTCTAGGAGCGTTATTAAACATTCAAAATATCAATATCATTCAAAATAACAACAACAAAGTATTTACCACAATCTGCTTTGTCATCTTCCAATTGACCTTTTTAATTGTTCGAGGCCAATTTCCTTATTATGAATTAACATTATAAGTACTTTTTTCAAAAACTGCTATTTTTCTTCATCAGGATAATCTCATAAAAAATACTTCACAGAGTTTTTGCTTTCAAAAACCTCTACACTTTCAGGTATTAAAAGACGATCGTTTCGGAGATTTTCCAGTTCCCCATCATCAGTTTTCTTTAGAAAGTGGTGGCATTACTGCAAATTAAAACATTAAATGTAGTCTGCTACATCAACAAGATGTGCAGCAAACAATAAGTAAGTTTTCGAAGTCCTCCGCAAGCATAATTTTAATCCCATTTAGGGTTCTATAAATCGACTTTCGACTAATCGATTAATCGACTTTTTGCGAAAATTTTCGACGTTTTAAAGTCGACTTTCTTGTGATGCAAAATGCGAAGAGTCGACTTTTGCTTTCGACTTTTTTACTTATTAACATATGGCTAAGAAGTAAATTTTGTTTTTGCTGATATAACACAATAGAAAAAATTAAGCAAGTGTTGCTAATCTATTGGAAAACAAAACAGTGAAATATGATATAAAAACTCTAAAATGTCTACAACACACAGTGGTTTTAAACTGAGAAAAGCGGTAATACATACACAACTTCTAAACTAATCGTCCGATTTGGACAAAGTTTATAGAATATTTTAGAGTAGGAATAAGGCTTTTGGAAAAATTTGTAGTCACACTGTTTTATTAATAGGACACATATGTATTTAAAACTAGGGTGCAAAGTAGACCACCTCGAGTGTAAACAAGCTTTCGGAACTTTTAGCTTCTTAAATTGTCGGCCGATTTCAATGACTTTAGACTTTTTGAATTATACTTAGGCGAGTAACTTTTTTCCAATGTAACCATGGTTAAACGTTAACCCCAGATATTTTCATATAAATTTGAGATTCAAAACTATGTTTATTTTGGGATAAGTTAACAGGTCTTAATTAACAATTTTTCAACAAAACTTTTCGTTAATTTCAGCAGGATAGAATATTATTGGCATTTAACTAAGTTTAACTTATAACAAAAAGTTTATAGAAATAACAGTTTTTTCGTTCTGTGTTTTGTCTACTAATATTGAGATAATTGTTTTGCTAATATGAGAAGGTAGTTGTCATTTAAAACGAACTAAAATATAACCCAAATACAGCTGAAATTTTGTAGAGTTTACAGTTTTATTTTTTCTGTTTTATCTAACAAAAATTTACTAGACAGATTCGGCAGTTTTTTCTGCAGGGCCATTTTTAACTAATTTTTGGCATCTTTTTCTGCTATTTGTATAGATTTATTTCTATCAGTATATTAATATTGCTGGAGTAAGTCATAAAATCAAAGTAAAATTTAAAGAAAATGTAAGCCTTGACTTTGATTTCACTTAAATTTTTGTAGCGCTTATTGGGTAAAGCTTAAAGCATAACTTGTCAGAATAGGTATCTGCCGATAGCACAGATGATCGTAATCTAAACAGAGGACCCAAAAATTTAAAAGCCTATAGCCCCCATAGAAAAATGGTCTAGCTACGCCGGTGTATGCAATCTAAGCTCAGCATTTGTCGAAAGCGAGAAAATTTTTGAACTTAATTTTAAGTTTTCACAGGTGCGTAAAATGTAGCTCACCAATTGTTTTAGACAGGGAAATTATTGTACTTGTTTACAATTAATCCAACCTTTTAACCTGCATCGTTTAAACATGCATTTTTTATCAGTTAAAAGATTAACTGGAAATTTAAAAGTTTAAGTCTGCCAGTTTAAAATACCAAGGTGACGCTCACGCTATAATAAAATGCGGTGATTACAAAATTAGTTTTGTAAAAGCCTTAAAAAATATTTGAACTATGAAGTATACATTTATTGTCGCCAAAATTTATTTTATTGCGAGAATATCACTTTAAATATTTAAACAAACATTTTTGAATATTACACCTTTTGTAAAAAAAATGCGTGTGTTAGATTTTTCACAAATATACGAAGCAAAACCAAGATTTTTCCTATAACTGTTTAAAAAATCTGCGCGAAACTATAAGAACACTGTCTATAGAAGGGGCTCCAATGCCCAAAAATGCAGTTTTGTGCATCAAGTGGGTTTTTTTTATTAAAAAAACTGGTACGTTGCCATATAGATACACAATGCATTTAAGGGTTAATGTATAAGAATAAAATAAGCCTTAATGTCTATGGCCCTTACTATAAAAGAGTATTTTAAATTTAAAGTCGACTTTATTTTTAATCATACGGTTTTGCTCATTTTATGTATGAAAACCCTACAAAAATATTTGTATTTTCAAACATTTTGATTGGTTGAAAATAAATTAACCAATCAGAATGATCCAAGAATAAACGAAGTCAAGGCATACTGCCACCCAATATTTTAACTAAAGTCGACTTTAACTAAAATATGTGTTTGGAAAATATTGATAGTAAGGCTGTATAAGTTTTGTGCTACATTTTATGTTTAAAACCACTGTGCGATGATAAAAAACAAGGAACATTTTTATTTTATATGCATATAAGTCGAATTTATGCTCATTATCAACAAGGTGCCAATTCTACGTTCCAAATCTAGTTAACTGACTAAAAAAATATGATTTTTTGCTATTTAGAAATTTTCATATAAAAAGTCGATTAATTGACTTTTACCTATAAAAAGTCGGAAAGTCGAAAAGTCGACTTTTCAAAATTTGAAAAAAGTCAAAAAGTCGACTTTTTGTTGCAACTATATAACCCTAATCCCATTCAGTAAAAGAAATTGTTTAGCCATTCCATCCTATTACAAATATGGTCTGGATCCAGAAAACAGATTCGTGATTACAACCGAATTTATTGCCAATCGGATGCTTCAGTTGTGACTACAGAATTTTTCAGCTGTGACTACCGAAATATTGTTGAGGCAATAGAAATTCTGTTGCCATAATCAAGTGACTATTTGCTTTATTGATATTCAGTTGACTATTTACTTTATTGATTCTCTGTGTGGGAGAAAACAGATTCCGCAACCGATACAAATCGTTTCATTTGTATCGGTTGCGGTTAAGATGTAAGTTTAATATGTACACGGATTACAAAATGGAAACTATAAGTAAATATATTTAAATTGCTAATCTTTTCATCCTATTCTGAATATGTATTTTAATTTATGCAATATTCATGCTAAATAAATAATTTTAAAGATTCGATTGTAAACGCGCCTATACAGTTACAAATACAAAACACGTACGCAGTCGAAATGTGTGCAAATAATGCGTTACATATTCAACACAAATAATCAAATAAACACTTCTAGAAATGGAGGCATTTCCGCTACCAACGAGCGACTAAACGATTTAAGCACAAAAGGCAAAGAAATAAAAAAAGGGTTAAAGTGTTAACACTTTTGAAAATTAAAATAAAAGCCACTATAGCACATTTCAAGTGTACAAATATTTATACGTACAATGGTTTTGCAGTGGTACATACCACGTACAATACCTACATAAAAATGTGTGCTCGTGAATAGTACCCAAAAAAAATTTAATAAGCGGTTGTTTGGGTCGGACTACGGACTTTTACAGAAACTACTACAACACTAGTATTTATATTAAACAGGAAGTACAATTTCAATGGCATTCATGAACGGTGCCAACAGCTGGCTTATCAGTGTGAAAGAATCGCCATTCCTTTACACACACGTATGTAGTACGTTTGAACTTTACATTCATACATTAATTTATATACATATGTACAAATACAATACGTAAAATACTCAAGTGGTTGTCGGTTTTTTTGGATATGTTTGTATTTGTGTAGTGTTATTTTCGTAGTACTTGTTTTAGAATCCATTTTTATTGTTTTCATTTATGCTTTTTTATTCTGTCAGTAATGGAATTTTGAGGTTTTCCTATGAAATTTTTGCGCAGTTCGTACATAAAAAGTTTATTTTGTTTTTGATAATATAGCATACAAAAATAGGGTATTTTTGAAAATCCTAATGTACTTGTACTTGCTTTAAGTACTTGTAAGCAGTGGTTTTTGAGTATGTACACAATGGGATACAATCATAAAAACTGTATAAAATTTGAAAAACTCTCTCCAATCATTATGAGATTTGGATATGTGATAGAGGAGAAAAAAACGATGTTTTAGTTTTTGAGATGAGCCATTTTAAAAAATCGGGAGGAAAAATAGCGCCTTGTTTAAAACTTCGGATACATTGGTGGCGCCATCTACCGGGTAATAACAGTAACATGAAAATATTATATTGTAACAATAAATTTTGTAAAATTTAACGAATGGGTTCTTAAAAAGTAGTTTTAAATAATTTTGAAAATTAACTTTAACTAATTTTGAGTTAAAGTACACACAAAAAAATATTGTTCAACTTTTTTCAATTAAAACGATTTGTTAAATTATTTCAAAAGGTGTCAATTAAAAATTAATCCAATGGATTAAGTAATTGCTCAAAACTGCAATTTGCTTGACATTTTTTTTTATTCTACCACTCAAGAGCATTTCATAAAACAAGAGAAAAACATCAGCATATTTTTGTTGTTTTTCGTTTGTTTTATTTATGTAGTTGTTTTTATAAATGTTAACGTATTAGTAACAGGGATGATAAAGTTGGTACTATATTACTTTTAATGGTACTATTAGAACCTCAAAAGTACTATGGTACTCCTTAGCATTATTTGATACCATTTTAAATTATTCAAAATAAATAGTAAAAAATCGTAAGAAAGGTTTCTAAAATTTTTGCAAAAAATATTAAACATTTATTTGAATTTAAGAGAAATTCTTTAAATTGTTGTGTTTTTTTTTAGTTTTATTTGATTTAGTTTTCTGAATTGATTTTAGTTACTTTAAATTGTGCCGTAACTTAATTTTTAGTAAATTGGACATGTTCGGGCATGTTGTTTGTTTTAATACCCAATCCATATAAAGTTTTTTTTAATTATAAGAAATAAATTTTAAAAAAAGATTAAAATTTTATAATTTTTGACCCCGCTTTTTAAATATTAAAGATGAGACTGGGACGCTAAAATAATATTCAAGGCTGAAGATTGGATGCACGAACAAAAGCGATAGAATAATATAAAAAAGGTAATTGCGAAGAAGAAAGAACAAAATACACTATACATAGTGAAGTGGTCTATATTATATTTTGAACCTTGTTTTAATGTCCAAAAGCACTTTCATATATATACGTTTTTTTTGTTAATTTATAATAAAAAATTTTAAAAAAATACTTTGAGGGTCGAAAAAGTACTATTTTTTAAGCAGGTTGGTACAATTTTGAAAATCCCATTTATCATTCCCGGTTAGTAACAAGTATTTTAAATTATTTTTTATAAAATTTTATAAATTCTCGTTGAGTTTATTATTTTATTTAGTTAAATATTTCAATATTACCATATTAAATCTGAATATTCATTTATTCTAAAACATTACTATAAAATAGTAATGTAATTTTTAAAATTTTTTGTTTAAAAAATTTTTAATTTTTTTAAACAAAAAATCTAATTTTTGAATTTTTTTGTTTAAAAATTTTTTTAAACAAAAAATCTAAAAACAAATTAAAAATTATTTTAAATCAAATATATTTTTATTTAGTTTTAAAAAAAATTTTTCTAACAAATTCAAAATATTTTAATTTTTGAAATTTTGTTTAAAAAATTTTAAATTTTTTTTTTTTAACAAAAAAAATAAATTAAAAATTATATTAAATCAAATATATTTTTTTTAGTTTTCAAAAAAATTTTAACAGAGGCCTTATGCTTCAGAAAAAAGAAGAAAACTAATTTCTACGAGAGAACTTTTCACATAAGTATAAATAAATCTATCAACTGAATGAAAATTGCATGCTGGTTTTATTTTAATGACATTCAAACTAAAAATAAAGAAGTATATTTTTTATAGTTGGCATGGCTACTGCCACTTTATCCAGCTGATAGTTTATTTAGAAGTTCTACAATATTGATCAATTTTTAATCCAATGGATTAATTTTTAATGAAATCCATATAATGTGTTATTTATAAGGTATATAATATTGATCAATTTTTAATCCAATGAATTACTTTTTAATCAAACTCATATAAAAAACCAATAAAAGTTCTAATCAAATGTATCACTATTTTATTGAAAATTTATTCAATTAAAGTGCTACAAATTTTTAATTGAATGAACAATTTTCGTGATTGGAGGAATTTCAACGATAAAATTTATTGAATAGGAGGTTTTCATGATTGAAATTAGTTTTTATTTTTTTGTGTGTACGGAGGATTTTTAGTATTGTGTTAAATGAAGATAACTAAAATCTTTGCTTAAGTCAGTGTTTCAACTAAAAATTTGTTAAAAATTAGTCAAATCGATTTAAAATCGGTTTCACAGATTTTTCTACTGAAATTATTTTAAGTGTAGAGAAACAGATTAAGGGCTCGTTACTTGAATGTAAATTTAACGTGGACGAGTCGTTACGAGCCATTGTAATGTTGCTGAAGCCCAAATTACTTGAACGTAAATGTAACGTGATGAATCAGCTGATTCAACCTGCTTAATGAGAAAGTGCTGAGACTAGACGTAAACGAGTCGTAACGTGCTGAACATTTTTGTTGAAAACATAATTTTTTTCCCGTTTTTACGTGAGAGTGGCAAACAGCAGTTTTTAGCTGCATATCAGTGATAGGATTTGTGGCACAATTGTACCATGTACCAAAGTTTGATTGGTACACTTGCACATTTTGGTTATTTCCAAAAATTCTATAAAAATCCAGTTTATTTCATACTTGCCAATTTTTCATTGGCGTTGAAATTTAATTGGAATTACTTGATCTCAATGCCAATGCCAAAAAATTTCATTACCATTCAATGCCAATGATTTATTTTTCAATTGGCATTGATTAAAACAATGGTAATAAAATGTACACGTAATGGTAATGAAATGTACATATAATTGAAGAAAAAAGCATTGTATACAAAAAATATTGTTTTATAAAAAAGGACATTAAGGAAAGAATGTAAAATTTCTGAGCTATAAACACTATAAATATTCGCTATTTTATCAAGTTTTATCAAGTATACTGCTGTTCACTCTTCTTTTAACACTGGTTAGATGGATCAGCCTCTAGTAATGTAAACTTGACAATATAGCGAATGTATGATAAAAAAACACGCGAATTTTTAATTTTATTTTCTTAATTTGTTCTTTTATCGAAACATGAAAACAATTGCTTTTTTCATCAATTATAATTGGGCATTTAGGCATTGAACAATGCCAATTGCATAAAAGTTTCATTGACATTGATCAATTGTAATGCCAAAAAATTTCATTGGCATTGGCCAATTGTAATGCCAATTAAATCATCAATTAATTGGTTCATTCAATTAACTAGTCCCAAGTATGGTTTATTTAAAAAAGAAATTTATTGGCAAAAACAACTAAATATTTTTGTTTTATTTTCATACAAAAACTTGTGTTTAAAACGAACACATAAAATATTATATTTGAAAAGTAAACAAATTAAGTAAATAAAAATCGATTGAATTCACAAATAAATTAAATTTTGTATAAACTAATTTAATGATTGAATGAATCAAATGAGCTAAATTGACTACAAATTATTTTCGATTTTAATTTTTAATTAATTTTTTATAATATTTTTTATGTTTTCAATTTGATTTAAACCCTTTGAGACACAGCATACGCAATTGTGAGATGTGATGTTTCCTCTTAGAGTTGCAAAGGCAAGACATTTAATTGTTTTGATTCTCTTTCCGCCTCTATTTCAGAAATCCTGGAGAGCTGTCCGAATAGTGAAATCGTGGTTGCTGGTGATTTCAATATTCACAACTCTTCATGGCTTCGCCATTCGAGCGGGACGACTTCCGTTGGCACTTACGTCGAACTTTTCGCCGCACACAATCACCTGGTGCAGTTGGTGAATGAGCCAACACACATTCCGTGTGTTAAAGGCTAGTCGCAGAACACCCTCGACCTTTTCCTCACTTCGCACCCTGAAAAGTATGAAGTAAGATCGTTTGCACTTCTCGGTAACTCGGATCACTGTACCGTTTCCGCATCCTTTTCATATTCCGGGCTTCATAGCGCTTCACAGGCAGCCACGAAACGCTCTGTTCTAATTTATGAAAAGGCTCGTTGGGTCGAACATAACGATTTTTATAGGCAATTCAACTGGAAACTATGTTTCTTGGATGACGATGTTGATGCCGCTGCGAAAATGGTAGAACACGTGATTTTGCTTGAAATGAAATTGTTTATTCCTTCAAAGTACATTCCGGCTAAGTCCAAACATAAGTGTTGGTTTAACCAGACGTGCAGAAACGCAGTCAGATCCAGAGAGGAAGCTTTCAGTAATTGGCGTGCAAATAAGAACACCAATACTGACATGCTGCGTAAACAGGCGAGAACTGAGTATGCCAAAGTACTGAGACGTGAAAAGTTTCTGTACGAACAGCGTCTGCGTGCTAAGGTTCTTGCTGCTCCACGGGGCAGTAAGACCTTTTGGTCATTCGTTAAAAGAGTAAAGGAGAATGCTAGTTCCTCTATCCCAACACTTATAAAGGATGACCTAATATTCACTGACCCTGCTGGCTGAACTGTTCGCGGAAAATTCGTTTCTGCCGGAAAGCGATCAACCACTGCCCGTGCCCAAGATATTCTTTCGTCCTCGAGCAGTTAAAAGGGTTCTTGCGAATCTAGACGTAAATAAGTCAACGGGCCCGTATGGTATACCAGCGCTGGTACTGAAAGAGTGCTCTTCGACGCTATCGCGTCCATTGGCAACCCTCTTTAGCACGTCTACCGCATGGGTATCTTTCCATTGTGTTGGAAAATTGCCAATGTCTAGCCAATCCCCAAAAAGGGTGCGGCTACTAACCCTGATAATTAACGTCCAATCGCAATCTGCTCTGCGCTCTCGAAGGTCATGGAGAGCATGGTTAACTATCATCTTGTTAATTATCTTGAGCCCAATTTGCTTCTTAATGATCGACAGACTTTCGTAAAAGTCGTTCTACGGGAGACCTGATGGCATTCCTTTCGTAGCGTTGGAGTCGGTCCATTCACAGATTTGGTGAAAGCAAAGTGGTTGCGCTAGATATTTCCAAGGCGTTTGATCGTGTGTGGCATAAAGCACTCGTATCAAAGCTTATTGCTTTTGGTGTCGGTGATGACTTCTCTCGATTCATATCGAGTTTTCTCAGGGATCGCACTATAAGATAGATGGGGTCTCATCTAATGAGTTTCAGTTGAATGCAGGGGTACCACAAGGCTCTGTTCTTTCTGAATGACTTTCTCTGTCAGACTTCCAATCCTATCTACTCTTTTGCAGATGACAGCAACATTTGCATTCATATTCCTTTGATTATACGCCAAGCCTTGAAGAGATTGGGGGCAAGAGGCAGATTATGAATGACACACTCAATCAGGACCTAATTACAATCTCCGAGTGGGGTCGCGTGAATAGGGTCGATTTTAATCCACGCAAAACTCAATGTTGTTTGCTTACTAATAGGACCGCCATCAATGTCAACTGTATACATGGGTTGTATGAGTATTGAGGAATCTGAAGCTCTTGATGTTCTGGGCAAGAGAATACAGTGTGATGTCCGTTGGAAGGATCACGTCATTCAAGTGTCGAAAGAGGCGTCCAGTATCTTGGCTTTCTTAACCGGTTTAAGAACTACTTCACTTCTTCTGGGCAGGGGCTTCAAAGTCAAAGTGGGGTCAATTGTCCATATTAAAATGAAAGAGAAAAAGAAAGTTTATGCGTTTGTTGTCGATTTCAAAGCTGCGTTTGACAAGGTCCCTCGGAAGCTGATGATTTACAAACTAAGTAATCTGGGAATTTCAAACAAAATGGTAAACTTTATAGCAAGTATGTATTCAAACACGAAGTCAATTGTATGGGCAGAAAACGAATTCTCAGAGGAGTTCTCAACTTTTACGGGTGTGAAACAGGGATGCTTACTGTCTCCATTATTATTTGCGCTCTATGTAAACGATTTACATAATTTTTTAGAAGGTGGATTACTGATAGACGAATTAAATATTCGGTTGTTATTGTATGCCGATGATATCGTGATATTAGCAGATAACATTGATATTTTACAAAATATGATCATTAAACTAGAAGCTTATTTTGATGCTTGGAATATGGAAGTAAATCTAGGCAAATCGGCGATTATGTTTTTTAGACGAGGTGGTAAATTATCCAACAGAGAAAAGTGGGTATTTAAAGGGGATGATATAAATATTGTGTCGGAATACTGTTACCTCCGTGTTGTCCTTACTCCACAGTTTAGTTTCAGGAAACACTTAGCAAAAAGAAACCTATCTGCAAAAAGCAGCATAATGGCTACTGGAACTCATACTGTACTAATGATAACATTTCACTGTCAGCAAAATGGAAACTATTTCTGGCTGTTTGTAGAGCAATTCAGACTTACGCTGCTCAAATATGGGGTTACTCACTCTTTGAAGAAGTTGATAAACTCCAATTATATTTTGTGAAGAGAATATTGAAATTACCGGAAAACGCGCCAACTTATGGGATTATGCTGGAAACAGGGATGGTAAATGGCTTCATATACACTCTTAAATTACATATTGGGTACATCATGAAAACCTTATTTGAATACGAGGAAAACAGACTCCCATATAAATTGTCTCGAAAAGTTTTGTCCAAAGGCGTGTTTTGGAGCAAATGCATAAATGAACTTGGTAATATTTATGACTTATCATGGAACTCTACGAATTTAAATAAGGAACATTTGAGTTCGTTGTTCATAAGTTTAATTGAACAGTTGAAAATTACCAACTACCATACAATGTGGGCTCGTGCAGTTAGGAGTGACACTAACAGAATTTATAAATGGCTTGATCATAATTGCGGCCATAGATATTTTAATAAAAAGTTTAGTAGGTCTAAAATCATGTGGATTTTTAAAGCCAGGTGTGGTTTATTATATCTTAACGGCTCCAGTTTTAACAATCAACGTTTATGCACAATATGCAATATGGATGAAGTTGAAAATACTCAGCATTTTATTGGAAGATGCCCTATCTTCGAATCTTATTGAAGAAGATTTTTTGGTAAGACTTATTTAAGTAATGAAGAAATAAACGTATTAAATGGTATAAATGATGAAAACTGGGATAACCTAGTAAACTACATTAAAAATACCCTTACATACAGATCCTTAATACAGATAAATTCAATATTGTATTTTTCTTTTTAAATTTATTTTTGGAATTTATTTTTATTTTCTTGTATAAAAAATGTTAACATTATCAAGCAAACCTCCGACAGACGACTTAGTGTCATTGTCGTAAGTTCGAAAAGTTCTATTATAAGATAGCATTAAGGCTACTTTTGTAAAAACTTATAATTTGAAATAAAGAACATTATCTATCTATCTACAGCCCGAACTATGCCAAAAAGTCATGGAAAATTTCAATACGCGCATCTTGTGTTGCCAGAGAAGTCGCGGTTGACATTTAACGGATATTATGTTTCATACGTAAATGCCATAGACTAATAAACATGACGAAATAACAAAAATATAGTTTCGACCAATTTTGATGTGTTTTATTTATAAAAGAAAATCTGCGGTCTTATTGAATCACCCTATACAATCGTTATGAATATTATAATTAATTGCTAAAGAATTTTTCTGAAGTTAATTTACAGAAAGAAGAATATAACATTTTTTTGATCCCACTCTTAAGCCCTTAAAAGTAAGATTGAAACGCTAAAAATATGCACTCAAAAAATTCTTTACAAAATATTAGGTAATTTAAACTAAATTTTGAGAGATTTATTGATGATTTGGCTCCAAAGAAATTTTAACTTAAATTCAGTACACCATTTTCTTAAAAACAAGTAAAAACTATTAACTTAAATTACATAGGCCCGACTATAAAAGAGTATTTTAAAATTTATAGTATACAAAAATATTTGTATTTTCAAACATTTTGCTTGGTTGAAAATAAATCAACCAATCAGAATGCTCCAAAAATAAACCAAGTCGAGGCATACTGCTATGCTCCTTGCAGGAGTAAAAGGAACAAATATATATATATATAAGGCATACTGCCACCCAATATTTTAACTAAAGTCGACTTTAACTAAAATATTCATTTGAAAAATTTAGATAGTAAGGGTGACAAATTTTTACTTCAGTTCAGTAAATTTTGTATGAAATTTTTTGGATTTTTGCTAAAATATAGAATGTATATTACTTAAATTTAGTATAAGCTTGTTCTTAAATTCAGTAAAAATGTCTTAAAAAGAAGTAAATTTTTCTTAAATTTTAAGACAACAGAACAACAGCGCCGTTGTCGATCTGAAATAACGACGAACAGCGCTCAGCGTAAGATTTGTCCAAACTTGCTAGACAGAAGTCGGTTTTTTTATTTTCAATTTTAGTAAATATTTAAACCAAATATTAAAGAGGACTTCTCACTGAATAAAAGGTTATCTAGTTTATCAACAGTAACAATATAAACGGCACTTTAAACTAGAATATTTTTAGGTAAACTCAAAGAAACAAAAACACGTAAAATAACCCACTTTTAAAAGCACGAAACTTTTTATTGGAATCGTCTTTCTTAACAATTCTTTTTATTGTGAAGCTCTGCTTCCTCATCGTTAATACCAGATGAATAAATTTACAAAACCTGGAAAATATTTTCAGGGCAGTTTAAAAAAAAAAAAAATTTTTTCTACAAATTAAATTATTTGCCGAATTTATAAAAAATCTATAATAAGTGACAAGAACTCATGCAACGAAATATTTGATATATGGCTAACAACACCCAAATATGAATGGCTTCACCGAGCTGTGGCCCATATTTGTCCAAAATCAAGCTATGCTCCTATAATTATTTTTGTATTATTCTTATATAAGATCAAAACTCTTAACTGCTTATGCATAATAACTTGAAAACATTATAACACGTTTATAAAATTTATTTTGTATGAAAAATTTCTTTTATAAACTATTTATAAATTTAAAAAGTGATTATGCATATGATCTTTAGTATGTAAGGACTTAGGAAGTTTTTTTAATGTTAATTAAAAAGCAAGCCTTCCGAAGTCAGCAGTTTTTATTTTTTAACAAAAATTTCTCTTGATTTTATCCGGATATTCTGCTATTTGCGTTCAACTAAAGTTAAGTAGAAATAACAAAAATTTTGTAGTTATAAAAGTTTGTTTTTGCTAGTATTAGTCTACTTATATTTAGCAAAATTTTCAGAAGCATTTTACAGTATAATTTGTCATTTTCAATTAACTAAAAGTCAACTCATATATAAATAAAATACCGTAAATTTAACACTTTTATTTTTGCTGTCCTCATTTTATTAGTATGTAGAAAAAAAATTCCTGATTTCAGCAGTTTTTTCTGCAACGTCATTTTTGACTACTTTAAAGTAACTTTTTCTTTTATTTTTACAGGTTTATCTCTCTTGGTTACAAATATACTAATATTAAGGCAGACATTAAAAAAATATGAGAATTTTAAGGATAACCTATACATTAGAACGTACCACCTTACAGGCAAAAAAACAGTGCGCAGTACACCTTCAAATATGAAGTATTTTTGCAAGGCAGTTCCCAAATTTTTTTTTGCCGAACGTAGGGGTCGCGTTTTTTAAGTTTTTGTTATACCTTCGGCATTTACAGTCGGATTTTAAAGTGTGATATACCGATTTTTTTGCGTGCTATAAAGGAAAAATGTAGTACAAAAGAAAATTTAGAATTTACTTCCTTTGATCCATAGTGTTTTGATGTTAAGTGTGTATGTGTGTGTAAAGAATACAAACAAACGGATTTTGTGTCAAAAACATTAAGTGGAGTTGAGTTGGTGATATTCTGAAGAAACAATAGGCAGTTTTTTTATTTTATTCTTCTTTCATGGGTTTGAACATTCGTACCTATACATACTTATTTAAGAGCTTCCTAAATTTAAAAGTATTTTGAGCATATCAGATATTTTATGACAATCCATGACTAACAACAGAGTTACCTTCTACGAGTAGTTAAAATAAGGTAAGGTAAACTTTTATGATTATTTCTATTATTATGATATTTACCAATCGTCAAAAATCTTTGTGGAAAATTTTTCGTTTGTTTTTAAAAGGTATAATGATTAAAGCATCGTCATTTTAAATATGTATTTAATTTTGTTTCCATTAACACTACTCCTCATTAATACTGCTGCTGCTGATACAAACTCATGAAATATTCAGTCAAATAGAATTTCATTTACATAAAGCTGACCTTCATTCAGACACATGTCGGGTGCGACAAAATTATGTACTCGATTAATTTTAATTGTAAAATTAATTCATATTTTTCACTACACTTAAAATAATACGTCAGTATTAAAAAAAATTTAAAATGCAAAAAGTGCCATTTGACATTAAAATCGATACAAAAACCTTTAATTTAGCATTTTCCATAAAAAAAATCAAAATTAACCTACTTGAGAGCATGTGTCGAAATTACCCATTTTTATGTTAAATAACGCTGGTTGGCTGAAAAGTTATGTAGAAACTAGAGATGGGCACGTGACACGAAATTTGCGCGATTCACGTGAATCACGCGTGAGTTAAAATGATAGCACTCACGTGAGTCGTGCGTGAGCGTGAGTTAAAAAAAGTTCGTAAGTGAGTAGTGCGTGAATAAATTTTTGTGCGTGAGTTTGCGTGATTATATTAAACCAGATTGCAATATATTACAATTTTGGAAAAATGCCGGAGGTCTTCCCCTCCTTTGCCAGTACTGTTTTCTAAAATTTAACGAGTTTTTTTTAATTTATTAAAATTAACAATTTTATAAATTTTACGTATTTTTACATATGAGTAGCTGAGATGCAAACTCGTTCGTTACACATTAACTAAATTTTTGGAAGAAGCAAACAACTTGTTGCGGCTAATTAAATTAATTGAATGCTTTTAATTCTTAAATGCTATGCCCTTCTTGATTAAAAACGCAGCAGTTGAAAAATCGAAAAACTTCTCACAAATCGCCAAAGAACTGTCAGAATCAATTGTCATCTCGTTTTTTAAATTTTTGTAACGAACGATTTTTGCATCTCAGCCATTCTTTCCTTGTGAAGTTTGGGAGGAATACATTAAAAATCTGTGATGTACACTTAAAGGACAGTAAAGCACCAGCAAACTACTAAATTTGTTATTAAATGCACTGTTATAATACTAAAAAAATAATATCTCAAGCGTGCGCCAATGTTGCGAAATAACTACGGCCAAGCGTTTATTGGTGTTATCATTTCGACAACATGCCAGTACAATAAAAGTTGAAAATCCGACGCATTGCCAGTACATGTACTACCGTCTCCAATACCGGGCCAACATTGTGCCGTTTGTATTTTTCTACACCTACAAAAAAATTTTGTTGTCCCAACCGAATTTGGTTCCAACCAAATCGTTCGGTTGCTGTAACCGATAACTCGGTTGTCACAACCCTATTTCTGTTGCTCCAACCTATTTCTGTTGCTCCAACTGAAATAGGGTTGCGGCAACCGAAATAGTGTTGTAACAACAGAAATAGAGTTGAAACAAACGAATTTTCAGTTGCAGCAACCGAACGATTCGGTTGGAACCAAATTCGGTTGAGACAAAAAAATTTTTTTGTAGGTGTACCTGGGTGGCTACATAAATAATGTGCATTCCAGTCAGTTCAGCTACTAGCGAACGGGTGTTTTATACTTCTGCCAGAACTCTTGAGGAAAAAAGAAATCGATTTCTTGGACAAAACGTTGACAAAATTTTGTCCCACCACAAAAATTTAAAATAACATTTAAACATTTAGAGTGAATTTTTTTAGTTATTAAAAATTTTCTACACTCAACCAAAAAAGTCTGTAATTGCTATTGAAAATTTTGCTGTTATTACGGGAAATTTAACTGTTTTGAACCCAGCGGTATTTTTTGCTAATTTTAGCAACACATGTCTGCTGATCTGTAGTACAACAAAATTAGTATCAAAAATTGGTAGTCCCTATAATTTTAGCAAAATTGTTGTAAACTGCAATTCCAAATCTATTTGCTAAAATCAGTTAAAAAATTTACTTAATATCAATAATTTTAGTACAATGAAACTAGTATAAATAATTAGTACACGCTACTAAATTTCAGTAATATTTTGTAAACTGTAATTTAAAGTCAATCTGCTGAAATGACCAAAAAAGTGTACTAAAAAATAAACGAACTGTAAAATCTAAAAAAAAAATAATAAACAAATTTTATTTTTCTTTCGATTGCAACAAGCTTATTACTTCATCGTACTTGAAATTTGGAGTCAAAATTGCAACCGGTTCTCCAGTTATTAGCTTTTTATGCATTGGAGATACAAGAAAATTTTCTGAGTGTTATTTCCAAATAAAGAATATATCAATAGTAACAAATATAAACTAAACAAGAATTGAAAAAAAAAATCAAACGAATTCTTGTAAAAAAATTTTTAAATCTGCTAAATTTAGCACTCGGCTTTGAAAAATTAGTAAAATGTTTTGCTGAAATCAGCAGCGAAAATTAGTCAAAAGTCCGTAATTTGTAATAAGAGAATAGCAAAAGTGATTACTAAAAACAAACTTGTATTAAAAATCTGTATAAAAACAGTAAAGAGGGATTGGAAACTTTTAACAAATTTTTTACTAACTTTTCTATCTAAGTGTAAAATAAAATTTTTAACAAAATTTTTTTTGTTAAAAATTTTCTTAAAAGAAATTTATTTATTTTTTTTTTTTTTTTTACTATAGACCAACACTCAGGGGATGCCCCCTACTAAACCAATGCATTGTGTTGATATCAGGAAAATAGGTTATGGGAAGGAGGAAAGAGGGAGTAGTGTTTGTGAACGTTTGACTTGAATTTCCCTAAATTGTAAGTATCAGGAAAGACATCTGCGGGGAGTTTGTTCCACATACGGGCGGTTCGACTAATGAACGAATTCTCTCTATAATGCGTTGTGCGACTAATTGGACAATCAACCACAAACGGATGAGATCTACTGTACAAGCGCGTGTTACGGCCAAAAACACGGGGCATCGGGATAAGTGCACTTATCTCAGCAGAACACCTCACATGGTAGTAACGATAGAACAGTGTTACACAAGCCACATTCCGACGATGCTCCAACGAGTCAATAGAGCTGGATACCCTACTGTCATTAATGAGCGCCGACGCCCTCCTTTGTACACGGTCCAAAAGCTCCAAAATAGACTTTGAAGCCCCTGCCCATATATGGGAGTTGTATTCCATCTTCGGCCGGATATAGGTGGTATAAATAGAAAGGAGATCAGAAGGAGTGAAGTAGTTCTTACACCGGTTAAGAAAGCCAAGACATTACATACGTCCTCTGTTGTATTTCCCCGACTGCATTTACGCGAAAAGTGCTCCATATAACTTCTGAAGTCCTTATTTCCAGCTTCCTGATATTCTTCAGTTAGTTGACCAATAGGCAATGGTGAA
This sequence comes from Leucophora obtusa, assembly GCA_949987735.1. NCBI lineage: Eukaryota > Metazoa > Arthropoda > Insecta > Diptera > Anthomyiidae > Leucophora > Leucophora obtusa. The sequence continues at coordinate 136,543,462 of OX465299.1, forward strand.
AGCGATATAATTTCTGGCCCGTGAATAAAGTATAAGGTAGTGGCATTAGCGAAATTTGAAAATCTTTCAATATTGGCCTCAATACCACTACAAGCAACTACATATTAATTAAGTGTGCATATTTTTTATCAACTGTAAATCAATTTTTGTAATTTCTGCAGATACTTCGGCATTCTTAAAAAACGCCTTGCAGTATTACCATTGTTTAAGTTTCCAAAGCCTGGTTTTGGTTGGTCAACAATCAATCCAATTTTCTCTCTAAATTCCCTTTGAATGCGACTTTTTGTATCACCAATAATTTTTTTTTTTTATTATCACATCAAGTTTGCCATTTTTTAATCTGAAGTTTATATGACAAGTGAATAAGACACTCAAGAAACAGTGTACGTGTGTAACATAGAATTTTATCATGTAACTCATATTTTTAAACGAAGCTTTGTAAGTAATTTGTGCGTTAGTCTAGATTTCAGAGTTTAAATGTGTAAAATATATATAGAGTAAGCTTTAATTATTTATGCATTAAGCTTTAATCAAATAAATATTAACTATTTACGAGATAATTTCTCGCTCGTGAGTGAACTTCAAACTTGTGATGTCATTCTAGCATGTACATTTGACCTACCTTGTATGGACGAAAAAAAATGGCGACCTGTGACCCGCGCCCCCCTTAGAAATGTGACTTTGCAAAAACTTAACGTGATCGGATAACGGGAACACGTGCCGGATCGGCCCTGAAATTTGACATACGATGTACAAGGCGAAAAAATCACTTTTTTTGGCTTTCTTTCAAAATACTGGCTTTCTAGTAACCGTATTTTTGGAAAATGTAAATAGACTAGACTAGACTGAATTACTTTAAAATGAGATAAATTATGAAAATCGTAAAAAATAAATGAATGTTCTTTAGTTTGACTCTAGATCATAAATTAATAGCACTTTCACAAAATAAAATATTTCTTTCAAAAATGTACAATGTTATACTCTAGTTTCATTTCTAAGATCCACAAATATTCATATATAAATTTTTGTCTCCCTCGGCTTATGATAACCTAGTCCCAGGTATGGCCAAAGATAGGATTTGTTTTTTATAAATTTGCAAAAAAATTTTTTGAGTTTTATAAAATTTTGTTCAACAAAATAAAAAAACAAGTGCTCAACGCATAGGGGTTTATTAAATCATGGGTTTCTATACCACTCTTCCTCTGTTAACCTTTACTCTTTATTTTTGTTCGTGAAGTCGGGAAAGAAAACTAAAACATGTTGGTAAACATTGTAATAAAAATGAGAGATTGAGTGTTTTGTTACACATTTCTTTATATAAAAAGCATTGAGGTTGAGTGAGTTTTTTCAGATTTTTAAGAGAATTTTCAGATTTTTAAGAGCATTTAAGAGATTCCAATGTTGCCTCAACATTCAAAAAATTCCCATGCCAACTAACATTTGTCAATAGTGTCAATTTTGGGTTTTTTAAAACTAATACTGATAGTTAATATAGTTTTATTTTTTTAAATATAGTTTATTTTAACAAAAACAATATAAATTTAAATATTTGTATAATAAAATAAATTAATATTTGTATATATTGTATAATAAAATAAAAAAAATTTTAAAATAATATTAACAAAAACTACCCAGGAAAATTTTTTACAATCGGTAGCCAACCACACCCATTCTACAACTGGTTCCACTGCAACCGATTCCATGGAACTGGTTCCGGAACCAGTTCCTTGGATCCTATATGGAAGGTGTGGGTGACGTAGAATCAGTTCCAGAACTAGTTCCAGAACTGATTCTACAGCAACCGGTTCCACTTTGGAGCTATAGAAGGGGTTGCTTCTGTGACAATTTCAAACAAAAAGAATCGGTGTTAGAATCGACAGTAGAAGGGGTTGTGAATGAAAAGTAGCTATTGTACAACCGATTCTTTGGAACAGAAAATTTTCCTGGGTATTAAAAACAGTAGTTGAAAAAAATTTACTACACTCATTAAAAAACCTCTAAATGGAAAATCAAACTTGACAACAAGAAAAAAACGAAAAAATGTTTCTTCAAATGCTCTTCCAACTCATTTTTTCTCTTAACAACATTATCAACATGTTTTCTTAGCCTTTCCCAAGTTCGCAACACAACAACAAAATTTGGTGAGGACGGTAGTCTCTTTATAGATTTATACTTGTTGATTAAATACACGCTATAATTCTACTGAAAATTACACATAACAGTGGCGGCGTTTTAAATTTGAAAATTTTAGAAAAAGGTGTAATTTTGGCCAATAATTTAGATAACAGTATTAATTTTTGTGTTTTTAGCTAGCTGGAACAAAATGACTTCCGATTTCCTTTAATCCTGATACAAGAGATTGTTTTCCGAAAATTTTGTAAAACTCCGACAATGTTAACCCTTTCTTTACCAATGTCAGAAGTGAAATTTATCGATTTTTCCTGGAAACATATCAAAACAATGTGTTGTTTCTTGCGGAATTTGATAAAAGTTGTCACCTTGTAAATGGTATTTCAAATTTAATGGCCGATGCGGCACGTGTTCCCGTTATCCGATCTCCCAAAGTGTATAGACCAATAGATTTCCAATTTCTGGAAAATCGCATGTCTTTGCATTTCTTAAGGTTAAGATCCATAAGATTAATGTTACACCAATTATAAAAATTATCCAAGTCATGTTGCAAATAGATTTGATCTGAAGGTTCAGTATAGCTAAGAAATATTTTTACATCATCCGCATACAATAACATATTACATCGTTCCATTACACATGGCAAGTCATTTATAAGAAACGAAAATAAAATTGGGCCAAGATGACTACCTTGTGGCACTCCAGAGTTTACAATAATGCTCCTTGAAGTGGCATTATTAAAACGTACACTCTGTATTCTACTAATAAGATATGATTCTATCCAGTTCAAACTGTTTTGAGTGAAACCCATTAAATAAAGCTTTTTAAGAAGGAGATTATGATTGACTTTATCAAAGGCTTTGCTAAAGTCAGTATAAATTACATCAGTTACTTGGCCACTATTATATCCGCGGTTAACAAGAGTGGTTAGTTGCAAAAGATTTGTCATCGCTGAACAGCCTTTCCTAAAGCCGTGCTGGAAAGATGACAATAAAGAAGATGATTGATGGCAGAGAAAATCTGTTATACACTTCTCAAATAGTTTAGGGATTGCACTTAACTTTGCGATGCCTCTATATTTCATAACGTTTGATTTGTTACCCGATTTAAATAATGGAATAATGTATGGACGCTTCCAAAATTGGGGAAAGTAGCCATATTTTATTGATGCATTAAACATTATTGTTAAAGGAGTGGAAAAAGCTTGAGCACAATTAGTTAAAACGCAACTAGGAATACCGTCAGGTCCGCTGTAGTGTGATGATTTAAGATTCTTCAAACAGGTTACTATCTGGGAAGTATTGATGAAAGGAAATGATATAGGCTAATGTTCTACAACTGGAAAAGGATATCTGTTGGATTCATTGTACTGAGCATCGGAATAAGTGGTAGCAAAAAAATCAGCAAACATATTACTTATGACCAAATCGTCGGAAGATTCATGACTTAAGTATTTAATAATATTTGGATATCCAGTAGATTTTCTTTTAGAATTAACGAATTTATAGAATGATTTTGGATCTCGTTTAAAATTAAAGATTATTTAAGTAATTACTGTACAGCTTCATGTTAAGTAAATTATATTCAGCGCGGGAAATGGAGTATCTACTAGAGGGCTGAATGAATGTCTTACAAAACATTGTCTTGCATGCGCTGATGAGAGATTTGACGATTTTTAATACTAAATATAACAAAAATTTACCATTTTACTTATTTGTAGTTATTTACAAGATGTTAAAATTCAGATCATTACAAAAAAATAAATAAATAAAACAGAAAACAAAAAAAAAATATTTTGGTGTTGTATAAGAAAATGTTTTGTGAATGTCTTGCAAAACATTCATACTGGCCTCTAGTATCTACTATGATCTGAAGTTAACCCAGTTTTTTTGTATTTTTTGTAACGTTTGTTTTTTATATTTTTGAGTCTCGACAATTGTTTTGAGCTCCACGGCGGACCAGATTGCTTATATGCAGTGAATTTTGGAATAGTTTTATAAAATACATCGATCATTGCATCAATAGAAGATGAAGTACCATTTGAAATGGATAATTTGTCAAGCCAATTTGTATTATTCAGGAGAAAATTTAAGTCATCATAATTTGCTCTTTTGAAGCAGAAGGCCTTTACAGAATTATCCTTTGATTTTCGTTTCAGTACACAAGGAATATTACAACTTACTTCAATAGTAGGGTGATGGCGATCCTCTGGTGATGTTATCGGATCAGTACGAATTAAAGAACAGTTAGCTGGTTCGTTTACAAACACCAAATCTAACAACCTCCCATTTTCATTTTAAACACCATTTATTTGATAAATACACAAATCATAAAGTTCATTTAAAATGTCATCAATCCAGTCCTCAGCTTTTATTGGGCCATAAATAAAAGAATCATCTAAAAATTTCCAAGAAACAGTAGGCAAATTAAAATCTCCAAAAACAAAAATTGAGTCATCTGTACCGGTGTTCTGTATTTCTCACATCGAGAAAGTTTTCACATAAAACATGTGAAATGAAACAAAAACACTGCGAATTGACACAAAAATCTGTTTCTCACATTCGCCTAGTTCTATAACTTTAATTTGCGAAAACTAGCTGTCACGTAAATCTTTTTTCTCACATTATTGGAATAATGCGACAAAAAGTGTTTCTGCAAAGATGTTTTTCGAAAAGTTTTAAATTTTATCTGTCAAATTTACTCACAATTTAAAACAAGGTGAGATTTTTCCACTTTTTCGTTTTTTATTTAAAAAAAACCTCGTAATACAAAATAATGGCCTCAAATAGTGTAGAAAAGGTAAGGACTTTATTTTAATACTTCTGGATTAATGAAATCATAAATTGTATAATATTTTAGAAGAACGAAAGAGTTTCCAAATCCCAGAAAGAAAAACTTGTGAACTACATGTCGTCACATTTGAAGTTCGCTCGAGGACAGTTTTCTGGCATCAACTCATATGCAAACAGTAAGGAAGAGTGGGAAGCTCTTAAAAATTCATTGAATTCCATGGGAGGCAGCGACAAGACCGTAGATCAATGGAAAAAGGTATTGTTATGTTTTTTTTTGGATTTGTTTTTTGACTGTATTGACGAAACTGCTCCAAAATTTTATATTGTCATAGTGTTGGCTGGATTTGAAACGTGCCGTTAAGAAACAAGTAAACGAAAGAAGAAGTTTTATGAACAGAACTGGTGGTGGTAGCTTCAGTGGCATACCGCGTAATTTGAATGATTTTGCGGAAGAAATACTTAAGATTATAACAGTAGATGCAGTTGATGGTGATTCTTGTACTCCCGAGTCCGGAGTGATGCTGGAAGAATTTCTCGATGTAATATGACTTTATATACCTTGTACCATAGCTAGAGATCTTTTTATGCTGTCAATAGGGTTGTAACACAACGAAATATTGCTCGGAGACCTAACAGAGTATTTTTATATTATGTGTCTTTATGCAATTTTAAGAAACAAAGCTAAAATTTATGTTTTATTATATACGCTGTTTCATTCAATATTTTTATTCAATTTTGGATCTGTTGAGAAAATTTGATAAATATTGACATCGCAAACAGACACATTGGACATTGTCCTAGTATTGGTAAAGGGTATAAAAAATTCGGCTCGGTCGAATACTAATTGTACTTTTAAAAAATCTTTCTGGCTTTTAAAATTTGTTTTAGGAATCTATGTTGTCCATAGAAGTTTTAGATGCTGAAAATTATCAACCACTACCAAAAAAAAGAAAGGATACACTTCCAACCACATCATCAACAACTGCCTCAAAATATAACGAAGCCTTAAAAGAATCTCGACAAATGCATGCTGTTCTGTTGTCGAAACTTAATAAGCTAGAAAAACAAAATGAGGAAATCTTAAAAAAGATTGGTAATCAAAAGCCTAACGATGAATATAAATTTCCATAATTTTTTTTTAGTGTGTAGTACATAAAAGACTGTGTTTAGCCGTAACCGAATAACTACACCAACTACACTTGTTTAAAAAATACCTACTGTAATTTCAAAATTAGTTTTGAAACTAATTCGTGCTTTTAAAACATGACTTTCAACTTCAAAACTGCATTTGATATTAAGAAAAATACGAACTGGAATTTTAATTAGCACATTTGTTTTTCAAAAAATTGCATTTGTGTTTGTAAAAATAGCATTTGTAAATCAAATTTAATTCAAAAACTACCAAATGTAATTAAAAAATACCTAATGTAATTAAAAAAAATCCAAACGTAATCGAAAAAATACGAATTGAAATTCAAAATAAAAAAATTCGGAATTGAGATTAAAAAAAATACTACATAAAATATTGATTGAAATTTAAAAATACCAAATAAAATTCAAAAACTACCGAACGTAATTATAAAAAAACAAATTTAATTCAAAAACTTTTAATTGAAATTAAAAAAATTACCAAATAAAATTTAAAAATTATCAAAAGTTATTGTAATGTTGTTTGCAAAAAATACCAGTTAAAATTCAATTGATAATTTTTGAATTTTAATTGGTATTTTTGAATTACATTTAGTATTTTTTAAATTTTATTTGTCATTTCTTTTAATTTTAATTGAAATGCTTTGAATTACATTTGACACTTTTTAAATTACATTTGGTATATAATTTATATTTGGTATTTTTGTAAATATATTTGGTATTTTTTAATTACATTTTTTAATTGAAATTGATATTTTTTGAACTTTAATGTTATTTTTTTTTCATATTTCATATTCTGCTTTTAACTTATAATTACTATTTTTTAAACAAAAATGGTATTTTTTGATTTAAATAGGTACAATTGTTATTTTTTCGATTTTACAATTTTGAAATCACAATTGTTTTTTATTTATAACAATTGGAAATGGTGTATTTTTTCTTTAAGAGAGTGTATTGGTTTTGTTATTCTTTTTGAATAAGTTGTTTTTTTATAATTAATAAGAATAGATACCTTAAAAAGGAAGGCTTGTGACCATTAACTAGTATTAGTAGCAAATAAGTAGATTCTTCATTTTAAATGAACAATTTATTTCTTTATTAAAAAAATCTGAACTTGAAGGTGGCATATAAACAAACTATTTTTTTGTTTTTTTTTCAATAATAGTTTATTTTTTATTTATTTTTTTGAATTACATTTTACCTGAAAATTTCCATTGAATTTTTGAAATAAAAATGATTTTGTACTAAAAAATTTTTAAACCTGAGAATTATTAATTTTAGTTCAGTCTTTTAAACATATCTCAGTCTTTCCGTTAAAAAATAAAAAAAATATATATAGTGAATAAATTGGACCGAATTTGAAAAATTTCGATTTTGAAGTTCTGCCACTGCAGAAGAGATGTAAGAATATGTTCTATTGTGTGATGATGAGATGCTCTCAGGGGTTATTGCAAAATAAAATATTAGCCTTTTTTTTATTTCAAGAGTAACAACCAAAAACCTAGTTGACATATTTTAAAGACTTTTTAATAATTTTTAAAAATTGTTGCAAATTTGGATTTAGCGCTTCAAAATAACTAGAAACACGGCAAAAGTTAAAATAAAATTTACTATAAGGTGATTTTTCAAAACTTGGAAACTGCAATGGCAAACCGTAAACGAAGAATTTGACCGATTTTAAAAATTTTATTTTTCCCGATTTGGAATATTTGTTCACTACTTTTCTGCATTGGTAGAACTTCAGAATCGAAATTTTTTCATATTCGCGCCACTCTAATATTCAAATCGAACTTTAAAGAACTTTAAGTTGAAATTTGAGAATAGCCCCTAAACTCAACTTTTTAACGACGACAAAAGCGGTCCTTTAGCCTGTCTCGCAGCCGTGACGCTTCTCTAAGAGGTTCAGCCAACTCTTCTTCGTCAGTATTTGCTACATCGTTGGAATTTTGATCCACTAAAATTACATCCGTGTCTAGTAAACCATGCGCCTGTCTGAAGTTGTGAAGAGTTGTGCACGCGTTAATAATTTTTCCAGCCTTTTGTGGTGTTGTGTGAAGTCCAACAGATAAACACCTGAAAATGGATTTCAAGACACCATTTAAACGTTCAACACAATTTCTAGTTTGGGCGTGTATTGTGTTAAAACGTTTTTCATCTTCGTTTGTTGAAGATCGGTAAGGTGTTATAAGCCACGGACGTAGAGCGTAGCCTGAATCACCTAAAACAAATAATTTAAAAAAATTAAAAAACTTAAAATATAGTACAGATTTCGAGGAATGTCGGGCACACTATATGACATAAAAAACTGGAGACCAGTATTTTTAAGTGGCTCAACCTCACTCATAAGTATTATAAAGAGTAATTAAATTAGCCGACTTTCCGTTTTCACCGTTTTTTATAGTTTTACTTAAAAAACAGTAGGTAAATTAATTTTTTTGAAAAGCTTAAGATAACCTAAAAATGGGATAATTTTTACCCAAATTTTAACCGCTAAAATTGAGATTGGACCGCGTAGAAAATACGATTTTTTATTCTTTATAACATATTAAAATTTCATATCAATGGGATTAATTTCATAAACCTTTGTACTCACCTAATAACCAAGAATGGGTTCTATTGTCCGCTTCGTACCGTTGTTGCAACAAAGTATTTATCCGTGAAGCTTCCCAAATATATGAATCATGGGCTGCTCCACCAAACCTTGCAAATCCACCAAGAATTTTTAAATTAAAATCGGAAATCTAAAATTTATTGTGGATCTAAATATGTTGAATTATGAAATAAGCAATATGTGCACTTACCAACTGAACATTTTTCGAATGATATCCTTTACGATTTAGGTAGCAGCTCTCCACTTCTGCTTTTGGTCTCATAATACGCACATGCGTGCAATCAATTGCGCCAATAACTCCGGGAAATCCGGTCTCTTCAAAAAATCTTAAAAACGTAAATTATTTGAATTTAGAAAAAGTTTAATACAAAACATTTCTCGCACTAACTTTTCTTTTATATCATCATACTCATCAGGAGTTGGAAATTTTATCCATTGAGGCATAAGTTTCTGCTCCAGTATATCTGCTACTTCTAGGACACATCGGCATACAACAGACCGACTAATGGAAACTGCAAAATCCTGTCCTATGTCTCTATGAAAAGAACCAGTTGCAAAAAAATGTAGTGCAGCGCACATACGAAGCGGCTGTGGTATGAATGTTTTTCTAACACCCGTCGTCATATAGGGACTTAGTTCGCTTAGCAATATATTAGCTGTTGTTTGATTAAACCGATATAATTCCCGAAAACGTGCTTCCGGCATATCAAATGGATTAGTGGCATCTCGCAATTTTCTTCGGTGTACCCGCAACATATTTCGGCAATCGTATTCCTCCGCTCTAATTAAAGCAGCGCTGTACATTTTCTTTTTTTTTAACACTTTTTAATTAATTTTTAGTTAGTATTTTTAATTAATGTAAAAGTAAACTTTTTGTTTTGTTATTTTTGTTCTTTTTTTTGACAGTTCACTGGAAATATTCCAATAATAACGTAATCAGTGTTGCCGCTTTTCGCATTCGAATACTGATACAGTTTTTACTCACAAATCGAGAAACAGTGAAATTTTGTGTTTCATACTTTTCGATGCGAAAACTTCTCACATAAAGTTATAGAACATACGCACTGGTTTTGCCGACGATATAACAGATTTAATGGATTCACTATGTTGATTAAAAATCAGATATCGGAGGAATATATGAACAAGTAATGAAGACATTTTTTTTATTCAGTTTAATACGGATGCCAATAAATTCAATTTTATATGACGGATCAGGTATTATTTCTTCAGATGAGAAAAGGCAGGAAACAGCAATAATAACACCACCACCAGTAGTAGTAGTTTCTCTATCAAATCGATAAATATTATATTTGTTGCAAAAATTTCAGTATTTAAGGTTTTATTGTTTAACCAGGTTTCCGTGAATATGATGACATGATGATTAAAGTCAAAGCTTTCCAGGTACAGTTTCGATAGTTTAGTATTTAAACCTTGCACGTTTTGGTAAGTAATATACAATTGGTTATCAGCAGTTATATTCAGTTTTTTTGATATGTTTGCTCGCGTGAAGGGAGATAGACAATATTGTTTTTTCTTTGATTTTCTTTATACACATACTCTCGTACTAGCGTGTTATCCGGCCAGAAGCATGGATCAATTACTTGTTCAAAAATATCAAATGGGACTATTATTTTTAACGATGTAATGCTACGTGGTTGAGCATACGAAAACTTGTAAGTTGAAATTTCAGCGTTCGTGTTCAATTTAGTTTTTATATAATAGTTTATATCTTCGACGGTGATTTCGGAAGCGAGACGGGATATGAATATTGCTTTAGAAAGGGGTATTGCGGGTATTTCATTATGAACAATTTCATTATCATTTATATTAACTATGGAAGTTTGTTTAACCACTTCAGAATATTTAACTTTTTTATTTGGAACGGATTTAGAAGTAGAAGCGATAATTGATGTAATGATTTCCGTATTATTATTATTTAAAACAGATTTAGAGGTCGAAGCGATAATTGGTGTGATAATTTCGACAGAATTATTATTAGCTACAGTAGAAGCAGGGCTTTGAGGATTTGTCTTGCTTCTAGAAGATTTACGACGTTTTGGTGATGAATGTTGTGGAGATTTAAAATTATCAAGAAATTTATACTCATCAAACAATTTCCCATATTCAGATACACGGCTTGAAAGATCCCAGATTTCCTTTTGAATATCAAGAAAAACAGATTTTCTACTTTGAAAAAACTTGTAAAAATCAATCCCGATTTTTCTACAATTTGTACAGCAAAAATGCAATCCATCATGCCTTTGAGTTGCTTCAGCTGCTAAAACAGGAATACCGCTACATTTAAAATGGATTAAACTATGACTAGCCAGCAAACAAGCATTCTTTCGTCCAAATTAGTAATGGAACATTTTTTATTTAAACAATTCATAATAATTATTTATACGGTATCAAATTAAAAAAAGCACAAAACTTGTAAAGTGAGGGTTAGGTGTTAGTGAGAGATCGACTATTGTAGTTTTTGTTTGTTTTTATTATTATTATTAAACTATTGCTGAATAACAGAGAGATGCACAAATTAGTTGTAGGTGTTATTGTTGTTATATTCTTAATTGTTTTCTTTTGATAGATTTGTGGTTACAGTTGTTATATGTAAATGTTGAAGCTGAGAGTTTAAGTAATTTTTATGGAGTTTTTTTTGTATTAACACTGAGTTTATGTTTGTTGTTTTTATTGAAATATAGTTTATTATTTTAATGTTTATTTTGATGTTTTTATTGATTTTATTATTACTTTTGAATTAAGATAAAATAAATAACAAACACAAAATAATTATGGATCGAATTCAAATTTACGGTAAACGAAATAAATAACATTTAATTTAACAAAAAAGTATTTTACAGAGCTTAATAAAAACACGTTCTACTCACACAACGGATTGATGTTGTTAATTCAGTAATGATATTTATGTACAACCCTCCGCCTTACGAAACACTTTGCCAGTAAAGGGCACCCTAAAGTCACTCACAAAACAATAATATGCTTGTAAATACTACCAATTTTAATTTTTACCTCCAATAACACACCCGCACTCTAAAAAATGCTTGTAAATTCACTACTTTAAAATATGTAAAATTTTTTGTAATAATACATAAAATTCCTAAATTTAGAAATCAAATGTGTAAAATTCTTTTATACACATCTTTGTATACAAAATTACGCATAATATGTATTAAAACGCATTTTTTATTTATAATTACACACTTTGTGTCTACTATTAGTATATTGTGCTTTAAAAACAAATATTAGGCATAATGTGTGTAAATCTAAAAACATTAAAAGTAATAAGGAAATTGTCACAAATAATTATAAAAAAAAATAAAAAGCTATCAAATAAACAATTAACTGAATATAAAATACAGTAGACGCTCGCAAATTAGAACCGCTTTGTTTTTGAGGCAATTCTAATTTGTGAATTATTCTAATTTCTAAACGTTTTTTTTCGTTTCGTTTCCAATGATAAAGTGTTTTTTTTACGTTTATTTAACATTTTAAATGATACACTTTCACACTAGAGACTGCCAAATAATATGTACCTGCGTATCAAATTTCACAAATAAACTAGCCAAAAATGTACATAAATGCGACAAAAAAAAAACAAATAGGGAAAAACATATATAATTTGGTGATTCCCCTTTTTAGTTTTACTTTATTCAAACAGAATAAAAATAAATTGGGGATTTCCTGTGTATTCAAATAACCAAAAAAAAAAAAAAAAACGCTCAGAAATTAGAATTTTAAATTCGAATTTCAGAGCGGTTAATGTATTGCAAACATTGATTCTAATTTCTGGACGTTCGAATTACTGAAAGCTCTAATTTGCAAGCGTCTACTGTACATATATTTTCGATTTCATAACCTTATGGTTTCGGTAAGGTGAATCTGATAGTAAGTAGCAATGGTGAAAGTGGTACGCATTGAGAGAGAAAATTTCCTGCAATCAACATTAAGTTTTGCCCAAATTGGTGCCTTTTGTTGATAAAATAAGGAAATCCTTTTAAACTTAATATTTACCAAACTTTTAAAAAAATTTATTTGCAAAACAGAATGGAGAAAATATTGCCAACGCTGTTTGCACGTAGAAGTTCCTATTGTTATTTTCCTTATATGGGTACCAATTTCCTTAAAACTCAGATTATTCAATTTTTCTTATTAAATATAACTTATATGCATTATTTTTTTAGAAATAATTGCGATAGTTCTCCATTTAAACATAGGGCTTGTGTTAAAAGTGCATATCTAAATAAGTACGAAGCAATGCATAACTAGAAGCGCATTTTTTTAGAGCTACTCTCGTTTTTCTCTTCCGAAAAGCGAACAAAAATCATGTTATATACCAGCAATAAAAGAAATGCTACTTTACACTGCATTTTTGGAAACCGATTCTTTTTTTGCAGGTACATATATGACATGATTTTTGTTCGCGATGTCCCACTTAGAAACAATAAATGACCAAAAAAATACTTCACGCAATTCTTTTATAGCTTTTTAAGGGAAAGAAAACAGTAGCGCTAAAAACACGCATCTGTTCCGCCTATCCACTTTTTTCTACTTTTTTGCTCGGTATTTTCCAAAAAACTTTTTTTTTACTTGTCAGGTCGCCAAAATACATTGTGATCAATACGTAAATATCATTGCGGAAAAACAAACGTCTACTGGACAGTCTATAGGCCTTGTTGGATGAATAATGTAAAACTAATAATGAAAAGATGTCGATCTAACGGAAATACAGTCAGTTTTTATAATAAATTATATTGCAAATAATGTTGTTAAATTTTTTTTGATAAAAATTTTGCAACTTTAAATATAAAAACGAAAGCTTTAGGCTGATAAGAAACACTTCATTTGTAAATATGCACATCTTCTTTGTACTTTCCGGCAAATTAGTAGTTATTATCAAGCATTTTATGCTTAAGTTTACACACTTTGTGTGTATGAGTATTACACACATTGTGTGTATATTTTTTAAATTGCACACATGTAGTAATTTTACTGACATTATAGTAGGTAAAAAGTTACCTACTATAAATAGGGTAAATTCGTAACGTTTAGTTTTCGCAAAAAAGTAAGTACACTCACAATATATTTTCCATAACTGATTGAGGTTTATTTAAATAGTAATAATAATAATAATAGTAATAGGTACAAACTTTACCTATTAGTTTAAAGTTTGTTTTCAATTGAAGAATCAATTAAAATACATTGAAACATATTGTTTAACTTTTTATATTCGTCAATAAAAAACAAACAAAAAAAAAAAAAAAAAATATGTATCGTCTGTAGGAGTTGTTATTTTCAATCAAATATTATATTTTTAGATTTCTATTTTTAGAAAAAATAATTTGAATAATTTCGTAGTTTTCTGTATTAAAACAAAAAAATTCAAATATTTTCGGTTTTCTTTTTTGTTAAAATAGTTTCCCCTCAATTCATAAATGCTTTGTAAAGTTATAGCAGGTTTACAAAACGTCATTTTCATATAAAATTTGTTCAATAAACCTCCTATAATTTTACAAAGCGTTTATGAATTTAGGGGTTTGTGTATATACAAAATTATTTCAATTTAAATTACAAGAAATTCTTTACTCATACATACAAACAGAGCCAATAAAAATATGAACGTGTCTGCTTTGTATGGTGTAGTGTTTTGAAAATCCAAACAAAAAAAAAACTTTCAAATATGAAAAAACAAACCACAAAATCGTTTTTTTACGTTTTGTCAGTTAAAAATTGATCATAGACTTTTCAACTATTTTTATTTCTTGTATCGATTGTTTAAAAAATGTTTGAAAATAAATAGCAAAATGTTTTGAATATAATGAAATCAGTGAGTCATTTTTTTAATTATGTTTTCAATTAATATAATATGTATTTTAGGTTGTTTTTAAGAATAAAATATTGTTAGTGTACTAGTGAAAGTACTTACGGTTTGGTTAACTAACACCTTATTTTAACAAGGAGTGTCCTTGGAGATAAAATATTTAAATGGTCAGTATTTACAAAATGTTTGGTAGACGAGTGATTAATTAAAGTTTTTATGTCGATTTTCACGTCAAATGACACTTTTTTACATTTTAAATAAGGGCTAATTTCTAAATGCTTTTTCCTTTATATATAATTTGGTCTTAACGGAGTTATTTGGACAACTTTCACCAAATTCCGCAAGAAACATTCCTGAGATACTTTCAGGAAAACTCGAAAATTTTCAAAAATACAACTTTGGATCTTGGTGAAGAAAGGTGTAGAAACGGTAATTATTATTTTTTGGACTACCAATACCGACACCGATTTACTTTCTGCGTTATTTTAAAACATATAATAATGAGTTACTAATAACTAGTTACGTTTTCCGTTATTGCAAAACAAAAAATAATGCATTGGCAATGATGACTTATTTTTATCATTTGTTCAAATATAAGGCAGTGTCCTAGATTTCTTTGTAAATTTTTTCTAATCTATTTTTAGACCCAATATTTTTTCAGCACTGATAAGGATATATGTAACCACATATTTTTTGATTTTTTGTTTGTTGGCGAGTAATCATGCTTGTGCGCAGCAGTCCAGTGTAGAAACGGTAATGAAATATCATTATTTTTTGGACCACCAGTAATGACATCCACTTACCTTCTGCATTATTTTAAAACATATAATAATGAGTTATTGATAATGACTTATTTTTATCATTATTTCAAATAGAAAGTAATTTTCTAGATTTTTTGAAAATTTTTTTAAATCTATTTTTAGACTCAATACTTTTTCAACACTATGTACCTACCCACATATTTTTTGATTTTTTGTATGTTGGCGAGTAAGCTGACTTGTGTGCATTAGGTCAATTATGTTTTTATCTACCCGGTTAAAAAAGTTCATATATGATCAAATATGATCATATATGGCTGCATGTATGTACAAATATGGCCATATATGTTTCCTGTATGGACATATTTGGAAATATATGTAATTTCATATATTCAAAAGGCAGTCATATATGGACAAATATAAAAGTATATACGACTCCATACATCCGAAAATGACTCATGTACGAGCATATATGTATGTATATGACTTCCCATATATGCAAACAGCATTCAAATATGGAAGTATATGTCATTTGATATACACAAAAATGACATATATGGATATATATGGAAGTATATGTGATTCCATATCTGCAAAAATCACTTATGCATGGCCATATATGAAAGTATATCTGATACCATGCTATGCAAAAACCACTCATATGAATCAATTTGGAAGTACATGTAATTTCATATATGCAAAAGGAACTCATGTAGGAAAATATATCGAAAAACTTGAGTTTATTTTTTTATTTTCAAAAAACCGCGAATAATTTATAAACTACAAATTTTTTTCAAATTTCGATTGCAGATTCATATTCTTTGTTAAAATAAAGATCAAATTTGCGAAATTTGTGCATATCATCAGGCACTATCCACGGCTCTCATCGGAAAAACTGAACTGGTTTTAAGAGAGTTTCAATGTAAAATAACAAAAAACGTGAAAAAGTGGTATTTTTAATTAATTATTTTAATTGTTTTTAAGCAATTTTAATTAAATTGTAAAGTGCACTTGTGTTGTTTGATATGTTCTCTGCATTAGTTTTGTATAATTAGCACAAAATTTTGCTTATTAATATTAAAAAATACGCGTTAAAAAAACACTAAAAACTGTTTCTCTTAAAACCAGTTTGTATATAAAATTAAAGAGACTTTTTAACAGCAGTTGAGGCTGGTGGTTTGTCTTTAGTCTATATAGTCGTTGATATCATGCACGACCAGTGGGATTTTCACTTTCATATTTTTAGGAAATTTGGCAATTTTAGCCAAAATATGTATTTTTTTGTACAATTTAAAAAAACAAAAAAAAAACTGCGAACTGTTTAAAAGTTACCTAATTTTTTTAAGTTTTGATTTCATATTCCTTTTCTGCACATTAATTAAGAATATAGAATAAAAAAAGAAAAATAATTCAGAAATAATTCAAAGTCAACCCTACTTTGTGTATAAATTACTCTAGAGACAAATTAAAATTTATTAAAAGATAAATTTTTCTGGCCAGTATAAAAGCGGATTTGGCTTAAACTTTGCACAGAGAGTTTTTAGACATTAAGCAATAGGGGCAACATTGTAGACACCGCGAATTCCAACTTTCATGTTTTTTTTTGGCAACTCTAATGTACATACATGGAAGTAGATATGAATACTCCTATTTATGTCAGCATATTCTGATATGTGTATGCGTTCATATATGATTATAAATTATTTCTATTTTCTACATTCGTTATATTAAGACGGAGTTTTTGGTATGTAAGCTAAACTTTGTTTAATTAAACCGAAAACGATTTTTTCAGCATATTCTAAGTTGATTATGAAAAATTTGTCTTTATTGAATTAAAACAAAATATTTTTTGTTGCATTTCAAACCAAAATATTTTATTTTCAAAAGCAAGAATGTTAATTATGTAACTGCATTGTATATATTTATTATTTTACAAATATAATTTCCAACGTGTATAACATGTTTAATTATATTATCTTATTATCTTATATTTTAATTATTTTGAAATCGTACGAAACATTAAAAGGAATTATATATTCTAATACTAATTTAGTTTTGTTGTGAACAAATTTGTTGGCGGTTTCCAAATCAAGACATTGAACAAATAAAATGTATTATTGTGTTTTCAAGTTTTTTTTAACAAAAATTTGTCACAACAGTTTTCAAAATACGAAATTTCCTAACAAAATAGATGATAATACATATAAAATATAAACATACTGTATATGGACGACCGTACAAAGTAATATATGAACATGTATGACCATATTTGCCCATATATGGAGATGTAGGTTCATTTTTCTAGTATGTACGAATATGGATGACCATATATGATCATATAAAAAATATATATGATCATATATGAACTTTTTTAACCGGGTATCAAACATTACATGTCGATATATCTCAGATGGTAGAGTTATTGACAGGCAACCTGGAGTCCCAAGTTCGATTTCCGGACTATAAAATTTTATTAAAACAAAATTTTACAATAAAAAAATTTTTTTTTTATAAAACTTAATTTTTTTGAAAATCTATTTTTAGACTAATTCTTTTTGTCAGTACTGGTAAGCACATAGGTAATGACATATGTTTAGATTTTTCGTATGCTGGTGTGTAAGCATAACTCATTATTTTTCGCTACATCGCCATACAAAGGTAATAAGAAAAGTAACTAGGTGCCATTACCAGGTATATAGTTACATAACTACATATCTGGTAATGATTTTCTACACTGGGAGGTCAATTATGTTTTGTTCTATTACATATAATATGTCGAGGTAGCTCAGATGGTAGCGCTATCGATTGGCAATCTGAAGTCCCAGGTTGAAGTCCCGGTACAAGCTAATTTTATTTAAAAAATTTTTACAATAAAAAAATATTTTTTTATACAACTTATTTTTTTGAAAATCTATTTGTATACTCAATTTTTTTGTCAATACTAGTGAGCATATATGTAAAGACATATTTTTTTGATTTTTCGTATGCTGGTGTATAAGCAAACTTATAATTTTGCGCGACATACAAAAGTACACTCACAAAAGTTTGTCGGTAGAATCTACTGAAAATCACAGTTAAAACAAAGGTATATGCAGTTAAAAAGGCGTCAAAGATATTTACCTTTAAAATAACTAAAACTTTTGTTATTTTTAACTGTTGAAAAATAACTAACAAATGCATTAAAAATACCTACAAATGTCGTATATTTTAATGAAAAAAAAAAATATGTTTTTTCTTTCGATTACAAAAATATGTGTTATTACTTCAGCCTATATGAAATTCGAAGTAAAAATTCCAAACCGTTCTCCAGTTATTATCCTTTTATTCACTGGAGACACAATACAAGTTTCTGGTTTTTATTTGCAAAATAGAAGTATATCAATAATAACAAATATAAACTAAACAAGAATTCTTAAAATTCAAAAAAATTCAACGAAATTTTTTATTTTTTTTAATAACTACCAAAAATAACTGTTTACTGTAAAATTACTATTTTGGTAGTTGTTCATTATGATATTAAAAATAACTGCTTTAAACAACTGTTACGAAATTACAGTACTTTTCGTTAGTTGTTTTCTTAATAATTGTCATAAAAGTTGTTTTGCATTTTCTATAGAAAAACAACTGTAATTTCTGTTAAAAACAACAATCACTGATCACTACACAAACAACTGTCATGTTGTAACTGTCAAACTTTTTTGAGTGTAATAAGAAAATTTCTTATTAAGTAACTGTTACTATTACCAGGTATGTATGTAGATACATAACCACATATCTGTTAATGGTTTTCTGTACTGGGGTTGCCGGAGTTTTACAAAATTTTGGGAAAACATTTTAAAAATATCGGAAGGGTTCTTGTTACAGCTTGTAACTAGATTTTTTTGTTTAAAGCTAGCTAAAAAAAGTAAAACTAATACCAGTGTTGCCACTTTTTGAATAATTATTCAAAGACGGGGCTTTTTACACATTCGTTGGATAATTTTTTAATAATGGCATTTTTTTGTAGTTTTTGTGTAATTTAACTTTTTACGGAAATTTTCTTTTTACCGAATAAAAATATTTGATATTTTGGATAAACTGAGTTTGGCTGTGAAGTATTTACCACGAATTTCCAGTTTCTGGTAAATTTTTTTGTAAATTTGGTCAACACTAAATCCAATTAGAAATAAATGAAAATACGCTTCTATATTTTATTTTTTTTTAAGCGCAGTATTTCGGTCATTATTTGCGAAAATAATTGCCAAACTTCTTTGATCGGCAAGGCGAAAGAGTGGAATTTGGGTTTGTTATGGTTGTGGTTTTTTAATGACTGGAAATAGTAAGTTTTAATAACTGTTTTAAGACTTTAAGCCTTGCGCGAAATTTTTTTGCTGTAGTTAATATTATACTGGGCGTGACTAGACAAAAAATTTGTCAACACAGCACGGTGGAGCAGAACCAAAATGTGGTATAAATAATTGTATAATTTAAATATATTCCAAATTTTAACCAAAGCGGATAAAGTTTTCAGATATCTTTAAAAAAAAGTAATTTTTTGTTAAAAAGTGTGGTGATTCCCATACTGCACAGAAATTCCAGGTTAAGTAAGTAAGGTATGCCTTGCTATCATTAATTTAAAAATTGAAAAAATTAAGTATACCAGCAAAAACATGGTAATGAAAGGTCATTACCATATGGATTACCAGGTAATGATAGATCATTACTTTTTGCATTACTTTAAAATACAAAATAATGACTTACTGATAATAACTTATAGAAGCACTTATATATTGTTGAAAAGTAATCACTTACTGGTAATTGATTAAATAAGTACTGATTTAGTTTTTTTATATTAATATTTTATTTATTAAATTGTTTCGAACATTTTTCCAATTGAATTGAGAATTTTCCGAGGTAAAAAGTTATTTTTCCAATACGACCAACTATTTCACAATGTAGGGTAACCGTTTATTTGCTAACTACCGAGTAACCACTTATTCTATTTTTGTGAGTAATTACTTATTCTTTTACTATGGGTTACTCGTTATTCGCACTTTTTTTGTAAGCGAGAGGGTAATGACCACCCATGAATTTTTGGACATCGCGAACAAAAGCAATGTTGCGAGTAAATAGCCTGGTAAGTAGTGAAGCCCTTTGTGTACTATTTACTCGCTTAATTACTCGATAATGTATGTTTTTGCTGGGATGATGAAAAAACCCTCAATTTTATAACATAAAAAGAATTTTAAAAATGAGATTTTTATAATTCTTTCTATTTTGCCCACATTTTAAGCAGGGATACGAAGGGACTTATGTATCTCAAGCTTTCCACTCAAAGAAAAAAG
Source organism: Leucophora obtusa (assembly GCA_949987735.1). Lineage (NCBI taxonomy): Eukaryota > Metazoa > Arthropoda > Insecta > Diptera > Anthomyiidae > Leucophora > Leucophora obtusa. The sequence goes on from OX465299.1 coordinate 136,564,065, forward strand.
TGGTAGAATTTGATTAAAAATTTTCGAATATGGAAAGGTTTGGGGAGAGAATAATTAGAATAAATACAGAACTTTGTTTTGCAGATGGCAAAAAAATCGGACCAGTTTATTGCAAAAATGCAAAATTACGTTTCAAAAATCGGTTTATAAATAGAAAAATGACAAGCTTTAAAAATTTCCACATTATGACACCACTTTGGAGTCGAATGGCACATCTCCCGGTGTTTATTGGGGCGTCAAAATTTTCAGTGCAAAATTTAATAGTAATACAACCAGTCGTTAGGAAATGGCGGGATTATGTCCAAAATTTTTGATTCTATACCATTGTGCTCAGGAGACTTGCCATAAAGGTGAATTACCTTATACAAAAAATAATTATGTTCTGGAGGTGTTCTGAAAACGAATCCTTATAAAATTATTCGATTTTTAACAACAACAATACACAACTTTGTATGAAAACGTTCGATGTTATGTGCATTCGATTTCCAGAACACCTTCCATTATTTTATAATGTGTATTAAAGCTATAAGTTTCTTATTGTGGACAACTGAATAGTTGGGGTGACGCCCACGAAACAACTGTTGTATTGTCTATAATAAAAATGATCAACCTTTTTTGAAATAACAAATAGAATCTAATATGACAATATCATATTAGAATTTGAACTTGATGTAGAATAATATTCCTACAAAAAATAGAAAGTCCGAAAAAACAATTTTTGTATTTTTGAATGCAAAAATAAAAAATAATTGTTGAATCTAAAAAAATTTTAATTTTTTTTTTGTAATTTCTAGGGTTTGGGATTTCCCGGACTTTTGTATTTCCCGGGAAATGGGAATAAAAAAATTTGATTCCCGGTAAATATTTTTGAACAAAATTGTTAATGAAAACCACCTATATAAGTAATTTTTGTTAAAAAAAACACTATTTCAGTACAAATTCAGACCTTAACTAAAATATCCCTACGGGAAATTTTAACAAACTGTCACCGAACTGGCCCCTTTACATGAAATAGACTGGTCACTTTTACATGGCGTTGTCATAGGAGGGGAAATTGACCCCTTGTGACATGTCACAAGGCAAATCCTAGGACAGGTTACTGAACTCTCATAAAATACAAAGTTCAGGGACCTGTCCTGGGATTTGTCTTGTGACATGTCACAAGGGGTCAATTTCGCCCTCCTATGACAACGCCATGTAAAAGTGACCAGTCTATTTCATGTAAAGGGGCCAGTTCGGTGACAGTTTGTTAAAATTTCCCGTAGGGATACATTTGAAAAATTTAAAAAATCCTATTCCAAACAAAAACAATTTAAAAAACTTAATATTTTTAAAATTTCTCGTTTTCCCGGGAAAAATATATTATTTTCAAATTTTTACCGGGATTTCCCGGGGATTCCCAAACCCTAGTAATTTCATACCCTTTTAGATAATTTTTGACCTACAGCTTTGTTTTACTGGTGGCAACACTGATGAATACTACACTGTAGTGAGAATTCAAAGAAAAATATCAGAATGTTGAACATTTGATTTCACATAAATTAGACAGGCAGCACAGACAAATGAATTACATGATTTCAGCAGAAAGCACCCACTGCTGGACTGTCGGAAACAAACCGTTTCATCACATTTGGCCCATTATATATGGTGCCCACAATGTTATTTTCCAAAGAGAAATAAAACTCTTCTAGGCTTATTTCTACAATTCTTCTTATTTCATCAGCATTACATCTTCCTGATATATAAACCAACTCCAGATTATAAAATGAATTATTTCCGTTTATACATATGTTCAAATATCTCTTTTGTGATAATCTTGTCCATTCATCCAAGATTATAGTAAATCTCCTATTGTTAGAAATATTGCTCGATATTTCTTTTATCATGATATCTTTTAGATGATTGTAAAATTTTTGGTAATGCCAGGTTTTTATTATAAAAACTTTCTCGAAAAAACGAAGATCTAGTTATGATGCGGATTGACATTCCGTCGACTGCGGCTAATTTGGATACCAATTCAGGAAATGTTTGCCCTACCATAAAACGTTCAATGCCTATTCAGCTTACACTTTTTTTCGGGTACTTTGCTAATTTTAGCTGGAACGTTATTCTTGTTGTTGTTTTCTTCAAGAAAAGTTGCATGACCAGCCGTTTTTTTTTTTTTTTGTGAACCAAATTTAGATTTTGGTAAACCAAATTTAGATACCTCCGTTAACCATTACTCTTTTAGGGCAAATATTTCACTGCGCTGCATTGTACTTTTTTGTGAAGTATTTCCATACTCCTGACATTTTATTCTTTAATATAAAAGAATATATTAGTTTGAAAGCAGGTGTATTAAAATAAAGTAAACTTACTTGAAAATATCACATTTATTAATGAAAACGTTACTTATAAAATTTATTGGCCCTTAATATAAAGGAGTATTTTAAATTTAAAGTCGACTTTATTTATAATCATACGGTTTGTTCATTTTGTGAATGAAAGCCTTACAAAAATATATTTATTTTCAAGCATTTTGATTGGTTGAAAATAAATTAACCAATCAGAATACTCCAAAAATAAACCAAGTCAAGGTATACCAATATTTTAACTAAAGTCGACTTTAACTAAAATATACACTTGAAAAATTTTAAAAATCCTATTCCAAACAAAAACAATTTAAAAACTTAATATTTTTAAATTTCGCGTTTTCCCGCACCCTTAAAATTCCATAGTCGCATAGTTAACAAAATCCGTAGTTGAATCGAAATATTTTGTAAATCACTTTTTGTAATTGTTAACAACTATGGGTATAGTCAATAAAATTATTTGTATGCTACCCTGTAAAAAATATTTTTATTTATTTCAAATTGATAACTATATTTTGAATTTTTAATATATTCGAAATTTGGAAAATCATATTTTTAAACAAATAAAAATGGATCGAAGCGCTGTAGCTTTAATTTGCCAAGTAAGTTTAAAATAGTTAATCTTTTAATTTTTACGAGAAAACAATGAAATATTTTTATTTATTTTTCAGAACTTGGATCCAATTTTCCATCAAAATCAAGAAATATAATGTCAGTCAGGTGTATAGATGTCAGGTGTTCAAAATTAATATATTTAATGTTCCTGTTGGCAGAATTTTTAATCTTTTTCAAATGGTAAATAATAGTTTATTTTGTAATGTAATAAAATATGTGAATATGCTTTTTAAATAAACATATATTTTTTGTTAAGAATGAGATCTAAATCACATTTGTAGTTTCTACCAACTATTATGAAATTGTACGTGGTGGGTATTCACTATCTTCAATTACAGCTTTTTCAATAGTTGAATTTAAAATTTTTTATAAACATAGTTGCCGTTCAGTACTTCATATCCACTATGCCATAGTGAGGGTTATTTCACCTATGGCATAGTTAAAAAAATAGTGATGAGTAACTATGTAATTTCTTGGGTGCGGGAAAAATATATTATTTCCCCGGGAATTCCCGGAAATTTTTTTTCGGGGATTTCCCGGGAATTCCCAAACCCTAGTAATTTTATACCCTTTTGGATAATTTTTGACCTATAGCTTTGTTTTACTGGTGGCAACACTGATGAATACTACACTCAGATAAAAAAGTTAGTAAGAGAAATTTGTAAACAGTATTTAATCGCACTTTACTATTTTTGTACTGATTTTTAGTACAATTTTTTTAGTAATAATTTTTGCTATTAATAAGAGAATTACGGATTTTTGAATAATTATCGCTGCTGATTTCAGCAAAACATTTTACTAATTTTTCAATACGGAGTGCTAAACTTAGCATAAAAATATACTAATTTAACAGCAAGTGGATACTTAATTAAATTGTATCCATTGTTTTCAAAATCGCAATGATAGCATTACTAAAACAGATGTAACTTGTTCACTAATGAACGAATTGTCATTAAATTTTGACAGGTATCATCTGAAGGTTGGTGGATCCACAAAATCATATGGATTTTTATTAGTGGCGCCACCTATGTGTCATTCTACGGACTTTTCAGCTGATATGTTAGCATAATCCAAGAGAGGCAAAAATTTACATCTGAATATTTATAGATCTTAGAAATGAAAAAGAGTATAACATCGTTCGTACAAGAAATATTTCATTCTTTTACGATTTTCATAATTTATCCCATTTTAGCCCATGGTAGGGTAGGGTAGTCTGAGGAAATTGCAATTACTTAAACATTTTCCAACCGATTTTGGATTTTATGTCCAGATTACAATTCTATTTATATTTTCCAGAAATACAGTTATTTAAGAGTCAGTATTAAAAAAAAAAAAGAAAATCCAAAAAAGTACGGCCTTAAATTGCAAGTAGAAAAATAAGGTCGACCCTAACAGACATACTGCCTTATCTGATTTGTTTCGATGTTATTCTCATTTCGGTATTATTTTCACTTACACAGTTAATGAAGTTGATTTAAATGCTGTAGTTATTTGCTGAGCTTTAATGTTCTATGTTCAATGATGTTTGTTTGATTGCTAACGTTTTAATACGACAAAATGAATTTTCACCTACATATTTTGTTATGTACCCAAAACTCTAATTATGTAAATTATAGAAGTTACTTTACCCTCATCACACTACTGTTGAGCCTCCATCAATCCATTTGCAATTAACATTTCTTTTTGTTTCTTCCTAACGATTTTTTTATTTTTGTTTCAATTTAAATGAAATTTAAAAAACTTTTCAAAAATTAGCATTTTGTTTTATTTAATACGTTTTTTTGTGTAGAGTTTTGGTTAATTGAAGATTTTTGTTGGTCCTTGATTTAAATGTTTTTAAATATTCTGTTTTCAAGAAAGGACAATTTGTGGTGTTTCTAAAGGAATACATATCGTTAAAGTAATAATGAAAGTAATTGAAGTTCTGTCGGAAACATATTTTAAAATTTCATGACTACCTCCAGAATACCCCAGCAAAATGTCGATACTATGTGCGACGTATTTATACCAGAGCTCCCATTTCCCGGTTCTTGGTATTACAGATACTCCCGGTAATACCGGTTCTTGTATTATTCCCGGTATTCCCGGAAATCCATGTATTCCCTGTTCTTGCTGCAATCTCGGCTCTTATGCTAATCCCGGTATTCCAAGGAAGCCGGTATAACCGATATCTACATTAAAAAATTGCTTATTTTCTATTATTATTTATCAGTTAGAATAGCGTTTAGATTATTTGTACAAAGCTGTATATATTTTGTACATTAAAGTATGAAAGAGGTAACAAAAGTTTTGTCGGTACCCAACCACAATTTCCACATCGCACGTTGCGGCAAAATAGGGATTTAGCTGGTATCAATTAAACCGTTAAGTTTACATTAAAGATATTGGTATTATTGGAAACAGGACATTTCCAGGATGATTCGAGAGAAAAAAAATCGCGATTTATATTTGCGACAAAAAAAATATATGCAATTTTATAAATTTTTTTTGTTAGTTTTATACTTCAAAATCTCTTATACTGAAGTTTTGAGATCTTTCAATTTCTCCTCTTGTTATATATTATTTCTAATAAAAGAATTAAGGTTCAAAGCAAAAAAGAGTAATAATAACAAAGGATAAAAATAGCATTGTTAGATTTCGTTGATGTTAGTCTAAGTTGAGTTGTTAATATATTCGATTTGCTTTAAAATTTCACATAATATAAGATAAATACCCAGTGTAGAAACTGTAATGCCATATCATTATTTTTTGGACTACCATTAATGACACCCACTTCTGCATTATTTTAAAACATATAATACGGAGTTACTGATAATGACTTATTTTTATCATTATTTCATTATAGAAAATAATTTTCTAGATTTTTTTGCAAATTTTTTTAAATCAATTTTTAGACTCAATATTTTTTCAACACTTATTTTTTTAACCACATATTTTTTGATTTTTTGTATGTTGGCGAGTAAGCTGACTTGTGTGCAGCAGGTCAATTATGTTCTTATCTATCAAACATTACATATCGATATAGCTCAGATGGTAGAGCTATTGATTTACAACCTGGAGTCCCAGGTTCGATTCCCGCACTAGAAGATTTTTTTAAAAAAAATTTTACACAAAAAAAATATTTTTTTATATAGGTAATGATCAGGCCCAAAAATGATTTTTACCAAATACTTTTCCGAATCAAAGAATTTGCAAAAAAATGGCATCGATTTGTTGTTGCATATTTTGTTATAAATGCATATTTTTGCATATTTTGCTTTTAAGTGCATATTTTATTGCATATTTTATGATTTTTATTGCATATTTTTGAATCTTTTGCAAATTATTGCATATTTTTTAATATTTTTAAATATGAAACTCGATTTAAGAATTCATACTTTAAAACTAAAAAAAAAATCTAAAGAATTAATTATTTGGAAGCTCTGTTGGTAATATAACACTACACTAGAAAGAGAAACACATAGTATACAATATGTTGTCATCCACTAACACATTTTTTATAGATGTAATTTTAAATTAACGTTTTCGGGTGTTATTGCTCACAAACAGAAAGTTGAACAATTTTATAAAAGTTATTTTAAGGAAACTTGTCCCCGAGCATTAATTTCTGCCACTTTTTTCTCTGAGTTTCGAAAGTGAGTACGATTTTATAGGACACATATTTAAGTTCTATTTTATTATAAAGTTTTTTTCAGGTAAAATGCCACACACAAAAATATATTTAACTATGTGTATTTGAAGACATATTCAGTGTGTTCGTTTACTCGAATTTCTTACTACTTTTACTACAATTGCAAAGTTTTGTTTACTTTTTGTATTGAATTTTTCCAGCTGTAGTAAATATAGTATCATGTAGTAAGTAAACGAACAAGCTTATTGTAACCGATACCTGCATTTTTACGTTTATGTTAGTTTTTAATTAATATAATTAAAAAACGATTTATTTTTAATTGCAATTTTTTTTGGTTTTAAGTGCATATTTCGTTATAAATGCATATTTAAGTGCATATTTTCCATTTTATAGTGCATATTTTAAGCGCATATTTTCGATTTTTTAGTGCATGAAAGTCCTTGTCCTGGTAATGATTAGATAATTGGAAATTTATTAATTCAGTTCGAGGCCAATTTCCTTATTATGAATTAACATAAGTACTTTTTTTTCAAAAACTGCTATTTTTCTTCATCAGGATATTCTCCTAACAAATACTTCACAGAGTTTTTGATTTCAAAAACCTCTACACTTCCAGGAATGAAAAGACAATCGTTTCGGGGATATGCTTTCGAAGTCTCTGCAAAGACATAACCAACAATAGAAATATTATGAAAGTTTTTTGTTTTGTATTTCATACCGTCAGTATAAATAAAACACAAATTTCAAAAAACATTTCTCCGTACTGTGAGTGTTGTCAAAATGTTGGTTTTTAATTTTTATTTAAAAAATAAAAATTGTTTTTTCGACCTTTTTAATTGATTAATTAGAAATTTATTAATTCAGTTCGAGGCCAATTTCCTTATTATGAATTAACATAATAAGTACTTTTTTTCAAAAACTGCTATTTTTCTTCATCAGGATATTCTCCTAACAAATACTTCACAGATTTTTTGCTTTCAAAAACCTATACACTTTCAGAAATGAAAACACGATCGTTTCGGGGATTTTCCATGATTTTTTTTTTCCATTTCTAATTAATTTTGTTTATATGTAAATCAATAGAGCCTTTAAATTTGAATCAAAGTAAATATGTGGTTTCTGAGATTTCAACTCACATTGCTAAGATTTTCAGGCTGTGACTCTACCCCTTGCGCCACAGATACTTACATTTAGTTGTTGTCTAACTTTGAATTTAATTACATTCAAAATAGTTTGTAGTTTAAATTAACTGAAAATGTAATTTAAAACAAATGAAAAATCACTTGAAAACCGGTCTACTAACTTTTCATTTAAATCGAAAGAACTTTTCATTTATTTTTAAATGTTAATAAATAAACTACAAAATCCTTAAAAAATAATGATTTTTCATTTATTTCGTTTTTTTAAATTTCCCCCTGATTTTCTTCAAATTTGCTTTTTTTAAACACAGTTTTTTATAATAAAAACCTTCACTCACCCAGCCACCACAAATAAATAATTCTGACACAACAATAAATCTTGACAATATACGTGTATATGTCAAGATAATTTGGTAAAGTGCGCACATAGTTAGATGGACCCGTAAATAGTTTTGTTCATTTGTGTTTTGATTGAAAATAAAAAAACATTTAAAGTAGGGTTGGTAAGCGATTTATAATATTAAAGATAGCGGGCGAAGCCCTCTACGCTGTTAGCATGCCTTAAAGTTTAGAATTAAATTTATTTTAGATAAAATAAAACACAATATTTGTTACTAATAAGATAAAATAATTGTTAAGGTAAATTTATTGTAATGTTTAAGTACAAACACTATTTTTTGCCTCTTCATTTTTATATAAATGAATCATTTAGTATACCAACACGTGAACATGTAACAACTAATTGTCTGTTGTTCAAGCCATCGGCGTAGATAGGCCGTATTCGTGGTTGGGTGGGTAAATTCGCTTTCTTTATTTAAAGTACAATTTTTATAATTAAATCCTTCACCCAGCCACCACAAATAAATAATTCTGACACAACAATGGGTTTAAAATAAATAAATATTTGATCACTTTTTCTCATGAAAGTGGATTGTTATTAATGAATCCATTACAAATTGCAATATACGTGTGTATGTCAAGATAATTTGGTAAAACGCGAACGTAGGTAGATAGACCCGTAAGTAGTTTTATTCGTTTGTGTTTTGAATGAAAATAAATAACGTAAAGCAGGGTTGGCAAGCGATTTATAATATTAAAGATAGCGGGCAAAGCTACGTATCTACGTTGTTAGCGTGCATATTAGTTTTTTTTAATTCCAGTTTATGTAAAGGTAGACCTGGCAATTCAAGTAAATTCACAAATTCAGTTGGAGAATTTACTGCGTCAGTTTCTTCCACTGGTACTTCGTTACCTGCAGTTTAAATATCAGAATATATAAGTTCCATTCTTTTTCTAAGGTTTTTTCTCTTTTAGAAATTTGTTTAACTTTTTGGAGAGTATGTTTCAATGCTACATAAGTTTCATATTCCGTGGATAGTGTTTGAATAGGTAATTAAAAGGGGTTCTTCACCCCTTTTTGTTCCTCCCAGTAAAAATCCCAAATATATATAATCTGCCTCAACCGCGTGCGAAATTTCAAGTACCGAACTCCGGTAGTCATTCAAATTCCATTCCATTTTGTTTAACAATTTCAGAGTTCCAATGCAACTCCTTCCAAGATTCCATTTCGTTTACCATTCCATTGCATTTCGTTCCCATTATCTGTTATTCCAATTCCACTCGTTCCCCGTTTCATTCCATTTCGTTCCTACTGTCTTGTGTACCGATATTGATATCAGTCGCTTCTCTTTCCATTCCATTTCTTTGCACTTGCTCCGTTCTATTCCTCTTTTAACTGCAGTGTTTCAATTGCACTCGTTCCCCATTCTATGCCATCTCGCTCCTCATTCCATTTCGTTCTATAGTCCATTCCTTTTCGTTCCCTCTTCCAATCCATTTCCATTGTCTGTAATTTCAATTCCACTCGTTCAACGTTTATATCCATTTCGTTCCACTTGTGTAGTGTTTCAATTCCACTCGTTTCCTATTTAGTTTCTTAATTTTAGTGTTCCATATATACTCGTTCTTTAAATTTTAGGTTTCTAGCTAAAGACGCAGATGTTCAGGGGTGGGGGGCAATTTTCCCCTTTTGAGCCACCATTTTTACAACGTTCCTGTCCAAAGTCCTAAAAATGCCTTGTCGATAAGTTAGCCCATACTCCAAAGAAAACATATTAAATATTACGGGTTTCTAGCCGAAGGGTTCGGTTAGGCCATCAAGGGGGAGAATTATTCCATTTTTACCCCTCTTTCGTCTACACCGAAAGAGGAACCTACATACCAAATTTCAACTTCCTAGCTTCAGCGGTTTGGGCTGGGCGATGTTGAGTCAGTCAGTCAGTCAGTCACGTTATTCTTTTATATATGTGACGCGCAAAATAGAAAGGGACCTAAGGGTAAAAACCGGTTTTGTTCAGGAGAGCCATTTTAAAGATTTAAATACGTGTATCTTTGGTGTATCATCAAAAAAAAAAATTGATTTTTTTACCCTTAGGTCCCTTCCTCTATGCGCTGTCACATATAGAGATTTATTTTTTAAATAAACGACAAAAACAGTTTATAAATATATCTCTTTGTACTTTAACTGTATAAGCATTTAAAAATAAATGTACGGATAATTTTTTAAATAAACTACAGTCAGTTATTTTAATAATATTTTCAGTGTATTAATATGTATGAAATATAAAAAAAATATTAGATACATTAAAAAATTTTGTTATAATAATTAAAATTTCTGTTGCTAATCTCAATATGTTATTATAATTACCTAACTAATAAATATTAATTGTTGTTTGCACTAAAGTTGACAAAAAAAGATTTTAATTGATTGAAAAAATTATTATTTTGGTTAGAGTGGTGCACTCATAAAAAAAAGTTAGTACAAAAGTCTGTTAAACGCGTTGTAATTCAGTTGAACTAATTTTTCCTGTTGTTTTCGTTTAAATCCGTTGTTTAGCTAAAGTTGTTACCACAAAAACATATTTGTGCTGTACTTGAACTAATTTTTCCTCCTGATATTTAGCTATTTTTTATAAACGATTTTGACAATATATCAGCTAATATAGATAAATTTGTTGGCAACTTTTTTAATTTTTGTGGTTTCAAAAGAAAACGATAGGGGCGCTAGTGTATAGTGATTGATGGCGCTTGATGGTGAGGTGTGTATCAGGGTTCCAAGCCGACGGCTCGAATTGTTTTCTATGCACTGTTAATAACAGAGCTTTGAAAAATTAATTCTTTTCTGATTGAATCCGCTTAAGACCTGTTAACTTATCTCAAAATAAACTGAGTTTAGTGCTTAACCATAGTTACCAGTTAGTTAGCCATACAAAATATATGAAAGAGCAATTGTCGTTGTCGACCCAGTTCTGATTAATCTCTAAAATAAGGTAAATAAATTTAAAAAAATGGCGGCGCGAAAAAATTCGGCGGCTCTTGTTTTGGTCGGCTGCCCTTTTGAGCCGAAGCGAGACGTTTGAAACGGCGGCAGCTAATAAAGCGTAAAAGTTTTAGTAAATAAAATAATATGACAAGAGCATGTTTTCTTTTGTTTCTGTTAGTCAGCAAAGGAACGCAAAAGAAAACGGGGTTTACTGGACTTTAACATTTCGCAGTTAAAATTGTTTTAAAATAATAAGGTTTGTTTTATAATATAAACTATATTTATTTACGGGAATACTATTAAATATGTTATTGTTTTTCTTTTATTTCAGCCCTTTAACGTTTTCATCTAAATTCTACCTACCGCTGGCACACATATTGTAAAGAAAATACAAGTCATATTTAGTGCAAATAGTGTTTTTGGATTGTGTATTTTATTCGTAAATAAAATTAACAATATTTACATGATACATGAAGTTGTTTTTATTCAATTAATAACAAAAAGTGATTGTAATTTTAGCAGCATGTTTTGCAGATTTCAACTGACCCACTTTCATTTCTATTAAACGAAAATTTTTCTAAATTTTTGAAATGTTAACTAAATTTTTTACCTGTTTATAACCAACTAAAATTTAGCAGAAAACATGTGCTGATTTCAGCTGAGTAATTTTCATTTCCATTAAACAACATTTCTTATAAATTATTGTATTTGAACTAACTTTTTTACCTAAAATTTAGGTCACCTAAATTTAGCAGACCATGATTCTCAACATCATTGAAATTTCTGCTGGCGCAAATTCAGATACTATTTCCTGTTATTTTAGCAGAATTTTTAACTATTTGTAGGGCTTTTTTTTATGAGTGTAGGTATTATTAAAACAGAACCAAAATTATAATTTTAATACCGATAAATTATTGAAATGACAAAATCGTCTTGTCTAAATGTAATAGATAAACAATTAATTTAATAAGTTTAAATGGGGGATTTAGTAAGTTTAATTTGAGATTAGGAAGAAAACTGTCATGCAGTTTTCATCTCCAAAGCATTTTTCTGCCTAACAATTTTTAGTTGAGTTTATTTAATTGAAAATAGCTTGCTTTTAAGCCATATGCCTACTTTTAGTGCAATACAATTTTTTTTCAGTTCTCAATTTTCGATTTCTCCAGCGGTACGAAATTTGTTTAAATAAAAAACTTAAAATTGCCATAACTTCTGATTTCGTCGTGCGATTTTTTTAAGAATAACTTCTCTTTTGGCTTGAAACCTGAAATTTTAAATATGTATTCACTGGAGTAGGATTAACTCACCGGTAAAGTACTTTATCGATATTGGAACAGGAACATAGTAAAAACGGTGGTTGAAAGGGAAAAATGTCCCCAATAACGGAATGCCCAAACCACTGAGTCAACGAATTCGGAATTTGTTATGAGTATTCCTCATCCATCGTAGACAGCCGCGAAGATGAAATTTTCGTAAATTGCTAAAGGGAGGGGCAAAAAGAAGTAAAGCCTCCTCTAGGTGGTCTGTAAAAATTCCTTTGGCTAGAAACCTTAAATTTGAAATGTGGGTCCCTGGAGTATGGGCTAACTTATGCGAAAAGTACTTTTTGGAATTTTTAACAGGGTCGTTATAAAATGGGAGCTCAAAAAGAAAAAGTGGCCCATTTGACGGCCTGCCCAAAACTGAAATTAGGAAGCTGAAATTCCCTGTGTAGATTCCTCTTCTAATTTGGACGCCCTCTTAGGCTGGATTTTCGGAAATTTCTACCGGGAGGGGCACAAACAGTAAAATTCTCCCACTTGACGACCTGCCAAAACACCTTTGGCTAGAAACCTAAAATCTAAAATATGTGTTGCTTGGAGCATTGGCTCACTTATATGGAAGGTACTTTTTGGAATTTTCAACAGGGATATTGCAAAAATGACCTTAAAGGCCTGCCCAAACCGCTGGAGGTAGGAAGTTGAAATTTGGTGTGAAGGTTCCTCCTCTATTCTAAACATCCGCTAAGACGAGCATTAGATTCAAACTGCTGGAACTAGGGAGCTGAAATTCGGTATTTGGGTTCCTCCTCCAACGTAGACGTACGCTAAAACGGTATTTTTGTAAATTCCTACCGGGAGGGGTAAGAAGGGAAAAAGTCTCCCCCTTGATGGCCTTGCCAAACTGCTGGAAATAGAGACCTAAAATTCTGTATGTAGTAGATTCCTCCTCCAACTCAGACGTCCTCTAAGACGGCTTTTTTGGGAATTCCTACTGGGATGTGTAAAACGGAAAAATTCTTCCCATTGATGGCCTAACCGAACCCTTTTGCTAGAAACCTGTAATTTATAATATGTATTCCTTGGAGTATGACATAACTTATCGAAAAGGTATTTATTTGTAACTTTCGACAGGAACGTGGTAAAAATATTGGTTCTAAAGGGGGAAATTGCCCCCCCTAACATCTGCCTCTTTGGCTAGAAAGCCTTTCCAAAGGAAGCAACACTGCCCAAACCGCTGGAGGTAGGAATTTGAAATTTGGTGTGAAGATTCCTCCGCTATTGTAAACATCCGCTAAGACGAGAAAAATGATGGCTCTAAAGGGAGAAATTGCCCCCCTTAACTTCTGCCTCTTTGGCTAGAAACCTAAAATTTAAAGAACGAGTTTATACGGAACACTTAATGGGAAACGAGTGGAACTGAAACGCTACACAAGTGAAACGAAATGGATATGAACGGGGAACAAGAGGAATTGAAACTATAGGCAATGGACATGGAAGAGGGAACGAAATGTAACAAAATGGAATGGGGAGCAAGATGGTATAGAATGGGGTACGAGTTGAATTGAAACACTACAGTTAAAAAAGGAATGGAACGGAGTGCAAAGAAATGGACTGGAAATAGAAACGACTGGTATCAATATTGATACACAAGACAGTGGGAATGAAATGGAATGAAACGGGGACCAGTGAAATCGGAACAACAGATAATGGGAAGGAAATGCAATGGAATGGGAACGAAATGTAATCTGGGAACGAGTTGTATTGGAACACTAAAGTTGTTAAACGAAATGGAATGGAACGGGGAATGAGTGAAATTTAAACATTAGATAACTGGGGGAAATGGAATAAAATTTGAATGACTCAAACTGCTGAAGTTTGGTACTTGAACTTTCGCATGCGATTGAGGCAGGATTATATATGGGATTTTTACTGGGTGGAACCAAAAGGGGTGAAGAACCCCTTTTAATTCCCTGTTCAAAGACATTATCCAAGGAATATGTTAAAATTTAAACAAATTTTCTTAAGGAGAAAAGACCTTAGAAAAAGAATGGAATTTAAATATTCTTTATATTTAAACTGCAGGTAACGAAGCATCGGTGGAAGAAGCCGACGCAGTAAACTTTCCAACTGAATTTGTGAATTTACTTGAATTTCCAGGTCTACCTTTACATAAACTGGAATTAAATAAACTTTAAGGCACGCTAACAACGTAAAATTATGATTATACAATTATTTTAATTTTGCATTAAAAAATACAAAAATTGTTTTTTTCGGACTTTCTATATTTTCATATACATATTTATTTAGGATATTGTTCTACCTCAATTCCAAATTCTAAAGGCAAACATACACGTTCAATATTATTGATCAATATTTTTAAAAGCAACCAATCAGAACAAAGCCTTCAATTCATAAATGCTTTGTAAAGTTATAGCAGGTTTACAAAACGTAATTTTTGTTCAATAAACCTCCTATAATTTTACAAAGCGTTTATGAATTTGGGGGAAAGTATTTAAAAATAAAATGTTCTGATTGGTTGATTTTTGAAAACTTCATCAATAATATTGAACTTAATATACTATTGTACTTAATATACTATTGTCATATTATATTTTATTTGTTGTTTCAAGAAGGTTGATGATTTTCATGATAGACAATACAATTGTTTCGTGGGCATCATCTCAACTCTTCAGTTGCCCGCAATAAGAAAATGATGGCTGGAACATACAAACCGGGACATTACATAAGATACAAAAATTTCAACGGGACAGTTAATTCCGACGAGGCGTGAAATATTAGAGTTCGTTTGAATAGTTTAATTTTTTTGGGATATCATCACTTTTGAGATTGTTTTTACATAAAAAAGAACAGCGCAATAAATTTTTTTATTGGTCGGCGGCAAAACACTCTGATTTTTTGTCGTTTTTCCTACAGGAAAAAAGCGATGAACTTACATGAAATTTTACTTCACCATTTGAGTGGTTTTTTAACGCTTTCAAAATGCATCACATGAAATGGTTTTTTAACGCTTTCAAAATGCATCACATGAGTGAGTAGGGTTGTCATCCGTCCTCTTTTCCCCGGACACCGTCCTCTTTTTTAGGGCATCCTGGGCAGTCCTCCTTCTTTTTCAGTAAGTGTCCGGGGTTGTCCTACGTTCTGCGCTTTTCTCCATAACTTGTTTTGAATTGTTGGCATCGCTGTTTTGTCGTTGTTATTTTAATTGACTTGGCATCACTTACTTTAATTGCCAAATTTGAAGCTTATCAGAAGTGAGCCAACTGTTGAATTTAAAAAATTAACATTGCTTTTAATGATGAAAATTTATTTGATGAATTCATTATCCTGAAAAATTATATAAAAAAATTTAAATTCAATTAACATGACTGATAGCAAGTTTTGGTGCGATTTTTTTATTTAAAAAATAAAATGAAAAAACTTGTTGGGTTTTATTTTTTCTTACCAGAATATAAGGCCAACGTAGAACGCATATTTTCTTTAATCAAGGCGCAGTGGACGCCAAAAAGAAATAAATTGAATCTAGAAACTATTTCTGATATTATTATAGTCAAATATAATTTTAATATGAATTGTCAAGAGTTTTATGAATATTTGAAGAAATGTGACATTAATATATTAATTCAAATTGGAAGAATTGAAAAATATTCATGAAACTCTTGATAATTTGTATCAAGAAATTATAAAAATGTACATTCCCAGCAAAATATTTCATTACCAAACAAGTGGTTATATAATAGAAATTCATAGCTCCGCACAACTTATTTTTTGGCGTCTAAACTCATTATTTTTGTTTGGCGTGGTCGTTTTTATAAGTAGTCACGCTTACCCGCTCGCTTACGAAAAAATGAGAAATAAGTAGTTATGAGATTTTGAACAATATGTGGTTACACACATGCTTACAAAAAGTTTAATTATAAGTGGTTATCCGATTGCTTACTTGATTCTTAAAAATAAGGAGTTAGGCAAATACTATTAGCCTAAGGAAATACATTCAGAAAAATTTAAGTTTTCTCTAGTGTATAATTTTAGTATGTACTCGTCATAAAAATTTAAACATAAAACATATTTACATATAATACAAAATTTTAACTGTGTAAAAAGTACTTATTTAAACTAATACGAGTAAGTCATTATTTTATATACAGGTTATTAGGAAGTCATTATTTTATATTATAAAATAATGAAAATGGTAATAATATATCATTTTTGGTAATGCAGATAGTAATGAGGTGTCATTACCAATATTTTGCTGTGTTCCCGAAAATGTATGCAAAAAATTTGTTAATCGTTGTTGTTTTTTATTCAGGTACTACTTACTAGTTTTAAGTTTAGAATGATTTTTTATAAAGTATAAATAAAGTTTTGATAGGAATTTTCAAGAGTTATATGAATATTTGAAGAATTGCGACAGTAATATACTAATTCAAATTGGAAGCATTGAAAAACATTCCTGAAACCCTTTACAATTCGTATCAAGAAATTATGGAAATGTACATTCCCGAAAATGTATTCAATGAATTGGTTAATCGTTGTTTTTTTTTTTTATTTAAGTACCACTTATTTTGTTTTTTGTGACTTTTTTTAGTGGGAATAAAAATTGTTTTATTTATAAAATAAATTTTTATTTGTATATTTTATCGCGTTGTTGATTTCTGTAAAACTAATTTATTAAAAAAAATGTGTCCTCTTTCTTAAGGCAAATGTCCTCCTTTTTTGAGGTTGACGTCCTCTTTTTCTCAAAATGGAAATGGCAACCCTATAAGTGAGTGAGTTAAGAGATTGGAAAAGATAATTCTTTTTGAACCAAGTCGCATAAAAATTTATTCATTTTATGAATCAGTGAATAATATAATATAATTATAATATTATAAAAACTTAAAATCAGGGTTGGCAGGTGATACCACTAAAATACCGTTATCGATTCAAAACCCTTTCAACTGACTACCGTTAATCCTAAAATACCGTTATAATGATTTCGTCTAATTCATATTGATTCAATTTTGATCAAATTGAATAATTTGTTTTATGACATAATTCGCGAAGTGTAAATCAAAATCAAAAAGAATTATTTTCAAAATCAAAATTCGCGAATCACAAAAATATAAAGATAATTCGCATGAATTATTTTTACATTTTTTGATTCGCGGATTGATGTAAATTTTTTAATTCATTTTTAAGAATCTATTTTAATTAAAAAAAAAAAAAAATCATTTATTAGGAGAAAATTTAATATTAATAGCTGAAATTATTTTGCAAATCATAAACAAAAACAATTTATTCGCTAATCAAAAAAGAAAAATTATATTTCGCGCGAATCAAAAAGAAATCAACATATAATTCTTCTTCTTCCTATAAATCAGCTCTAGTAAAAAATTCTTTAGTAATTAATTCTAATATTAATTACGATTGTCCTATGCGAGGTTACAAACACTTAAGTAAAAAATAATAAATTTGAAAAAATTTGCATAGCAGCAACACAACCTCTCCAATCAACACTCGGTATACAACTATTGAATGTGAAAAAAGCGCACCATAATGTGATATTTACTTGTGAAAAAGGAGAAAAAACAATTGGATTAAGAGAGGAAACATGCTAACTGAAAAATAAATTGCTCAAGTATTAGTTAATTCTGGCTCTTCTGATTACAAAACATATATTGTATAGGCTGTGATTGAAAAAACTTCAATTAGCCACACTCAGCGCTATGCCGACCGTGGTGTATCTTGTTAAGAGGTGATGCTATGAGTTATAGCCTAAGCAGAGGGCTGCCGGTTCAATACCCGGTCATGGCAATACACAAAAAAAGTTTTTCATATAGAGACAAATTAACAATTAAAAATTACTTTGATCAATTGACACATAAACTAACCACTGAAGAGTCTTTCGGTTAGACGAAACTGCGGCAGTCTGGTGATTCCCTTGTGTCTGTTAAATTTTTCAATAAATATGTTTTCTTCTTCCTATAAATCAGCTCTATTAAAAAATAATTTATTTTTATTCTTTTTATGAATTGAACTAGCGGGAGCAGCCCGCTACGTTGTTAGCGTGCCTTAAAGGTTAAAGGTTGCGCCCCCCACAATTTTTATTAAATTCGTTTTTTTATTTAAAGTTTTTTTATTTAAAGCCTTCACCCAGCCACCACAAATAAATAATTCTGCACAACAATGGGTTTAAAATAAATAAATATTTGATCACTTTTACTCATGAAAGTGGATTGTTAGTAATGAATCCATAATAATTTGCAATATACGTGTGTATGTCAAGATAATTTGGTAAAGTGCGAACTTAGGTAAATAGACCCGTAAGTAGTTTAATTCATTTGTGTTTAAATGAAAATAAAAAACGTAAAGCAGGGTTGGCAAGCGATTTATAATATTAAAGATAGCGGGCGCAGCCCGCTACGTTGTTAGCGTGGCTTAAAGTTTAGGGGGGGGGGGCTGCGCCCCCCCGACAATTTTTTTTAAATTCACTTTTTATTTAAAGTACAGTTTTTATAATAAAATCCTTCACCCAGCCACCACAAATAAATAATTCTGCACAACAATGGGTTTAAAATAAATAAATATTTGATCACTTTTTCTCATGAAAGTGGATTGTTAGTAATGAATCCATAATAAATTGCAATATACGTGTGTATGTTAAGATAATTTGGTAAAGTGCGAACTTAGTTAGATAGACCCGTAAGTAGTTTTGTACATTTGTGTTTTAAATGAAAATAAATAACGTAAAGCAGGGTTGGAAAGCATTTTATAATATTAAAAATAGCGGGCAAAGCTACGTTGTTAGCGTGTCTTAAAGTTTTTTTTTTAATTCCAGTTTATGTAAAGGTAGACCTGGCAATTCAAGTAAATTCACAAATTCAGTTGGAAAATTTACTGCGTCGGTTTCTTCCACCGGTGCTTCGTTACATGAAGTTTAAATATCGGAATATATAAGTTCCATTCCTTTTCTAAGGTTTTTTCTCTTTCAGAAAATTTGTTTAACTTTTTGGAGAGTATGTTTCAATGCTACATAAGTTTCATATTCCGTTGATAGTGTTTGAAGAGGTAATTCCCTCTTCCAATCCATTTGCATTGTCTATAATTTCAATTCCACTCGTTCAACGTTTATATCCATTTCATTCCACTTGTGTAGTGTTTCAATTCCACTCGTTTCCTATTTAGTTTCTTAATTTTAGTGTTCCATATACACCTGTTCTTTAAGTTTTAGGTTTCTAGCTAAAGACGCAGACGTTAAGGGGGGGGGCAATTTTCCCCTTTTGAACCACCATTTTTACCACGTTCCTGTCCAAAGTCCTAACAATGCCTTGTCGATAAGTTGGCCCATACTCCAAGGAAAACATATTATAGATTACAGGTTTCTAGCCGCAGGGTTCGGTTAGGCCATCAAGGGGGAGAATTATTCCGTTTTTACCCCTCCCGGTAGGAATTTCCAAAAATTCCGTCTTAGAGGACGTCTGCGTTGGAGGAGGAACCTACTACATACATAATTTTAGGTCTCTATATCCAGCAGTTTGGCCAGGCCGTCAAGGGGGAAGTTTTTTCCCTTTTTACCCCTCCCGGTATGAATTTTCAAAAATACCATCTTAGGGGACTTCAACGTTCGAGAAGGAACCCAATTTAAGATCCCTTGTTCCAGCAGTTTGGCCAGGCCGTTAAGGGGGAGACTTTTCCTGTTTTTGACCCTACCTGTAGAAATTTCCAAAAATCTCATCTTAGCGGATGTCTACAATAGAGGAGGAACTTTAATACCAAATTTCAACTTCCTACCTCCAGCGGTTTGGGCAGGCCTTTAAGCGGCACTTTTCGCTTCATTAATCCCCATTTTTGCAATGTCCCTGTCCAAAAAGCACCTTCCCGGTAAGTGAGCACATACTCCAAGTAACATATGTTTTACATTTCAGGTTTCTAGCCAACTTTTACTATTTGTGCCCCTCTCGGTAGGAATTTCCGAAAATCCATCGACAGGGAATTCCAGCTTCCTAGTTCCAGCAGTTTGAGCAGGCTGAGAGGAACCTAAGTACCGAATTTCAGCTTCCTAGTTCCAGCAGTTTGGACAGGTCGTTAAGGGGCAACTTTCCCTTTTTGAGCCCCCATTTTATAACGACCCTGTCCAAAATTCAAAAAAGTATCTTTCTAATAAGTTAGCCCTCACTCCAGGGACCCACATTTTAAGCTTCAGGTTTCTAGCCGAAGGGGTTTTTACCGGCCCCCAAGGTGGGGCTTTTCTTCTTTTTGCCCCTCCCTTTAGGAATTTACAAAAATTCCATCTTCGCGGCTATCTGCGATGGATGAGGAACATTCATACCAAATTTCGACTGCATTGCCTAAGCGGTTTGGGCAGGCCGTTAGTGGGGACATTTTTCCCTTTCAACCACCATTTTTACTATGTTCCTGTTCCAAAATAGAAAAATTACGTTGCCGGTGAGTTAGTCATACTCCAAGGAATACATATTTAAAATTTTAGGTTGGCCAAAAGGGATTGGGCAAGCCGTCAGGAGGAGATTTTTACCTTATTTCCCCTCCCGATAGGAATTTCAAAAATTCCGTCTAAGCGGACGCCTACACAGAAGGAGGAACTCACATACCGAGTTTCCTTTTGGGATATCCTGTAGGGAATTCCAAAAATACAAACTTAGTCGATGTCTACTACAGTGGAGGAACCTTTATACCAAATTTCAACTTCTTACCTCCAGTGGTTTGGGCAGGCACTTTTTCAATTTGTGAGACTGTTTATGGGGAGACTTTTCCCCTTTTTGCCCGTTCCGGTAGGAATTTCCAAAAATCCCGTCTATATCAAGAAACCGCCGAATATCAAGAAACCTTGCTTTAGTGGAGATATCCGTGGGGGGAGGAAAAAAAGTAGTTTTTTTGAAATTATATATTATTTTAAATGGTACTTTTTGGAAAAACGAAATTTTTTGGAAAAAGATACTTTGTTTTTACAAAGTACTTTATTTGTACTTTTTTTGGAAAAGGTATTTTTTTTTAAAAAGGTGTTTTTTTTTGGAAAAATGTATGTTTTTTGGAAAAAGGCACTTTTTCTGGAAAAAGTACTTCTTTTGGAAAAGGAAAATTTTTTTTAGAAAAAGGTCTTTTTTTTGGGAAAAGGTACTTTTTTTTGGAAAAGGTACTTTTTTTGATAAAGGTATTTTTTTGAAAAAATGTATGTTTTTTGGGAAAAGGAACATTTTTTTAGAAAAAGGAACTTTTTTGGGAAAAGGTACTTTTTTTTGGAAAAGGTACTTTTTTTGAAAAAGGTATTTTTTTTGGAAAAATGTATGTTTTTTGGGAAAAGGTACTTTTTTTGGAAAAGGTACTATTTTTTGGAAAAGGTACATTTTTTTAGAAAAAGGTACATTTTTTGGAAAAAGGTACTTTTTTTTGGAAAAAGGTACTTTTTTTGGAAAAAGGTACTTTTTTGGAAAAAGGTACTTTTTTGAAAAAGGAATTTTTTTTGGAAAAAGGTACTTTTTTTGGAAAAAGGTACTTTTTTTGGAAAAAGGTACTTTTTTGGGAAAAGGTACTTTTTTTGGGAAAAGGTACTTTTTTTGGGAAAAGGTACTTTTTTTGGAAAAACGTACTTTTTTTGGAAAAAGGTACTTTTTTTGGAAAAAGGTACTTTTTTCGGGAAAAGGTACTTTTTTTTGGAAAAAGGTACTTTTTTTGGAAAAAGGTACTTTTTTTGAAAAAAGGTACTTTTTTTGGAAAAAGGTACTTTTTTTGGAAAAAGGTACTTTTTTTCGGGAAAAAGTACTTTTTTTTGGAAAAAGGTACTTTTTTTGAAAAAAGGTACTTTGTTTGGAAAAAGGTACTTTTTTTGGAAAAAGGTACTTTTTTTGGAGAATGGTACTTTTTTTGGAAAAAGGTACTTTTTTTGGAAAAAGGTACTTTTTTTGGAAAAAGGTACTTTTTTTTGAAAAAAGGTACTTTGTTTGGAAAAAGGTACTTTTTTTGGGAAAAGGATTTTTTTTTGGAAAAAGGTACTTTTTTTGGAAAAAGGTACTTCTTTTTGGAAAAAGGTACTTTTTTTGGAAAAAGGTACTTTTTTTGGAAAAAGGTACTTTTTTTGGAAAAAGGTACTTTTTTTTGGAAAAAGGTACTTTTTTGGGAAAAAGGTTCTTTTTTTGGGAAAAGGTACTTTTTTTGGGAAAAGGTACTTTTTTGGAAAAAGGTACTTCTTTTGTCCCCTTTTTGCCCCTCCCGATAAGAATTTCCAAAAACGCCGTCTCAACGGACGTCTACACCGGTCGAGGAACCTACATACCAAATTTCAACTTCATAGCTCCAGCAGTTTGAGCAGGCCGTCAAGGGGGAGACTTTTTGCCCGTCCCTGTAAAAATTTCCAAAACTCCCGTCTTGGTGGATGTCTACGATAGTGGAGGAACCTTTATACCAAATTTCAACTCCAGCGGTTTGGGCAGGCCGTCAAGGGGGGCCTTTTTCCCCTTTTTAACCACCATTTTTACAACGTCCCTGTCCAAAATTCTAGAAAGTACTTTCCAGAAAAGTTAGCCCCTACTCCAAGGAACACATATCTTAAATTTCAGCTTTCTAGCCAAAGGGGTTTTGGCAGGCCGTCAAGGGGGACACTTTCCCCCTTTTTGCCCGTTCCGGTAGGAATTTCCAAAAATCCCGTCTTAGCGGACGTCTACCCCGAAAGAGGAACCTACATACCAAATTTCAACTTCCTAGCTTCAGCGGTTTGGGCTGGGCGATGTTGAGTCAGTCAGTCAGTCAGTCAGTCAGTCAGTCACGTTATTCTTTTATATATAGAGATTATTACTGATGGTTGCATTATTATTTTAAAGGTCTGAATCAAATGAACCATTTATAGTTGAAATAAATCAATTCGTTTGGTACTATGGGAAGAATCAACAAAAATCATATTGATTTAACAAAAATCATATCGATTCAAAAATCATATTCGTGTCTATTCCTACGAAAAGCCTATGACTCTTAGTTGTATTGTATTCCACATGTATTTGTTGTTGCAAATTCACAATAAATTATATTTATTGAAATTTTTGTTTGAAAACTTCAAAAAAAATTAAGAGCTTGTCTCGACACAATCATAACATTAAGGTCATTCACAAGGGGTATGCTATTTGTTGTATCGTCCTAACAAAAAACAGAGTTGTTAAAAATTAAATTGAAAACATACAACATATGTGAATAGCATGATACAACAATTTTATGTATGTTCAGTGTCCTATTTTTGAGTGTGCTAACAGATAGAAAACCCAATAGAAAATTGTTGTTAAACTCAAATAAAAACTTTAACAACTCCATTTTTTTTGGGATGATATAACGATACAATAGATAGTACACCCATTGTGAACAACAAAAAAAAAAAATAGTCTTATTACGGTCACAGCGAGCCAAAAGTAGGAATAGGCACCATTAATTGAGTGAAGTAGGCAATAATTCAATCAATAAAATGAGTTTTGCGAATCTGTTAGTATTAGGGAAGCCAAACGGGAAATCCCGAAATCCCGGAATTTTCGGGATTGGCAAAATCCAGAATCCCGGGATTATTTCTCAAAAATCCCGGGATTTTCTTATTTTTTAATATTAATATAAACGCAAATAAACAAAGTGAACAATTTTAGATTACCTACGTTTTTTCTTGAATTTTCTCATATTGACAAGAAATTGATGCCAAGATATTGGTAAAATTATAAATGAAGTAGATTATTCGAGTAAACTATGCAATAATTTGAAATTTTGGTAAACAATATTAAGTTTTTGTGTAAAACATGCGAAAAATCAAGTTTGTTTGTTATTTTACCGATTTATTCTTCCAAGCGAAATTGGATTTCTGAAACAGAGACTGTAAGTTTTGGTTGGGACTTTAAGTTTGAATTCTTCCATGAAAACATTTATAACGATAACCAAATAACTTTGTTGCTGTAATTACACGATTTAGTGGGCAAGGTTATCGCAACGAATCTGCTTTAAAATCTGCTTTCAAAATACTGGGCGCGAGTGTACTTCATGACAGGCCTTCATATGTTATCCCAGCCAGAAAAATACAAACGGGAAAGCGATGGCAAGGTATTTTAACAGGTGGTACAAGTACTGACAAAAATTGCTTTCCCATTTCCAATATGATAACGTCAATAGACAAAAGGACCGGCAGTTCAAAAAGCGCCGGAAAAGTACTGGAGAAACAAAATTTTTAACTTTTGCAAAACGCTGCCAAAACCAATAAATAGGTGGTTTGGAATTATATTTTCCAAAATAAAATTTAAAAAAAGTTCATATGTATCTGTTTTTTGCCCTGCCGTGATGTTTTGTAAAACAAATACTGGCAAAACGATTTTTGCAAACGCTTGCAAAGCGTCCCAAATGAGTGTTCTGCCAGTCATTTATTTTTAACATCGCGGTTACCCAGTGGTATGCAAGTACTTGATTTTTTGTACCACGGTCAATTTCTGACTGAGATGTTTCAATATTCATAAAATGGACCACATTATTAATTAAAAACTATTAAATAATTATAAAACGCTTTTTTCTATAAAAAAAATTAGTTCCATAACATAAAAATTTTTACAAATAAAGGAAAATTTAAATCCCGAAATCCCGAAAAATCCCGAAATCCCGTAAAATTCCGGGATCCCGAAAAATCCCGTAGTCCCGAAAATCCCGGAATCCCGAGATCGGGATCCCGGGATTTCATACAAAATCCCGAATCCCGGGATTTTCA
This sequence comes from Leucophora obtusa, assembly GCA_949987735.1. Lineage (NCBI taxonomy): Eukaryota > Metazoa > Arthropoda > Insecta > Diptera > Anthomyiidae > Leucophora > Leucophora obtusa. The sequence continues at coordinate 136,589,115 of OX465299.1, forward strand.
AATATCAATCCCGATTGGCATCCCTAGTTAGTATAAAATTGAATCAGATTTAAAAATCGAATTAAGGAATTATGTTTTTAAAGGTCTGGGTGAGTTAATGAAGTCAAAGTATTCGTTACATTTATGTAACGCCATGCAGTAAAGAGTTAATGACATGCATTCTCCTTTAGCACCGTAAGTTGTTTTTCACGTGGAAAATTTTTACTCGAAATTTAAAGGCTTCAAACTGCAATTCAAACTACAAAATTCTAAATTTTTTTATTTTTGTAACAAAGACACAATCACAATATGCACAAAATGTCACTTTTTCAAACTCTACACACTTTTCACATGAAATTGATTATCGTGAAAAAAAAATTTTTTATATGGAGTATAACAGTTTTACAGCATAAGAGTATAAACATAATAGTAATATTTTCATTTATATGAGGCAAATATATGAAAAAAGGTAGAAAATAAAATTATTATAAAAAATCTTATTGGGCCATTAAATATAACAACTTATTTTTTGTATTCTATACTTTCTTCTTCATTTTACTTTTGAGTGAAATGTAACCCTTTTTGTAGAAGATATTGTAAAAAAAATAAATCATTAAATATAACATTTTGCATATTTCAGTATCCGATTTTCCTCTGTTCTGTCTAAAATGCTGCGTAAACAGAAAGTACAAAAACTAATATCGGATTTTATTAAAAGCTTAAATTTACCTATATAAAAACCTTTGAAAGTAGGTACTTGTACTAACTACGATATGTTGTGTACAATTCCCAAACACATTAGTAAGTTTGTCAGCAAATTTTACCTTTCATATGGTGACATTAGTACTCCATCATTGTCGTCATAATATATGGTATACCTAAATGAGCAGATGATATAGTAATATATGATACAAAAAAATTATACTAGGATGGGATTTATTTTTAAGCTCTAAATTTCTGAAATATCGGTGTGATAACCATAATAGAAAATTTATTAGTTTGAATGTGGGCGAAACCATTACAACCAGGGGTATTGCATCACTAAAACAAAAGTTATAGTAACATCGTTATCACTAGGTGGCACTTTGTTAAAAAAATTGGCAATTTTCTTTTTTTATTTAAATTTAAATAATAACAAACAACAAAAAACAAAAGGAGATCTCAAATTTTATTATTTGAATATATTCCGCGCTTTGTTTTTGCTTATTTTGAGCAGTTTTCTGCGGTTTTTGAGTTTTTAAATATAGGCTCAGCTGATACTAAATAGTTGCTCAGCTAATACTTAATTTCAGCGGTTTTCGTATCACTGTAATTAATAGTCTCTGATATCAACTAAACACAAAAAAGTGACATTTTCGGATTTACCATCTCCAATTTGATAAAATCACCTAAACTAAGTACAGTAAAAGAACTCAATGAAATATGACATCACGAATGTTGGAAAAAACGTCAGAATGTATTTATGTACAGTTACGAAATTGCGTACACTCACATAACAATTCGGTTGTGACAACCGAATTTTTTTCCAACCGAATTTCTGAGGTTGCCGCAACCGAATCGTTTTGCCAATTCGGTTGCCACAACCGAATTTTTTGTAGAAATTCGGTTGCTCCAACCGAATTTTTTATAGTAGTTCGGTTGCCACAACCGAATTATTTACATAACGAGGTTGTCTCTACCGATTATTTAAATTATTTTACTAGATATTCTAAAAATGTTTTTCGCAAAAAAAAACCATATCTTTATTTTTTATACATTTATTATTATTATAATTAACCAATAAAATATTAATAACAGATTTGTATAAATAAATATATTAGCTTAAGTATAAAAATATTCTCTCAAAGAACCATTTCTTATTTTTATGTTTTTTTAAGGAAGGTTTCGGAAAAATTACGGTTTGTTAGAAAAATGTCTTTATGCTTAATACTTAGAAACGATTAAGGAAGCGATTATTTTTTAATAATCTTTAACGGTACTTTAAAAAGTACCATTCTTTGGAAAAGTATGAAGAGAAGTATAGTTTGCTGAGAGAGTAATGGAAAAAATTCCAATCCCACTTAGCCCATTAACACAATGTCCTGTTAGCTACTAACTGGGAATTTAACTGGCAAATATATTTGTTGTTGTTTACCATAAAAATTTAAAATTTTATCTTTAAGTTAAATTTTACCGAGACATTGTGTTATAAGGCCTTATGAGTATTATTTTTGTTTTAAATGCTATTATTTTGTAAGCCTTTTAAAAAAATATTTTTTAGGCAATCTTCGGTAGGGCAAGTTTTATAGTCAGATCTATGAATGGGTAAATATTTAAGAAATTTTGTTTGAGAATGTCGTACTTAAGGAATATTTAAGACAAATATCGTTCCTAGTTCTGGCTATTAAATTGGTGTTTAGAGATCTTACTAAGTGTAGGTACTTTTTCAGTACTGTTCTTAAAAATGTACTAAAAGCAAAATAGCTTTTATACATAATAGTAATGAAAACAAATACATAGATATTTTCCGAAAGAAAACTAAAATATACAACATTTTTCCAAAGGATACTAAGAAAAATATCATTTTCCAAAAGAGTAACCTCTTTAGAAGAAATGGTATTTGTTTTTTGCTGTTTGAATGAAAAGGTACTTCTTTCAATATATGGATGAGAGAGTTTTTGAAATAATGAAAAATTACTGTTTTAGTACTTCTTCAAAGAAAGATAATTCTTTAAGTACTGTTTCTAAAAAACAGCATTACTTCAGCATTCTTTCTTAGGGTGCGTTTACATTGTGCTTGTAATCCAGTTTAAAAAAGATTTCAAAATCTAGTTTATATATCACATTATGCACTACCATATCATCCGAATCTTAAAATGTAAATACCCTATTATTGATCCTTTGAAAAAGTAATGAAAAAGTGCCTTTTTCTAATTAAACTCAAAGTAACGTTTCTAAAAATTGCACTCAAAGAAATATATTTCCTGTGGTAGAGTTTGAAAGATTGCTTGAAGATGTAAATAGTACAAGTTCTTCAAAAGGTTAAATTGGTTAAAATCACGCTTTCGAAGAAGAAAATGTTTTGTATACCTTCGAAAAAGGTAACTCCTTCTACTGGTCTTTCACAGAAAATGCATTTCCATTTCATAGGAAAGGTCCCCTTTTAATTCTTTATCGAAGAAAATATAGTTCTATTATGGTTACTACTTAATGGAGTATCCAGGGCAAATACTTGAAATCGTTTTTTTGCAGTTTCGCTGACTCTATGTGGAAGTTTATATAAAAAAGTATAAGTTAGCTCTTGGAACCCATCAATCGCTCATAGATTTTCCATCCATAACTTTATAAAACATCGCAATGATTTTTGGTAATGTCACTTAAAAGGGACAGAAAAGAAGAAACACGAAAGAGCCCTTGGTACTCGAAAGAGCAACAACTGGGAAGGCGACTGTATTCAACGAAAATGTTAGTTTTAACACCGTCAAAACTAGAAGACATGTAGATGGATGTTGGAGAATTTTTTATATCAGTTCAGACCATGGCCACACGTAATTACGCAGTTATCTTTCCTATGTGATGTTTATTTTACAATATCTGATAACTGAAAATATTTTCACTTCTTTTGTCTAAATTCACTAGGCTTCGATGATTAATTTAAATCCTCAGATGATGGGACTAAAGCCTTTTTCCTTATCCAGAATTTTTTTCTGATTAAAACACTATTTCTTTATTTAAAACTCGTGATTTTTTAATTCATTTTGAAAAATCTGTAAAAACAAATATCTTAGTTAAATATCATCATCACAAATATTAAATTACTTTAATACAAATCTTTTTTTGCCGATGTTTTGCAAAATTTTGTTGAAAACGTGTATAATGTTTTTTATATTGTTTTGTTTTTATTTTTCTGAAGTAAAAAGAAATTTGAATTCAATTCTAAAGTCACAACAGAATTGTAACACAATTCGGTTGCAGCAACCGAATTAATGTAAAATTCGGTTGATATAACCGAATTGAAAATGAGTTCGGTTGTTGCAACCGTAGAATTCGGCTGTGGTCCCAAAATTCAATTTATATGATAAAATTCTGTTGCCACAACCGAATTGGAATTTAATTCGGTTGTAATAATAGAATTCGGTTGTCACAACCAAATTCGGTTGCTGCAACCGAATATTCGGTTGCTACAACCTCGTTATAACCGAATGGTTCTGTGAGTGTATAACTTTTTAACTTGTTGGTCAAAGGTAATTTTTAGGGGACGAATTCAAATACCCCCATTTCAAAATGCTCGTCTATTAAAAATCTTAAAACATATATGTTTATTATTGAGAACCCCCTTCTACATTTGTAGGAAATTTGAAGGTGGTATCTCGATTCATATCGGAGTTCTAATTACAAACGTGGTCCTTGCATAGTATAATTTAGTGGACCCACTCATGAAAAAATTGAAAAAATTTTTACAATTCTTACATGTAGTGGTCTTAAGAACGTAGAGTAGCATTGGTGCTCTACAAAAAAAGTGAATGATATTGAATTTAGGATTATTGGGGAGTGCTTATTTCGAATCTGCAACCAATTTGTTCAAATTGGCTCTAGATTTTGCACAATTCGTGATTTTACTTCTTTCCATTTTTCAATCGATTTTTTCAATAAAAAATTTATAATTTATTTTAAAAAATTTTAGATATAAGACGAAGTCCGATTTTAAACATCAAATCTAATTTGGAAAGAAAAAATTCCATAATTTATAAATATGTATGTCATATTGCATAAACCAATTATATGCACTTTAGAGCCTTTTGTAAAATGTGATTAAGAAAAAAAAATATTCTACTGTACTTCAAATGTACTGTACTATTACAGATTTTTTTTTCTAAAAACATTATATGTGACCTTCTCCGAGAAAAGGGACCTAGTGTGTCAAAAAACGGGTTTGGACTTAAGAGTGGATTCTGGTACCTAAAAGGGTACAAGGCATGACGTCACCAAAGTCGGCACCCAATCATAACTAACCATACCAAATCGCATCTCCCAACTGAAGGTGTGTTCAAAGTGATAATGCGTTATGAACACTCTCAAAACAATTCCGTTGTGACAACCGAATTTTTTCCAACCGAATTCGTTCGGTTGCTGCAACCTCGTAATTCGGTTGCCTCAACCGAATTCAGTTGTGACAGCCGATAATTCGGTTGTCGCAACCGAATTGAAATTGAATTCGGTTGTCGCAACCGAATTGAAATCTAATTCGGTTGCCACAACTGAATTCGGTCGCTGCAACCGAATTACGAGGTTGCAGCAACCGACTCAATTCGGTTGGCAAAAAATTCCGTTGCCACAACGGAATTGTTCTGAGAGTGAAACTTTAAATGCGTTCTTCTCAAAACTTCATTTTCACACACTAGGTCCATTTTCTCGGAGAAGGTCACATATGTCATTCACTATTGATTTTTTTCCGAAATTATTGTGATTTTGAAATGTTATATTTAAATCGCAATGTTTTCGTACACATTTAAAATGAGTTCGTCGAGAAATAATGGTAGACTATTGCATAGTTTAAATATAAACTTTGAAAATCACAATAATTTCGCAAGTATATCAATAGTGAATGAAATCTGAGGTTTTTAGAAAAAAATAATTCAGTAATGTGTAGTACAGTATATTTTTAGTACAGTAAAATATATTTTTGTTTGTTTTTTAAGTCTATATTTAATTACAAAAGGCTCTATAAGTGCATGTAATTTGTTTATGCAATATGACATATGTACAAATTTTGGACTCTTTTCTTTCCAAATTGTCTTTGATATTTAAAATCGGACTTCATTTTATATTTAAAAACTTTTAAAAAAAGAACCTTAAAAAATTTTTAAATTTTGAATTTGAGCGACTATATTTACAAAAGTTATTGAAATATTGATACATGCTTAAGTATGGAAAATATGGCATGAAATTAAGCCCTAAAATAATTTCTGAAATACTTTTCTTCAAATGTTGGTGCTTTTTATGTTTATTTGGAAGGCTTATATTTTAGTCCTAAATATGACAAAATGACAAAAATAAAAAATTATGAGTTTTCATTCTTCGAACTTATAAAAGACTTCAAAATTATTGGAAATCATAAGAACAAAATTTTGATTGTACTCGTATTCGTTTTTCCAAGTCATTTCTAAATAAACTACCTTTAGAGGAAAAACTGAAAAAATATTTTTGTATTTTTTTTCTGAGCCAAAAAAATCATCGTTGCTTTCTTGGTCATATATTGATTTTTTTTATATTCGAAAACAGTTTAAAATTTACAGCCGCTTGACCGGTTTTTGTTTTAATTTAAGAAATCGAAATCGATTTTTTCTAAAGTTGAATTATTTTGGAAAACCAAAACCCGGTTTTTCAAAAATGTCGAATAATATAGGGTAACCGGGGTAATAATGCGAATTAAATTGGCATACACACAATCTTGTTGTTAGTACCCAGCAAAACTTTCTATTACCCGGTAAGGACTTTGGTAAAAAGAAATAAGGGTAGGTAACCTCTTACTTTACTATTACCAAAGTTATTATTTTAACCAGGGCATGTCATGAGGTAACTCCTTAGTTAGTAACATGTTATTATAAACTTACAGGTAAGGAGTTTTTAAAAACATTTTGTTTAAATTTTAGTTTTTTAAACCGAATATCAATTTTAAATTCACAGGTTTTTAACAAAAAATAGAATTGAATGGGGGAAATTTTTAGTTGATCTCTTACTCAGTCAGAAAAATACAAACGGGAAAGCGGTGGCAAAGCACTTTAAAAGGTGGTACAAGTACTGGCAAAAAGTGTTTTCCCATTCCCAATATGATAACATCATTAGACAAAAGGACCGGCTGTTCAAAAAGCCCCGGAAAAGCACTGGAGGAACAACATTTTTAAACGTTGGCAAAACGCTGGCAAAACCAATAAATAGGTGGTCTGGAAATATATTTTACAAAATATAATTTAAAAAAAGTTCATATGTATTTTTTTTGATCCTGCCGTGATTTGAACCCAGGCCGTCAGATTGGCAGACGATTGCTCTATCCACTGAGCTAACGAGATGTATAATATTTAATGGCTAAACACATAAATGAGTGATAATAGCTGGACAACTACTGGCTGTGCCAAAATGCTAGTACTGGCAAACAATTTTTAGTAACTAGTATGCCAGTGTTGGGAGGGCAAAAAACAAGTTGGTCTTGAAGGAGCTTTCCCACAAACAAAAAAATTGATTTTATAAAACAAAAAAAATTTTAAATTAAAAAAAATCCAAAAAAATTTTTTTGCTTGCAACCGGATTTGAACTCGGAACCTTCCGACTACAAACATTTTTTAACGAAGCGTCAGCATTTTTATAAAATCATTGGTTTTCCAGTGAATTGATTTCTGTACGCCTGGTAGCATTGGCTAGGTAGCACTGGATAACCACTGGTTGCAAACCTTGGCATATCACTCTAAGCCAATTCTTTGCCAGTGGTTTTTTTTATAAACCACCGAAATTTTTGTAAAAGAAATACTGGTAAAACGCTTTTCGCAAACGCTGGCAAAGCGTCCCAAATGAGTGTTCTGCCAGTCAGTTATTTTTAATACCGTGGTTACCCAGTGGTATGCCAGTGCTTGATTTTTTGTACCACTGGCGATTTCTGACTGGGTTATTTAAGTAAATGAATGTTCTTTAGTTTGACTCTAGATCATAAATTAATATCACTTTCTGTTTAAATTATTTTCAAATCAAAGTAAGATGATACAATTTTTACAAGTAAATTATAAAGAATAAAAATTTTTTAAAAAATTCGATAAGACCAGCAAGACAGAATACACATTTTCGGCTTTCGCTACAAAGCCATCATCAGTGTATTTCGCCTTGAGTGGGTTAATATTTAATAATTGTCTACTTATGTGACTGTTGAAAGCAAATCGAATTTGTTATCAACAACTCAACTTAGACTAACATCAACGAAATATAACAATGCTATTTTTAACCTTTGTTGTTATTACTCTTTTTTGCTTTGAACCTTAATTCTTAAGATATCTCAGCTGATTCTATTCACTCATTGCTGAAAATTTAAGTCTTAAAATTGTGTTTTTCGGATTCTTTCGAACATTATTTAGGAACCTTCGTAAAACGTAAAAATGTCCAGACTTCCACATTAGTAGACAATTCGAAATAACAAAAAAGGATAAAAACTACGGCTTTCATAATAAAAAATATAAAAACTTTTTTCTTAAAAAATCGAAAAGGGACAAATTACCGAATATATTGAAAAAATTTCTGTCCTTTTGTTTCACATAATCAGTATTAATAAACATTTTGTTTATACAATCACTCTTTATCTTCATAAAATTTGTTTAAATTATACGACGAGTTTGAAAAAACAACACTTTATTATAAAAAATGGCCTGTTGGCAGTCCGTCTCCAATATACACAAATTGCCTGCACTTGTACGTAAAAACCATACGTCAATGTGGCAACATTTGCGAAAAGCTGACACGGAGGAAATAAAAAGATAAACAAAAAAAATCTAAAGTAGAATATTTGTATATGTCTGTTTGAACTTCTGAAAGTATTCATATAGAGATAATCTCACAATAAAAATATAAACAATAATACAATTTAATGGAAAATCACTGATGAAGCATGTCCATAAAAAAGGCAGAAACTGGATCTAGTCTGATTTGCAAATTTAATGTGTTTATAATTTTTGAAGAAAATGTTTATTATTCCTACTAAAAATTTCTTTAGGTTTTTTGAAAAGACGAAGTCCAATTTTTAATATCAAAGCCAATTTGGAAAGAAAAAAAGTCCAAAATTTGTATATTTTTTTTTTGCTCTCCTGTAAAGTTGGGAAAAAACAAACAGCTATTTTCTGAGGCGCAGCGATGATATACTATACACCATTCCTAAAAAATTAATCATAAGCTTTTTTCCTAAAGCTTTAATAAGAATTGAATGAATTTCAAACTTGGACCATTTAAATCGCACGTTTATCCAATATTTTACTAATTGAATGAAGAAATTTTATTATCATTCACTTAGCGCAGTGTACTTTGAAACTAACACATAATCAAAAGTAAAGCACACAAGCTTTAACAAAGTACCATTTATGCTATTTATGTATTTTTGACGGATTTTAAACGTTTATCATTTGTATTATGCTAATATTTCAAAATATAATTGCAAATTTCAAATTTTTATTTAACTAAATGAATGAAAAAAAAAACTTTTTTTATTCACCTTTTTACTAAATGAATTCAGGTAAATTTGAACTCATTCAATTAGAATTCATACAAAATATATTTAATGCATATAATTATATTGTGAATTAAGTTATAGAAAAAGTCCATAAGAATACTATTACGAGATGAAATTTAATTCCAATTAAATTAATTTTAATAAAGGGAACCAAAAAGTGATTTTTTTAAATATTTGATTTCTATCCATTCTGTCGCGCTGAATCCTCGTTCTACTTATTTGATCACAGTTTTTATAAAAAGGGTTTCCCAAGCATTTTTCTCTTTGCCCGAGATAGGTACGAGAGAACCGTGAGTATCACAGCTTCTCTATAAAGATGTACTTATTTCTACAATCTGTAAATTACTTTGTTTTAGTTTTCAAATTGTATTTTAAGAAACTTGTAAATATGAAGCTAAAATAAAATGAAGTGTCTATAAAATTTAAATACCACTAAGCTTTGACATTTTTTGTTCGCACTACCGAACGCTATCAGAAAACTTTTGCAGAAAAGGGGGCGGAAGGCCCAAATTTTGAAGGAAGAAGATCAATATTTATTCATATTATATTGTTAACTCATAAAGAAGTAAGTAAACAAAGAAATATCATTAAACTATTTCGTTTGGTTATTTTAAGGTTAACGATATTTTAGGTTATTTCGTTAGTGGTCTGGTGACTATATAACCACTTCAAGGTAAAATTGTGACTAGATTGGACTACATATTAAACTTTGTAATTTTTATTTATATTACTGAAACTTTGATCCTGAAAACCCCCCTTTGTGTACCACCTTCCAATTTTGGATAATTTTCCGTTATTTTGCCTGCCACTTTGAATTTGAATAAATTTTTGGTGGATCTATTTTATCTACAGTCATAATTTTCAGAATTCAATTGCGAAATTAGAATCAGGGACCCTTAAACCATACCACGAGTAGCACATAATTTCAATGTGGTCAAACTAAAACTAAATGATTTGCCGCCATATTGGTTCGCCATTCCGCCAAATTTCCTAACAACAATTTCAGCCAACTTTGGCTATGCAAGAGACGTTCTGCCTGTGTGCGTTGTTATAGAGACTTCATATCTCGGGACTAGGGTTTTAAATCACTTTGATAAAAAAAATGGTATAAAAAGAACAATTTTTATTATTATAAAAAGGTTCCATAATGTTTTTACTACTTAAAACTAACCCACATAAATAAGTGTTCCCCTTACGTATACGCACACAAAAATGTGTTACAAATTCATGTATACCTACTTTTTTTTACTTATTTTACATTCCAAAATTTAACAATTTTCAATTATTTTATCATAGTCGCAAATGGAGCAATTTATATTCTCCAGCTTTGTACCAACAAACGCACACATGTTCAAGTTTTAAGTTGACCAGGTAAACAAAATATTTTATGTTAAAAGTTGATATGGGTAAAATTGTTGTTTATAAATTTACGGCAATGTGTAAATGTGTTGTTATTCCTGAACTCATATGATACGAGTATGTATGAATGTAGTTGTATTACCAACTTACCCAATTCATCCATATAAATGTAGTCCAATGTAATATTAGAAAGGATTTATCTTTTTGTACCTTTTTGTCTCTTGTTTTTTTTTGTCTACCAACATATTCCATAAGCTAAACGAATTTCCAACGGATTAAAAGAGTTTATATCTTTTAATATACGCAAATGTCTGTGTAATTTTGGTGGCACTTAAATTTACACATATACAGAGGATACCGTTTTAACTGTATATGAAAATGATGATCGTATGAGGTTATTTTATGCAAATTTTTCTATCAGTGTTTTTTTCTCTTAAACGGATTGCCGTTTACACATTAACATTTATAAATGTATGTGTGTGACTAAAGCTGTAATTATACTATTAAAACTCATTTGCATTAAATACTTTTTTTTATTAATTTTAAAACCCGTATTACTTGACTTTGTAGGAAGGACACGCTGCGTATGAGCAATTTTATTTTAGCAAGGAAGGTATCCAAATGGATTCTCTCGTATTTTAATGGAATTCGGTTATGTGATAGAGGAGACCAAATAGGAGACACTTATTTTTTAGCTTTCCACTCTAAGTAATGTTTAAAGGTGCGTTTACAATGATGGAGTACTCCAATCTGTAGCAAATTTAGTTGTTTTCTCTTTCTTACTAATACATTTTTGTATTTGGCTATCTTTTTTTATTCCACTCCAGAGTTAAATTTGTTTGACTCTGGAGTACAGATTTAACATGACAAATATAACTAAAAAAACACATCACTAATTTGTTCACATCTCTAATTGTCAACAAATTATAAAAAAATATTGAAAAACAAAAGGAAATAGTTTCAATTTGTAATAATATATAGAATACAAAATTATATTATAATAATATCAGTGAAAGCCATGCCATGATATTCGCAAAAACTGCGTAAATACTGAAACGTCACATATTTTTTTGAAGTAACTCTACTCTGCAGTGTGAACAGTTAACATTTGAATCTGTGTTGCAGAGTAGAGCCACTCCACCATTGTGAAAGCACCTTAAGCGTTAAAAAGTGTAATAAAAAATAACGAATTTTTCTTTGAAAATATTTCTATAATTAATGAAATTTAAGTTGTAGATAGCATTAATATTCTCGAGAAAATAAAAATTTTGATATACATATTGCCCATGGCGTAGACTCAGGGTTGCCACTTATTTGAAATATTGGTGAAAAAAGCGGTATGGGAAAAGTCGCCCTAAATCCGAACGATAACGAATATCGAAAAAACTTAGACACCCCCTCGATTAAATTAAATAGATATTGTTATGTGTAAATTTGAACTAAAACCAAAACCAAACGAGAAAACTTATAACTGAATTACAAAAAAGTTGGACATATTCGAACATGTTTTGTATACCAGTTAGATTAGATTTATTTTTGGACAGCGTTAAAGTACTCGAGAAGCATAATTTTTGGCATACACTCCTTCGATTAAATTACTTAGGCATTATTATGTGTAAATTTAAACCAGCCTTTTCAATTATTCGACCTAGGCGGTTAACCGGTTAAGGCATTATTCGAAAATTCACTTAAATTAATTAAGTGGTTATTCTGGTCAGTTAATCTGCAATATTCGCGATTAATGCAAAGCAAATGTATTTCTTTGTTATTTTATCAATAAAAGAACGAACAGCTGCTTTTTTTAAATACATACATACCCATGCGCGGTTCCAGCAATTAATATAAGGGGAAAAATCATACGCCACCGTAGACAAATACATTGAGTTGGACACTGAGGCGTATGATTTTTCCCCTTATATTAATTGCTGGAACCGCGCATGTACCTACCAATGCATAAACTTTTCTTAATTTTGTGTTAAGGAATACAATTGCCAAAGTATTCATTTTCCTTATTAAACGTTTATTAAAAACTGTCATGCATAATCGTTAAAACTATTTTAATAGTACGAATATTGAATGTATTCGAATGACGATTATATTTTGATTAAATCAACATCCCTATTTTAAATAATTTATTTTGTATTTTATTTGTACACCAATTTAAGAAAATTGAATAAAAAATATTTAAATGGTGCAATTGTTCCAGATTTTTTTAATTTGTTGGATATCAGCAAAGAGTAAACAGAATAAAGAGATTGGGGTACTCTCTATCACTTAGACAGCATTTGTTCTATTATGTGCCTTACATACTCAAACCAATACTTACTGGGTGTTTTTATAAAAAGAATCGGACGAATTCGTTAACAAATTTGTGTGAAAAACACTAATTTAAAGACGTTTTTCTTTCAAAATTTTTGCACAAATTTGTTGGGACTTCCATATAGAACAAATGCGGCTAAAAAATTTTGCAAGCGTGGCAATACGAAGAAGATTCTCCGATCATATCGCCAGGCAGAAAACATTTATTGTCGTCAATATAAATTTCGTATTCTGGAAGTTTCCTCCGTCGGAAACAACTGTTACCCGAAAACAATACTTCCAGGCAATACGAAAGCAATAACCCATATGGAAGACAAAAACTAAACGATTTACTTTTTTCATTATTAAATTTAAGTCTGAAAAAGAATATCTGCATACATAATCCATTGACCAACTTATAAATTATCTTGATTTCATTTTAGCCGATTTATACCGCGCAATTAATCTTGACTTTTCACGAGTTTATTTCCTATATATCTTTTGATTGTTTTTGTACAAATTTAGTTTTAATTTTTTGCAAAATGACAAAAGTTTTCAAAGAAATTTGCTTTATCTTTCAGATGCTACAAAGGTGATATTGCCGCAAGTTATGACAAAAGATAAAATTTTTGAATTCCCTAGTAAAAATAATTTTTATATATTCATATATGATTTTTGTACAATCATTTATAATTTTATACAATTATAACTTGTCGAGTATTGTGAAACATATATTTTTATATGATTATATCAAAAGATATTTAATTATATAAAATTATATTTACCAGATCCACCATTTTTCAGATCAAATAATATATTTGTTATATAATTATATTAACCCATATATGATTTGATTCGGGAAATGGTGGATCTGGTTATTATAATTTTATATAATTAAATATCTTTTGATATAAACATATAAAAATACATGTTTCACAATACTCGACAAGTTATATTTGTATAAAATCATAAATGATTATATAAAAATCATATCTGATTAAAAAAAAAAAATCATATCTGAATCATTTTTACTAGGGTTTTTTTTTTCAAATATGGCCGAATTATCTTCCAAATGATAAAAGGAAGACAATTGCAAAGTAAATAATATTTGATTATTTTCATTCAAATGAAAAATAGAAGATATCCCTTTAATATCTTCTTGGAATATATCTTCCAAATGTTTGCAGGGTCATTATGTGCGCTCTTTGTATGACTCAAAACATCGATTGTAACCAGTGATGGAAAATAATCTCTATATATAAAAGAATAACGTGACTGACTGACTGACTGAATGACTGACTGACTGACTGACTGACTGACTGACTGACTCAACATCGCCCAGCCCAAACCGCTGAAGCTAGGAAGTTGAAATTTTGGTATGTAGGTTCCTCTTTCGGCGTAGACGTCCGCTAAGACGGGATTTTTGGAAATTCCTACCGGAACGGGCAAAAAGGGAAAAGTCTCCCCCTTGGCGGCCTGCCAAAACCCCTTTGGCTAGAAAGCTGAAATTTAAGATATGTGTTCCTTGGAGTATGGGCTAACTTTTCTGGAAAGTACTTTCTGGAATTTTGGACAGGGATGTTGTAAAAATGGGGGTTAAAAAGGGGAAAAGGCCCCCCTTGACGGCCTGCCCAAACCGCTGGAGGTAGGAAGTTGAAATTTGGTATAAAGGTTCCTCCACTATCGTAGACATCCACCAAGACGGGAGTTTTTGAAATTTTTACAGGGACGGGCAAAAAGGGGAAAAAGTCTCCCCCTTGACGGGGGAGCTGGAGCTATGAAGTTGAAATTTGGTATGTAGGTTCCTCGACCGGTGTAGACGTCCTTTTTGGAAATTCCTATCGGGAGGGGCAAAAAGGGGACAAAAAAAGTACCTTTTTCCAAAAAAGTACCTTTTCCTAAAAAAAGTACCTTTTCCCAAAAAAGTACCTTTTTCCCAAAAAAGTATCTTTTTCCAAAAAAAGTACCTTTTTCCAAAAAAAGTACCTTTTTCCAAAAAAAAAGTACCTTTTTCCAAAAAAGTACCTTTTTCCAAAAAAAGTACCTTTTTCCAAAAAAAGTACCTTTTTCCAAAAAAAAGTACCTTTTTCCAAAAAAAAGTACCTTTTTCCAAAAAAAGTACCTTTTTCCAAAAAAAATTAATTTTTCCAAAAAAAGTACATTTTTGCAAAAAAAGTACCTTTTTCCAAAAAAAGTACCTTTTTCCAAAAAAAGTACCTTTTTCCAAAAAAAGTGCCTTTTTCCCAAAAAAGTATCTTTTTCCAAAAAATGTACCTTTTTCCAAAAAAAGTACCTTTTTCCAAAAAAAAGTACCTTTTTCCAAAAAAAATACCTTTTTCCAAAAAAAGTACGTTTTTCCAAAAAAAGTACCTTTTGCCAAAAAAAGTACCTTTTTCCCAAAAAAAGTATCTTTTTCCAAAAAAAGTACCTTTTTCCAAAAAAAGTACCTTTTTCCAAAAAAGTACCTTTTTCCGAAAAAAGTACCTTTTTCCAAAAAAAGTACCTTTTTCCAAAAACAGTACCTTTTTCCAAAAAAAGTACCTTTTCCCAAAAAAAGTACCTTTTCCCAAAAAAAGTACCTTTTCCCAAAAAAGTACCTTTTTCCAAAAAAAGTACCTTTTTCCAAAAAAAATTCCTTTTTCAAAAAAGTACCTTTTTCCAAAAAAGTACCTTTTTCCAAAAAAAAGTACCTTTTTCCAAAAAAAAGTACCTTTTTCCAAAAAATGTACCTTTTTCTAAAAAAATGTACCTTTTCCAAAAAATAGTACCTTTTCCAAAAAAAGTACCTTTTTCCAAAAAATGTACCTTTTTCTAAAAAACATAAATTTTTACAAAAAAATAACTTTTTCAAAAAAAGTACCTTTTCCAAAAAAAGTACCTTTTCCAAAAAAAGTACCTTTTCCCAAAAAAATTTTCCTTTTCCAAAAGAATTACCTTTTCCAAAAAAAGTACCTTTTTCCAAAAAACATACATTTTCCAAAAAAAAAAACACCTTTTGAAAAAAAATACCTTTTCCAAAAAAAGTACAAATAAAGTACTTTGTAAAAACAAAGTATCTTTTTCCAAAAAATTTCGTTTTTCCAAAAAGTACCATTTAAAATAATATATAATTTCAAAAAAACTACTTTTTTTCCTCCCCCCACGGATATCTCCACTAAAACAAGGTTTCTTGATATTCGGCATAGACATGCGCTAAGACGGGAGGGGTAAAAACGGAATAATTCTCCCCCTTGATGGCCTAACCGAACCCTTCGGCTAGAAACCTGTAATATATAATATGTTTTCCTTGGAGTATGGGCTAACTTATCGACAAGGCATTTCTAGGACTTTGGACAGGAACGTGGTAAAAATGGTGGTTCAAAAGGGGAAAATTGCCCCCCCCCCCCCCTTAACGTCTGCGTCTTTAGCTAGAAACCTAAAACTTAAAGAACAAGTGTATATGAAACACTAAAATTAAGAAACTAAATAGGAAACGAGTGGAATTGAAACCCTACACAAGTGGAATGAAATGGATATAAACGTTGAACAAGTGGAATTGAAATTATAGACAATGCATATGGATTGGAAGAGGGAATTACCTGGTCAAACACTATCCACGGAATATGAAACTTATGTAGCATTGAAACATACTCTCCAAAAAGTTAAACAAATTTTCTGAAAGAGAGAAAACCTTAGAAAAGGAATGGAACTTATATATTCCGATATTTAAACTTCATGTAACGAAGCACCGGTGGAAGAAACCGACGCAGTAAATTTTCCAACTGAATTTGTGAATTTACTTGAATTGCCAGGTCTACCTTTACATAAACTGGAATTAAAAAAAAAACTTTAAGACACGCTAACAACGTAGCGTTTTTAATATTATAAAATGCTTTCCAACTCTGCTTTACGTTATTTATTTTCATTCAAAACACAAATGAACAAAACTACTTAAGGGTCTATCTACCTAAGTTCGCACTTTACCAAATTATCTTGACATACACACGTATATTGCAAATTATTATGGATTCATTACTAACAATCCACTTTCATGAGAAAAAGTGATCAAATATTTATTTATTTTAAACCCATTGTTGTGCAGAATTATTTATTTGTGGTGGCTGGGTGAAGGCTTTAAATAAAAAAACGAATTAAATAAAAATTGTGGGGGACGCAGCCCCCCCCCCCTCCCTTAACCTTTAAGGCACGCTAACAACGTAGCGGGCTGCGCCCGCTAGTAATTTATAAAAATCAAGAATGGAACCTTAATTATGCTATTCCAACAGTATTATAGCCATAGATTATGAATTTTAAAAAACCATACGTAAGAAATTGCAAAATCATGTCGGAATGCGAAAAAAGTTTTTTGAGTTCAAAAAATTGATTAAAAGATTTAATAAAAGATTTACATTCTGCAAACGATGAATTAAATTGAAAGAATACAACATTTGAGAATGGCACGATATAACATTTTTACTTATGTTTAGTGTCCTATATTTGAGTGTGCTAACATATAGAAAACCAAAAAGAAAATCGTTGATAAAGCCGAATAAAAATTTTAACAACTCTGTTTTTTGTTAGGACAATACAACGATACAACAGATAGCACACCCCTTGTTAACAACCTAACTGTTTTTTTTGTTTTTATGTTGTATTTTTTAAAATTTTGGTGTTATTGTTCGTGCATTTTGATTTTTTTTTAAAAGATGTGTGCGTGAGTGATCAAAAATCACTCACATACAAAAATGTTATCACGCTGGAAAAAAAAATGTTTACTCACAGTTTGCAGAAAAAATAAGTGGTTATTTTATATTTCAGTCACTACCACGAATGTTTCACTCACGCTCAATTAAGCACTCCCACGTACCAAAATTGTTGTTATGAAAAACTATGGCCAGCCAAGAATTTGTTTACCAATTTTAACGAACGTCTAACAAAAGTGCAACATCAGTAAGATGTTAATCACATCTTTAAAATGATAGTAACACATCATATTTGATTTTTTATTATTTATACGACAAATATTAAATTGTAAAAAAAAAATGTGTCACGCGCTCATCTCTATTGCAATTGTTTTTTTGTTTGTTTAAGCTTTAAACACATAGACGACTGCAGCTACACGACTACAGCCTGTCAAAAATAAAATACACACGTTTATATGAAAACGATTATTTTGGCACCAACACAGCTACACGGCTACACGACTACTTTTGCCGCTGTAGTCAACTTAGGATAATTTCTATTTTTGTTGGCAAACAAAATAGTGTTGACAATATAACAAAATATGTAAAAGAGGACAATTTTTCCTGCTTGAGGCGGAATAAAAGCGCTAGTTCTGACTAAAAAATACCGTTATGGGAAGGTTTCATTAATTTATATTTGTAACTAATTTTATTGTGATGTTTTGTAAAAAACATAGATCTTACAACATTAACAAAATATTCTTCAGCCATTATTTTTGAAGCACAAACCAAAAAGATTAACATTTATCAAAACGTCAAATTATTTGCATCATCTGTTGACTATGCTGCTGTCGTTTTCAAAAAAATTAAGTAGCTGACTACACGACTACAATTGCAGCCAGCAGCATTTGTAGTCGTGTAGTCATGTAGCCGCAGTCGTCTATGCATTACTGTGATATTAGGGTATTCATATAAAATGTACAATAGTGTAAGCCTGTTAAAGTTATATCATTTATTTCCAAGGTTGGTTACCGAAACAAATAACGGTATGGGTAACGGTATCGAATTTTGTTTGTTTCGGTAACGGTAAAAGTAACGGTATTTGAGACTGTTTCGGTAAATGTATACCGTTATCGAAACAGCAATACCGGTACGTATCGGTATTAAAAATTACATTAAAAACATATAAAAACGAGAAAAAACATAGCATATTCTTATTTTTAAGTCTTAAAAATACAGATTAAACCCTACAAATTCAATGCTGGTAGTTTTAATAATTAAAATTATTATCTATAAATTTTTTTTGTAAGTAAAAATAACTCAGGATTATGAAACAAAAAAGTTAAAAATTGGCATTTTTATATAAATTAATAAATACTGATAAAATACCGGTAACTACCCATAAGAATAACGGTAACGATAACGGTATTGGGAAATTTTTTTAAATGTATTGGTAACGGTATTCAATTTGAAACGGTATTTTAGTGATAACGGCGACCAACCTTGTTTATTTCAAAAACTACTGCCTTATCCGCACCCTGATGAATTTATTCTACAATTTATTTTTGTTTGTACATTTGAAAAATATCAAAATAAAATAAAAGGGGTTTTCATATAAACTCGTATTCTATTCGCAAACGGTGTAAATCTGGTATGTTTATGAGTTTAATGTCAAACTCTATACATAAAAAGTGTGGTTTGTATTTATACAAGGTTTACAAGGCATTTACGAGTTTATATGAAAACCCCTAATATTTGTAATTTGTTGTGATTGTTTATTGAATAAATATTAACCCCCTCAGGAAAATTTTCTGTTCCAAAGAATCGATTGTAGAATAGATACTTTTCCTTTACAACCCCTTCTACTGTCAATTGTAACACCGATGATTTTTGTTTCAAATTGTCCCAAAATCAACCACTTCTATAGCTCCAAAGTGGGACCAGTTGCCCTAGAATCAGTTCTGGAACTAGTTCTAGAACTGATTCTACGTCAGTCATACCTTCCATATAGGATCCCTGGAACTGGTTCCGGAACCAGTTCGATGGAATCGGTTACTAGCGATTGTAAAAATTTTTCCTTGGCCTCAATTCATAAATGCTTTGTAAAGTTATAGCAGGTTTACAAAACGTCATTTTCATACAAAATTTGTTCAACAAACCTCCTATAATATAATAAAAGTTGGATTTTCCGGACATCTTGGAAAGCTATGCTGCCATACAAAATTTTTGAAAAATCGCAATTTTAACGTATAGGCTGCTATAAATGAATACGTTTTTTTTGTTGAAATATTTTCCTTTTAATTGCTTCTTTACTAAGCCATATCATTTATTAAGGCCGATTTTGCTTTCAGCGATTCAATTGGCTAAAACCTTAAAAAATCGTAAAAATCCAGGTCCTGTGCCTACATATCACCACAAAAAATTTATTTTGATTGCATTTCAAAATTTTTGTGTATAAAAAACTAAATGGAAAACCTCCAAACTTTAAGGACATTTAGCGAAAAATCTGTAAGAAAATGAATGCAAAAGCAATAAAATTTACTTAAAACTGTGAAATGTGCTCGCAAGAGTGTTTTGTCACCATTAACGGTTAAGCGTTTGTTCAGGCAATGCAAAACGGACATCATTTATGCTAGCTCCAGAGCTTAAGAAGAAACTAAATGTAACAGTAAGTGTTGAAATTATTCTTTAGAGAATGCGAGATAACAAATTAAACGCATGTAGTCTCCGAAAAGTACCACTGCTCTCACGTAAGCATGTTGCAAATCGTTTGTAGTTCGCTATAGCACATTTGTAATATCCAGCTGAAAAGTGGAGAAATGTTCTTATAGACAAACGAGTCAAAAATTGTTTTATTTGGTGGCAAGGTATAACTATTCCAGGTCAGAAGACCCCATAATGCAGAAATTAATCCAAAAATCACCAACAAAAACTGTTAAACATCACCATACTATTATGGTATGGGGATGATTTTCTTACTATGGTGTACGACCCATATATTGGATCAGAACAATCATGAATAAGCCCATTTATGTTAATATCCCTCAGGAAGTAATCCTACTGTGTGCTTTTGAGGAAATCCCTCTGGCGTGACTCGAGACTCACTAGTAAACTTGCAAAAAACTTGGTTTTAAGATTACAAAGTTACCTATTGGATTGGGACGCTCAGTCCTCCTATTTCAATTCAATCGAAAAATCATGGGCAGATATAAAGAAGGGAGAGTCTCAAATACACGCAACCAGTAATGGAGCACTTTGGACAGCTGTTCAGCAAATCTAGAACTCGATGCCAAAACGTTGAGAAGAGGTTATTGCTAATAATGGGCATTAGAGCGTACCACCTTACAGGCAAAAAAAAACTTAGCCGTACACCCTCCAATATGAAGTATTTTTGCAAGGAGGTTGCAAAAAAAAATTTTTTATTTTTTTTTGCCGAATGTAGGGGTCACCATTTTACATTTTTCGCTATATCTTTGGCATTTACAGTCGGATCTTAAAGTATGATACATCGATGACCAGTGTTCTTGCTCTAAGAGTCATTGACCTCAAGTATCCCGTTCTAGTAGTTACCTACCAGAACTCAGTTGCTACAACCCTAATGTACAACCCTAATGTCAGAAAATTGAAGCTTGCAAAAAATTATTAAACTTTTGCTAAGGAAGTTTTTCGATAAACCCAGTAGAAATTTTTTTTATATATTGGCTGCGAACGTAGGGGTCGCCTTTTTAAATTTTTTTTAATTGGATTTTTCCTTTATAGCGAAAGACTGGTCTCCTCGAGGCAAAAAAATCGATAAATCACACTTTAAAATCCGATTTTAAGTGCCGAAGCTATAACGAAAAATCGTTCGGCCAAAAAAAAAAATTTTTTTTTTTGAAATTGCCTTGCAAAAATACTTCATATTGGAGGGTGTACGGCGAACTTTTTTTTGAGGTACGGTCTAATGGGCATGCAACAGAATATTAACCCTTTGACACGGAAATTTTAATGGCTGGGAATTTTCCGACCAAATTTCGTGGAAATGTAGATCTATGCCCAAGAAATATTGTTTATTAATTTTATGGCTTTGCAGCACCCCCTATCGGATATATTTGGAATTAAAATTCAAACATTAACATGCTGCCGACACCGAGCGGGTTTAATTTTTTTTAAAATTTTAATTTTATAATTTTTCTATTACCAATCCCTACATAAACTCTTTTCTGTTTTTGAATTTTATTCATCACACAATTTTTGGGACTAAACTTTAGCCTTTTTTTAACTTTTAAATTTTAACAGATTCTCAGCAGCGCACTCTACTAATCTCATGTTGTTTGGAAATTTCACAGCCTGCATAAAATTTTAACAAGAACAAAATAACGAACCGATAACAGTAAATCGATAACGCTTTGGTTAAAATTCAAATCAGTTACGCGTTGATGAAGTCGACGAATATTATAATGTACGCCACTCACCAAAGGGTTAACTTTATTATTTTTAGATGTCATAAATATAAATAAAACAGTGCAACACAAAAAATGCATTATATCAATTCTGATAGATTTTAGGATGAATATCACGAATGAGAACCCGATAAGGTATATTTTTGAACATGCATATTTTAAAATCGTTAGTTTTTAGCAATTTGCACTTCAGTTATCTAAACCTTCGTTGAAATTAATAAGAAACTATATGTTTCACATTTCTGAATAGTTTTATCTGGGTTTTATAATTTAAGATTCGTCACAGACTCCTTCATTTTTAGGTATTAAGAAAGTCAATAATTTTCAGCTTTAGTCAATATTAACTATAAACTGAAACAGAAAATGCGAAATTTTTTTGATAAATTAAGTAACAAGAGGTGTTTACTAAAGGTACAAATTCAAATATTGGGTATTCCTTTCATCGCAGATTATTTATTAAAGAAATCGTGAAAAAAGAGAAATTTGGACTTTAAATGCATATATAGGGAAAATTATCGCAGCTGCCAAAACGTGCAATATATCAAATTAAGGGGCGTATTTCATCATTTAAAAATGTTGCAAAAAATAGCGTTATTAATTTCAGTTTTGTATTTTTTTGCAAAAAGTTTATTAAAAAAAATTAATTTTCCTACAAAAACGTTTTTGTAAATATTTCTTAAACTATAGCTAACTTTAAAATTGTATGGTCATATTCGTGATCTGCGTCCCGAAGTCTATTAGAAATGATGCGTAAATATTTAATTTTCTTACAAATTTTCCAGTAGTGCTATTTTTTGACTGAGAGTTTTTTAAGTTGTTTTAAAAAAGTTTAAAATTTATAGTAAAAGAAAAAACCAAATTCATCCTTTTTTATTTCATATTGTGACACAGCCTTTTATATTTCTTATGACACATTTTCAATGAAATCAGTTCAACCTAATTAAAAATATAGAACGGAGAATATTTTTGTTTGGCTTGCATTAATTGCATTAAAGGAATTAAATGTGCTGAAGTTCCAAAACTTATTTAAAAAATTGTGAAAAATAACCTGTTGAAGGCTTGACCCTATCCGGGGACATGCCGTCAGGGAACGACTTTTTAAATAAATAAATAAATTAAAAAAGCTAATATGCAAGTGCTTGTGCAAATTTAAATGTTACTGACACTTTAGAAAACATAGTATTTTCTGTTGTTGGTTATACATAATGGATACCACTAAATTGGTAGATCTGTCAAAACAACAGTAGTATATTTTGGAACATGACAAAGCAAATTGTGGTAAATTTTCTGTTGTTTTTGTTTTTTCTTTAATATTTTACATGTTTACTAACGCTCCTAGATGAGAACAAGAAATTCTCATTGAGTTTGTAATTCAACTTAACAAATATTTCTTTAAATTCTAAAAACGTCGAACAGTGATTCGTCCCCATATAGTAAATCAGCAAAATTAGTGGAGTTATCGCAGAAGAATGAAATTTGGTGTGCTGGTTCAGGACATGTAAATTAAGAAAAATTCGAAGTTTCAGCAAAATGATATTCTCAAAAAAATATTAAGGGTTTTCACAAGGGGTGTGCTATTTGTTGTATGGTTGTATCGTCCTAACAAAAAACAGAGTTGTTAAAAATTAAATTGAAAAAATACAACATTTGAGAATAGCACGATACAAAATTTTTACGTATGTTAAATGTCTTCCCTACGGGGAATGAGGAGTCAATTGCCCTTCAAGGACCTATCCCGTGACCGGTCAACCGAAGGCATATTACTAAATTAGTACAAATATGAACAAAAGAAAATGAATTAATTTTCTAAGTATTTTCTGATCCGTTATTTTCACTATTGCTTTTAAAAAAAAATTGACTGATACCGAAATAAAAACAAAATTCGCGGCATATTTTTAAAAATATTTTTTATTTATTTTACTCTTTTATTTATTTTTAACTTTATTTTTTCACGATTTGCTTATTTTAGCTCTTATTTTAAATTTCTATAATGTTTTGCTAAGAAATTTTAAGTTTTGTGTTTTCAACGTTTTTTTCATGTTAAAGCTGTTTTAGTTTTAACAATTGGTATTTCATTTAACTTTTCTTTGTACCTTAAGGGGAATTTTTAAAATTTTTATTTATATTATCAGAGGTTTTGAGGTAATTTTCTAATTTTTAATTGATTTTTTATTTTAATTATGGCCAACGCAAAAAACAAGTCAACTGCCATTAAGGGACCTATCCCATGACCGGTCAATCGGGGGCATATTCAAGGCACTTCCACCATATTTGTGTGTGTGTTAATGTTGTTTTCTTTTCTATTTTTTTCTTTTCCATGTTTTTTTTATCTGCTGTGTGTGTGTTTGTTTTTTCTTTTTCTTTTTTATTTGAACAGAAACGAAAAACATATAACTTAACCATCAGCCAGCCATCACGCATAAGCAACGTTAGCTCAGACGGTAGAGCGTTTGCCTTACAAAATTCGCGGCATATTTTTAAAAATATTTTTTATTTATTTTACTCTTTTATTTATTTTTAACTTTGTTTTTTCACGATTTGCTTATTTTAGCTCTTATTTTAAATTTCTATAATGTTTTGCTAAGAAATTTTAAGTTTTGTATTTTCAACGTTTTTTTAAACATTATGAAAGTTTCATGTGTTTAATGAATTAAATTCATAATTTTATGAAATAATTTCATTAAGTCTATGCTAAAATGAAAAATATTAATGAAATTATTTCATAGAAGTAATGAATTTAATTCATTAAACACATGAAACTTTCATAATGTTTATCTTAAAATTAATGAAAAATTATTTTTCACTTACGTGGAATTGTTGCGAAATCTATAATACGCTTCATTAAAAATATGAACAAATCATTATACTAATAATAACTTCATGTCTTATTGAAATAATTTCATTAATATTTTTCATTTTAGCATAGACTTAATGAAATTATTTCAATAAGACATGAAGTTATTATTAGTATAATGATTTGTTCATATTTTTAATGAAGCGCTTTATAGATTTCTCAACAATTCCACGTAAGTGAAAAATAATTTTTTTTCCTATTCAGCCCAAAAAGTACTATCTGGGGGTAAAAATCGTGGCTGTGCCCTTAAAATCAACTTGTTCCCTTAAAGCCGATATAACTCCCGAGATGAGGGTCTCTTTGTTTAGCCCAAAAATAACACGATATATAGGGAAAACCAAAAAGAAGTAAAATTGTACCTGAAACCATTTTTTTAAGTTAAATTTTTTCTTTATGAAATTTTCATTAAGTTAATGAATTTTTTTTTATGAAATTATGAAAAAATAAAAAAAAATCTAATAAAAAAATTCATAACAACAATGAATTTTTATTCAGTTAATGCATTTTTTCATTAAATCAATGAATCCATTTTAATGAAATCGATTCATTAATGCTATGAACGAAAATTCTATCAGTGTAGATGGATATAATATCAACAATGATTTTTCCATCAAAAACTCATTTTTGCCAAAATTGCAGATATAGAGTATTGAATATAGGGTCTCGATATATGATATAAAGTCGAACGAGAAACATTCTTTTACCAAATAAAAGATCAACTATACATACACCTCATTTATTTTTTTAGAATTTCAGCGAAATCGGATTTTCCACTTCTTTTTGTAAGCAATCTTTTGTTAGTCCACTCTTAGAAATATCTCGAATTTGAAAATATTTCGTTCAATATGGTCATAATATTTGGAATAGATACTATATTTATTTATGTCTATATGATCATTAATTAGTTTAAATCAAAAAAAAACTGTCCTTGTATGTGGGACTGAAGGGGATGTGTAGCCGATTGTATTGTGGTAGTACGAACTTTAGTTCAGCGTTGTTGTACTTTTGTGTTTTTGCTAGCTGTTGCTACCACTTGTTTTTTTTTTTTTTTGTTAACACAACTCTTGGTAACATAATCTATTTGCAATGAATAGCGACCACAGATCGAAATAATACAATAAATTAAAATATAAAAAAGAAATAAATACAACAACGAAATAAAATTTTACGTTGAATACGAAATAAAAGTTTTCCTTAACGCTTCTCCATACGAGTTGAAAACATATGAAATCTAACGCCGTGAAAACTTTGACTGTATGAATATTGTGGGCGTTTAATGTAAAGTGTTGACTATTAAAATGGAATAGCATAAGTGGCAGGAAAACATTTCAATGGATTTCTATGAGACGGAAATGTGCATTAGTGGGATCCCCTTTTAACTACGTACATATGAGAACGAGAGGAATCTGTGTATGTGTGTGTGTATGTGTTTAATGTGCAAGCACATATGCCTGTGTGTATATAATATTGAAGTTTTATATTACAACAAATTGTTATCAGCAGTCAGCGATTGCTTTCGCATAAATGGTCCCTTTATGCTATTTCCGTTTTTGTTTTTCATAAAACACAAACAACAGAAACTCTCTAAAGTTAAACTAATGTAATGTTTATGGATTTAGCCAGGCAAAACCAGTGCCTGGCTTCATAAACCTCTACAATTCTCCCATCCTTAACCCTTTGACGACCAATGGTTGATATATGTATTTTCCATTTTTACTTTTAGCTATTTTGGGAAATCTTGTAAGACAATTTTAACTAAACCATTGGGGGTGACACTAGAGAGATGTGGCTTTGTAATCAATTAATCGATTATTCAACAATTTTGATTATACAAAAACATGATTAATCGATTAATCAGTTATTTTGATTATATATAAATGATGATTAATTGTTTTGGTTAATCAAATTTATGAATAATTGAATAATATCTTGTTTTCCTTCGTTGAATACGCTTTTTAACGCCAGTTCATTAAGAATGGACATTGTCCAAGTCAGACCAGTGAGGAAACAATCTCTCTGATTTTCTCTGATTTAGAGAAATATCCAATTGCCTTATTTTTTTATTTTTAAACATCTTTTAATATTAATTAAAACTATTCAAGTTTTGATTAATCAAAATTGAAATTAATCGATTAATCATAATTCTGATTAATAAAATTTTTAATTAATCAATTAATTTATTAATCAAAGTTCTGATTAATCATACTTTTTGATTAATCGATTAATTACACATCCTTAGTTTTTTGTTTTTAGTTTTTTTTTAATTTTAAAAATGCGATTTGAAATACACAGAGAAATATTTATTATTTTCGGATTGCTTATAGTTTAGAGAAATATATGAAATTAAAATTCTTTTTAAAATGTTAACCTATTCAGGAGCGATAGTCCATTAAGCTTTAGTTCCATTTTTCTACAATACAGAGCATAGTAATGCGCCAAAAATAGCATAACAATTATTCTCAGCCATAGACACATGCCCTCAAAAAGTTTGGCAGGCAAATCTACAGCGTTCAAGTTTGGTCGTCAAAGGGTTAAACGCTTTGAATGCAAATAACTACAACCAACCAACAACTAAAATTTATTATTTTACGATACTGTTCAATTGTTTATACCAAGTCAAGTGGAATTTTGTATATAAACGAAATTATACTTTAACTTAGAGCATCTAGCTACTCCATCTTAATTTAATTTTTTATGGTTAAAAAGTTTAATTTTTATAATTTAAGTATTTTTATTTCCTACACCATTACATTTTAGCTGGAAGGAGTTATTTTGCTTTTTTTTATAAGTTTTCTCTCTTGTTAACATGGATGGAAAAGCAGGAATTTTGAAATGGTGGTGAAACTTAACAGAAAACGGAACTTTTGGGCACCTATGGTACTTTTTATACCCTACATCAGTACATTAGCTGGTATCATCGGTTTGTGCTGATGTTTACAAAAATATCGGTCATATACCTTTTTTAGACTCAATGTTACTTTCATATCTGTTCAGATAATATTGTTCGCACTCTATAGATCGCAAAAAAAAAAAATATATTTATTTAGTACAACATTCAAACTGCATCGGACATGCGTCTTATCAATTCTGATAGATTCTGCATATAGAAAACAGGTTCGTAAATGCAACCGAATTTTTCGAGAATTGAATTTTTGCTTTTCCAGATATTGCTTTTATTAATTCTTAGTACCAGGCACCCGATATTAATACTTTTAAAACGTTTTATTTTGTTTTTTCCTCAATAAAAAAAATCACTTGTGTACAAATGAATTTATTTTTCTTGATGGATATTTTGTTTTCATCAATTTTTTTATTTTTTGTTTTTTTTTCGAAAACAAAATTTAAAAAATATCCGTACTGATATTTTCAGGAAAGTTGAGAATTATTTTTATTTTTGTACTGAGGAAAAAACAAAAAAAAAAACGTTTTTTTTGTATTGAGGAAAAAAGAAAATAAAACGTTTTAAAACATTTTTTTTTTAGTTTTTTCTGATTACAATTACATATAAATTTTGTAAAAATTCTTAAAACAACATTCATATAGACACATTTCTGCATCCAATGATATATACCTTTGCGTTATTAAAAAGTAATAAAAATTTCCGCCGAAAAGACTTCTACAAAGCATGAATAATTTTGTGCAAAAGACAAACTGTGGTCATTAAAACCATAGGATTTGTGAGCAACTAACCACAAAAACAGCACTTAAAAAATTGAAAAATAATGGCCGAACGCGAAAAAAGGCTTTATGGTACAAAAATTTAGTTTTGATATTTAATCAGCGATTAACATTCTGCAAGCAAATATATTGATGCAAAACTATTCCTTTTTGCAAAATTTTTTGTCGTGATCTTTTGTTTTTGCAATCTAATTAGCTAATTTTGGTATAGGATATATGTATTATAGTCCCTAGATTGTGGATTTTAAAGAACCCCACTCAAAAAATTGCAAACTAATGGCGGAACGTGAAAAAAAACTTTATGGTACAAAAAATGAATTAAAAATTCTTATCAGAAATTTACATTCTGAAAACGAATACACTGATGCAAAAAATTTTTTTTCCGAAAATTTTTTTCGCGAATTTTTTTTTGCAAACTAACCACCAAACTTTGATATGAGAATATTGGTATTATAGTCCCAACATTATGAATTTTAAAAATCCGCATTTAAAAAATTGCAGAAAAATCGCGGAACGCGATAAAAAAGCTTTTTGGTACAAAAAATAAATTAAAAAACTCAGTCAGCGATTTACATTCTGCAAACGAATATGCTGATGCAGAAATTTTCCTTTTTACAAAATTTATTTTTCGCGAAATTTTTTGCGTATGAACTACCAAACTTTGGCATAAGATATGGGTATCATAGTCCCAAATTTATGAATTTTAAAAAACCGCACTCAAAATTTTTTAAACTTAATCAGCGATTAACATTCTGCTATACATATGTTACATACATATACATATGTACATATATTGATGCAAAACTATTCCTTTTTGTAAAATTTTTTTCCCCAATATTTTTTGTTTTTGCAATCTAACCAGATAATTTTGGTATAGGATATAGGTATTATAGTCCCTAGGTTGTGAGTTAAAAAAAACCGCGCTTAAAAATTTTCAAAATAATGGCGGAACGCGAAAAAAGGCTTTATGGTACAAAAAATAAATTAAAAAACCCAGTCAGCGATTTACATTCTTTAAATGAATATGTTGATAGAAAAATTTTCCTTTTTGCTAAATTTTTTTTCGCGAAACTTTTTGCATACTAACCACCAAACTTCGGCATAAGATATGGGAATTATTGTCCTAAGGTTAAAAATTTTAAAAAACCGCGCTCAAAAAACTGCAAAATATTGGCGGAATGCGAAAAAAGCCTTTATGATACAAAAAAATAGTTAAGAAACCTAATCAGCAATTTATATTCTGCAAAAGAATACATTAATGGAAAAAATTTTTGTTTTGCAAATTTTTTTTTGGCAATTTTTTTTTTGCGAACTAATTACCAAACTTTGGTATGAGATATGGGTATTATGGTCCCTAGGTTATAAATTTTAAAAATCTGCACTTAAAAAATTGCGAATTAATGGCGGAATGCGAAAAAGGTTTCATGGTACAAAAATTTAATTAGAAAACTTATACAGCGATTTCATTCCGAAAATGAATAATATTAGTGCAAAATGCTGGTCAATTGGCAAACATTTTAGCAAAAAAAAAAATATTTGCAATATATGTTTGTATGTATATACCGCTCAACAGTTCACTCCAGGGTATTATATGATTTTCTACAGATTTGAAACCAAAAACCAGAATAGTATCTCCACCATAAAAATAAAACAAAAATTTTAAAATTCTATTCATATTTTTGTACTTAGTACAAAGATGAAAAACAAAAAAAAAACGTTTTTTAAAACGTTTTAAAAAGTTTTATTTTTTTATCAATTTTTTTATCTTTGATATTTATACCTAAAGATATTTTTGGAATTTCAACTTGAGGGATATTTTTGTTTTAAAGTACATTTGAAATTTTTTGTTTTCGATTGAGAAATAAAAACATTTTGAACTTTAGTGATATTTATTTTTGATAAAAACAAAAAAAAAAACGTTTTCTGGTGCCTGCTTAATACTATTGCAATTACCGAAATTTATTTAAAAATTTTGAATATTCGATGTATTAAGTGATTTCTTTGATGTTTGTGGATTGTAAATTCTTTAAATAGGATAAGATGTTCTACATAATTTATTTAAAAATTTAAATTTTTTGTGTCGCGAACTGGTATAGAACCGTTTGTCATCCCATTGCTTTTCCTCTAGGCTAAACTCAATTTAATTTTGTCAAATTTAAATGTTTCTGTTTTGAAATTTAAATATTTTGTTTATATATAAATCAATCGGGCCTTTAAATTTGAATCAAAATAAATATGTGGTTTCTGAAATTTCAACTCACATATGACTCACATTGCTAAGATTTGCAGGCTGTGACTCTACCCCTTGAGCCACAGATACTTACATTTAGTTGTTGTCTAACTTTGAATTTAATTATTAATATGTATTAAATTAAAGAAAAATATTAGATACATTAAAAAAATTTGTTATAATAATTAAAATTTCTGTTACTAATCTCAATATGTTATTATAATTGCCTAACTAATAAATATTAATTGTTGTTTGCACCAAAGTTGACAAAAAAGATTTTAATTGATTGTAAAAATTATTGCTTTGGTTAGGGTGATAGATAGACATGGGCATTCTAGTTCTTTTTGTTGACCGCTCTTTCTAGTTCAATTTGTTGTAAAGAACTAGTTCGCTTTTCCTTTTCAATTGCTCTGACAATTTCGTCAATCGTTAAGAAAACAATTTTTTCGATCGTTTGTTTGGCAATTTTGAATAAGTAGCTAATTCATATAGCTCGTCTTTTAGTTAAAAAGGATATAAAATATCAGACAATTTAAGAATTTTAAGAAAAAAAGAAAAATGTTTAGTGTAGAAAATATTTTTAATTAATAAAAAGAAATAAAATTATCCCCGGCAAAAGGTAATAAAACGAACTAGATCTTTCGATCAATTGAGTGACTAGTTCAATTGAACTAGTTCGTTCACGAACGACACAAGTCTAGTGATAGATATTATTAAAACAGAACCGAAATTATAATTTTAATACCGATAAAATATTCAAATGACAAAATCTTCTATAAATTGGTGATTCTTGGTACTGAAGGTAAGTACAAGCTAGTATATGTATTTTCAATATTGAGTAGATGGGCCAATATTTTGGATAATGTGTCGGTTATATATTTTCTGTTCATAATTAAATTTAACTTTTCTGATGATGAATTTTAAGTATTTGTAATTAAAATTATTATTATTAATTTTTTTTATTTCCTAATATTAATTACGCCTGCCTGTGTTTGAGTGTAGAGTGAGGCGATTGGTGTGTTTTAAGCTACAATTTTGAATAGCTTCTTTTATGGTTTTAACACCTAGATCGCGATGATAGCCTTCATCTTACATGTACCATTCCGAATTTATTTATATATTTGAATTACTTGCAGTTCCCCATGATTCCGCTCCGTTCTTCCAAATATTGATAACTTTGACTCTCTGCCTAGTAGCAAGTGTTCTCCTTTGAACGATGTGTTCCTTAAAAATAAGGTTGGAATCTAAGAACATGACGAGATATTCTCTTTGCTTTAGTATACGTGTGTATTGGTGCAGGCACGTAACTAGGGGGCTTAATACTCCACTATTCACGATTTTTACAAAAAAACACATAAACAAAAACAGTTTCAGCGGCTTAAAAAAAATTTGAGAAGGCAATTTTTGCAATTGGTTTTGGAGTCATCTCTACTATATTTATGTGTGCTAGGCTTAATCAAAGAGGTTAGAAAATAAAGGGGATGCAATCCTCCAATTTTCTGAAAAAAAAATTATAAAATGTGGCTGTAAATACGAAACTGAAATTTTTTCGAACCTTTTAATTGATAAGTGGCTATTTTTTATTGTTAGTACTAATAGTTTTAGTCATATTTATTATAATTTAAACATAATATTGATAAATTAACCTTTGGGTTTCCTTAAAAATTACCGGTTTCCTGATAATTTGGCATAATTCGACATTTTACAATTTAGCTTCCACCCTAAGTTAAGCATAATAATGTTTGCTATTTATATTTTTTTAAAAATTAAAATTAGTAAATTTTCATGGAAAAGCGTACTTTAGGAAAAACAAGAAATTTATTCTGGAAGTAACTGTAAATTAAATACCTACATATATATATAAATTCGGATTTGTCCCAATAAGCTTCTTGCAGTATATTTAACAAAAATATATTCTGTGGTTTTAGATAATCTTGCAAAATGATCATCGCGGTCAGCCTCAATGCTTCTAGCACGAAATGAAAGTACACTGTTGCTAAAACAAAACCTTCAAAGGGTTTTGAAAATCTGAAAAGACGCATTATCAGTTGCTTATTTTTATTCAAATTGTTTGTTAATAGCAGTTTGGTGTTAAAAATTGTCGAAATCGGTTAAGAAACTGTGAGCAAAAATGAAAGGACACCCGGAAATTTGCATACAAAATGAAGCATTTTATACAAACAAGCAGAATAAAAATGACAAGAATTGGACATTATACTTCACAGTTCATTTCATTCAGTTTTATTTTTCAATTAGTCTGTTCTTCAAGTTCACTCGTTAATTCACACGATACGACTGGTCGTACAACTTGTTGTCGGACCGAAAAATAAATTAAATGGAAATTGTGTAATTAAGTGCATACACTTTTTTAGCGCTTTTGTGTGATCGGCCAACAAAAATTATTAAAAACCCTTTATCAAACTTTAGTGCACAAATATAAAATTTAAGCACAAATTTCAAACAAAATCCAATTTTTGTAAATATTTATCACGTAGAATTTTAAAAATTTATTAAACAGTCTTATTTTTTTTAACCTTCCTATACCCGCGCTAATTTTTGTAGCACCTTTACCTATATAAATTATACCATGCAATAACTTTATTTTCATTAACTTTATCGACTTTCAGCCTTTTACAAAACAGGCTTAAATTAAATATATTTAAAAAAAGTGTTTTATCCGTCTCACAGACCAACGCGCGGGTATAGGAAGGTTAACTATCAATTTATATTGGCAACACTATTGCAAATGAGAAATTGACAGCATTTTGACAGTTTGTTTGACAGAAAAATCAAAAATTTTAGATTTTTGTTCGACATGGTCGTAGGACCATACGACAGCCCAAGACACGATAAAAATTGTGCTTACGGCCAACAAGTTGTACAACTAGTTGCATAGTGTCTTTTCTGCTTAAAAGTCTTTAAAAATTTTTGCTGAAAAAACAGCTGAACTCAGCAGAATCTGTCTGCTAAACATTAGAAATATACACAGAGAGAAAAAAATCTGCCATTTTCCGATTGAAATGCGGTTACATATACTAAAATAGGTTAGTACAACTGAATATTGGTTATTACAACAAAATTCGGTTTATATAACTGAATTTTAGTTGCGATACCCAAAATATTTAGGAATTGCATTCAAATTTGGTTTCACCAACCTAATTTATTGGTTGTAGCAACCAAAATAAGCTTAGCAATTACGTTGGCAATTTTTTTTCTGTGTGTACAAACAGCAAGAAAAAATCTATTAAATTTACAAAATATCAGCTATATTTTAGTTAATCGAAAATGACAATTTATTCTGCTAGAATCAGCAAATATTTTCTTGGATATTATAATTTTAGTTTTTTTTTTGTTTGACTTTTTTAATGCGAGTAAAAATCTACACTGCAGAAAGCAGTCTACAATTTTCTATAAAATATTTCTGTTTATTGTAGCAGGAGAGATCGTTATTTGTATTCATCTCAACTAGATTTAAAGATAAATTAACTTTGGAAGATATAACAATTTCTTTACTGCTTTTTGTCTACTAATATTCAGGAATTTTTTTTTGCCGATATTAGCAAGGTAACTTTACAATTCAATTAGCAAAATTTAACTTAAATATTACTAAAACTTCGCATATTTAACAGTTGCATTTTTGCTGTTCATATCATACTAATATTTAGCAAAAAGGATTTACCAATTTCAAAAGTCTTCTTTCCAGGGCTTCTTTTAACTAATTTTGAGTACTTTTTTGTCTGCTATTTTTACAGGATTTTTAATATCAGAACAAGATTATATTATGTCAATGGTTTGTTTGATAATTCCGAATAAAATAAAAGAACCGAAGAGAACAGTTGAAATTCAGCTTACTCGTCAACGCAAGAGAGTTCCTAACTCTAAAAATCAGCAACATTTTTGGGGTTTCTCGCCACATAGATATTTCATATAAAAAAAGCCTTCTGGAATTTTACTTTCATTTCATTACTTTGAGATTAGTCTAAGATCATATTGGAATGGCGCACTCCATTGCAAATCAAAATAATAATGATGTATTTTAGTTTTAATATTTAAGCTTTCTGATAATCTATAAAATTGTAATAAAACCTTTTAAAACTTATAATGAACAACACTTACAAAAACTTTAATGTAAGAGTTCAATAGTTGTTTAAAAAGTAAATCAGTAAAGTTGTTTCAATTGAATAAGTAGTTAAATTGCAAAGAAATATATTTTTTAACTTTTTATATCAGTCATTCAATAAACAAAATACACAAAATACGGACTTTCGGTAGAAGTTAAAATATTCAATCAAAATTATCTGTTAAAAACAATCAGTTGTTATAATACAATTAATTTTAAAATAAAGGAGAAATCTATTATTTTTACCGATTTTGCCAGTTAATTAATTAACAATTAAAAATAAACTGCAAAATACAATTTTTTTAAACGAAAAGTGAAAAGTAGTCGTTTTTTAACTCATTTTCAATTATTTTAATGTACATATTCGCTTGATTTAAAGGAAAAAAATATTGTGAGTGAAGGAATCCGGACAAATAAATTAAAAATTTTTACAAAAAGTGTTCAAATATAAGCTGTGTTTGTGCGGCAAGCTATCAACGTTGGCTTATGTCATTCCCATACAGATTTGACATTAGTAACGTTAAAAGTTAACATTAAACGTTGGCTAATGTCAACTTTATATGGGAATGACACAAGCCAACGTTGATAGCTTACCGCACAAACACAGCTATTATTTCACTACTAAAATCATATAACAAAACTTGGAGACAGAGTATTTAAATTGTTTAACCTATTTTTTACCAACGTGTATTTAAAGATACCCCAGCAAAACCTTCTATTACCAGGTAAAGGGAAATGTAATAAGAAACCAAAAATTGTAACTACTTACGCTTGGTCGCATAAGACATTATTTTAACATGGGGGTGTCATTGGGGGTAAATGGTTGCCTAAATCATACCGGTATAGGCTAAAATAAGTGATTACGAGGGAAGTACTGAAATAAGTTGTTACTTGTAATATTAAATTACCAAGTTAGCTAAAATAAGTTCATACTTTTATAGAGTGAAGTAAGTCATTACACATTAGTACATATTTCTTTGGTTACATGTAGGGAATAAAATAAGACGTTACCAGTAATGACTTTGTTTAAAAGTACATCGATCCGAGCAATGTAATTAGATTCTAAATTTTTATTAAATCGCACTTTCGCATAATAAGTAGTTATATTATGCAATACCAATAACTTATTAATAAGTTATTATAAAACACAATATGGGTAATATATTATATTATTATATTAAAGGCTCCAAATAAGTAGTGATATATCTCCATATCGGTAACTCATTATTTCATATCTCCCACATAAGTATTGATGTATCACAATATTAGTTACGTATTCATTTAGGTTTCTAAATAAAACCAAGGGTAAAGGGGTACCCATTGCCAGGCAATGCGTGAAAAAGTTCAAACCCATTATCAAGTTTTTGATGGGACGTATTCTTTTAAGAGCCCATAATTTTTTATAGGAAGGCGATATAATAACGCAGTGATATTTTGAGGTCTTGATAAAAATTAAATCTAAATAATTAAAATTGCTGGGTTTCCGTATAATGATTCTACGAAAACAATTTTTGACTTTTTTTCAAAGCACTTTTTTCCAAAAATATTTAAAAATTAAGGAAGATGAGAGTAATAAAAGGAATATTCTGATTTCGATAAGAACATGTGAAAAATTCTTCGTTCAGTACATACTTTAAGAAATCAAGTACCTGACCGAATCAAGACTTTTATGTATTTGTATAATTGTAAGTATGCAGAAAATTAATCCGGTTTGTAAATATCAAAATTGGGATATTTTTTCCCAACTATCAAAAAAGCATACAAATTTGAGCAACCGGAATAAAAATTTTTTAAAAATATTGCGAAGGAAGTTTTAAAATTTATTGTAATTTTTTCACAGAAGTTTTTATTATGAAAATATAAAAATTAAGTTTAAGTTTTTTTTTTTCAAATATTACGCACTTAGTACGCAGCTTCAAGTTTTCAATTTGAATTTATTATACCACCACCTGAGAGCGCGACCAAGATAGAAAAATACAAAAAAATGCTTACTGAGAAACCGACTTATCCTCCTATCAAGTTCTGGCAGAAAATTCGCACGGAATCCATGATTAGCAAAAATGGATAATACAGTATACTCCATATCAGAAACTGATTCCAGAAAATTTTAAATATTGACAAAACACTAAAATTATTGAAAATTGAAATCACCTAGAAATCAAATTACACTTAAAATATATAATTTAGTTTAGAACTTAGAAAATGAGTTAAATTTTAATTGTAATATTTAAAAAGTTTGACAAAACTTTACCATTTGCGCTCTTACAGATATTTTTGTAAAATTTTCTGCCTCTGACAAAACATTTTTATATTGAAGTTTTCTTTCTTTCTTTATCAGACAATACTATGAAATCAAAATAAGACTGCTCATATTATACGAACGCCGAATACTAAGGACAATTTATGGACCTGTTAATGTAGGTGACAACCAGCGTTGCCAATTTAGCCATTTTATGGCTAGATTTAGCCATTTTTGAGCACGTTTAGCCAGAAAAAATGGATTTAGCCATTGGCCATTATTTCAGCCATTTTTCCAAAATGTTTAGCCATTTTTTAACCATTTTTCGTTGTTGTACAAAATAAAATTTTTGAGCATGAATTTATAGCTAAATTAAGGAATTTTGCTTAATCTGCCAAATTAATTGCATTAAATATGCTAAAATTCAAAATCTTATTTAACAAATTGTGAAAAATAATCTGTTGAAGGCATGTCCATTTCCGGATTTAATTCATTCAAATAAAATTGAACACATGATAAGTATTGATACAAGTTTCAAACACCTTTGTTTTAAAAAATGACTGAACAAAAATAAATTTCTACACTTTGCAAAAGTTCGTTTGAAGAAAAACTGTTTTTTTTTTTATTAAAAAAAAAAAATCCAAAATTTGTATTTAATTGAGTTAAAAATACCAGGATTTAATTAAAGTCAACTTGCTATACTTAAAATAATACGTCAGTAAAAAAATCTGCAAACGGGTTTCAAATTGATTTGACTAATTTTTAACAAATTTTTAGTTGAAAAACTGATTTATACAAATATTTTAGTTATCCTCATGTTGCGTGTTATTTTACAAATTTTTTTATAACTCTATTCTATATTTATTGTTAAAATATAATATTTTCATGTTTCTGTTTTTACCCGATAGATGGTGCCAGCAATGTATACGAAGTTTTGAAAATGGCGATATTTATTTCCTTCCCGATTTTTTAAAATGGCGCATATCTCGAAAACTAACAGAGATAGAGCAAAATTGACGAAAATTTTGATTACTACTAACCATAAAAATGTTATCTCTATCCAAAAATTGTCCTTGGTGGGGCCTTGGGCCCTCGAACATTTTTAATAAAAATTTTTTATTTAATAAAACTAAGCGGGATAGAGCAAAACGGTCAAAATGAAAACATAATATTCTATGGCAGAAATCATAAAAATTCTTCGCTATTGAGAGGTCTAAAATCCTTCAAATCTACAAAAAGTGAGTTTTTAAGTGTCCGCATTTGACTAAGTGGTACTTTTTAACACCATAATTTTCATATAAAGAGCCGCTTCTCAAAAATTGTCTGTTAAATGAGTGTTGGAATGAATGTTGTTGGTAGGTTTCACTGCGTTTAATAAATTCTTAAAGAAAATCAGGAGATTCATCTTAAAAATTGTTCAGCCATTTTTTTAGCCATTTTTTTCCAGAAAGTTAGCCACTTTTGGTAACCAAGTTCCGGCAAAACTGGTTACTATATATATCGAATAAGATGTAAACTTCACAGTGTAATCGGCGGACGGAACGAGATAAGTTATATTAAGGCTTAAATAATAAGATAGCTGGCGATGTTGCGCGAACGGGAAACGACAGAGCAGTAAAGCAAGAACCCGTTTACATCCGAGAAAGAGATGATTTGAGGCTGTTCTACAAGACCTAAAAGCGATAAATGTAACAGGATGGTGGATACTCGCCCAACAAAGGGTTAAGTGGAGAGCATAAGTTGTGAAAGCCCAGAGTACTGATTCTGAAAGGTTTGTGAAGCTGTGTAGCAGTGAAAAATACTTTTCACTTATTTAAAAATAATGATAACAAATCACAGATTTTATCACTTCACCGCTTGCAGAGTATTCAAAATCGGTACTCTGGTTCACAAAGAACTGTAAAGCTGAGTGAGTGCTACTGAATTTGAATACATTTTCTTGGAACAAATTCCATTCCATGAACAAACTTTTTAACCCTTAAATATGAGCTTGGCCGCTAAAATATACTTACTTTTTCTATCTTCTCCATCACATATCGAGATTTCATTTAAATCTGAGGAAATCACGTAATCAGTCCTTTCTTGTGAGTGCAGAATGGAAAAATATTGAGTCTAAAAATAGATTTAAAAAAAATAATAATTACAAAAAGTTCCACAATATCATTTTATATTGTAAATAATAGTAACAATAAGTCATTATGGGTAGCACATTCCTTTTTGTCTTCAAATAATGGAAAACCAACCAGTTATTAGTAACACATTATTATATATTTAAAGTAATGCCGACAGTAAGTTGGTACCATTACTGTTAGTCTAAAAAGTAATGATGTCTTAATACCGCTGATACACTAGATGACCTTAAAAAATGGTAAGTATCTGACCAATATCTGAACTCAGAATTACTAATTGTAAATTTTTTTTTTACCCAGGAAAAAAAGTGAGGAAAAAGAAGTAGTAAAAACATAACACCAGTGGAATAGGGAGTAGTGATAATTTGTGGTTTTCACTGATGAATACAACATTGGCTTGTCATAGGAGGGAAGCTGTTCTTTTTTGAAACAAATTATGTATGAAAAGAAGTTCATTTTCTCTTGTTTTTATTTTAATTTAATTAAAAAAAAAAAAAACATCATGCATCGTGTGGGGTTTGAACCCACACTCGTTGGCATTTCAAGCAGACGGTCTACCCCCTATGCTATGGCTTGTTATAACTTATAGCTGACTTTTAGCAGTGTTGTTCAGTAAATTGTTATATGTATTTCTTTCTATTTTTATTAACAAAAATATGTATATAACATATTGGAAAATATATAAAGTTGTGTTTTTTAAAGTGTTTTTTTTTTTAATGAATGTTCTTTTAGTTTGACTTTAGATCATAAATTAATATCACTTTCTGTTTGAACTATTTTTCAAATTAAAGAAAGATGTGACAATTTTTACAAGTAAATTACAAAGAATAAAAGTTTTTTGAAAGAATTCGATAAGATCAGCAAGACAGAATGCGTATTTTCGGCTTTCGCTACAAAGCCATTATCAGTGACATTCGTCTTTGAATGGGTTAATAATTAATAACTGTCTACTTATGTGACAGTTGAAAGCAAATCGAATTTGTTATCAACAACTCAACTTAGACTAATATCAACGAAATCTAACAATGCTATTTTTATCCTTTGTTGTTATTACTCTTTTTTGCTTTGAACCTTAATTCTTAAGATATCTCAGCTGATTCTATTCAACTCTGTGTATGATAACCACAGATTATTTGAATTACAACGAACCGTTAAGTTTAAATTTAAATGTATCCCAAGTAAAAAAGTTTTGATATAGTCATATATTATCATATATAATTTTGTATAATTATATATTGGAACATATATACTAAGATATACCTATATAAAATTTTACGAAATTATATCCTAAATATATAACTATATCTTGTTATATATTGCACAATATATAGTGTAACATATTACAATATCCAATTATATATAGACCTATATATAGTTACATATGCCTCATATAATTATGTATAATTGTATCGAATTATATACCATTATATCTAGTTGGATATGATTATATTATATTTTATACGTTTGGATGAGGACAAAATCCGGATAAAATTGTATCAAACCATATCTTAGTCCATCAAATTAGATCTAATTGTGTCAAATTAGATATAATATGACCATAATATGATCTAATTTGATACAATTATATGTTCTCATTTTTCGGATGTAATTATATATAATATCAAAACTCATATAATTTTTTTTTAGTAGGGATGTTATTTAAATTATATTTTGCACCGTGTCAATGTGTGTTTAAGATGAATGAGGGGAATATTTAATTGATCTCTTATTTTGGTAAAGAACATTCACTTATAGTTTGACTTTAGATCATAAATATCACTTTCTGTTTTTTTTATAAAAATAATACACTCATAGAAAGAAATAAAGCTGTAAAAATAGGAGAAAAAGCTACTAAAAATTATGTAATTAAAAATGACCTTGCAAAAAAACTGCTGATATTAGCAGATTGTTTTTTTGCTAAATACTAGTAAGATAAGAAGGAAAAATAAAACTGTTAAATTTACAAAATTTTGGTTACATTTAAGTTAACTTTTACTTAATTAAAAATAACGAATTACCTTTATAAAATCCGGAAAAAATTTTGCAGCATATTAGTAGATAAAAAATAGTTTTTTCTGCAATGTAATTTTTAACTAATTTTTACTAGTTCTAACTAAAATGTTTACAGGATTTTTCTTTTTCTGTTATATTTAGTTTCTAAATTCATTTAGTATAAATTTTATCAAAATGGATATTTTAAATTACAATTTTTTAAATACAAACAAAATTGTAATAAGGAGTGAGATAAAAAATGTTAACACACATAAAGTTAAATAAAAAACAAACCACTGAATTTTAAGACTTCAAACTAAATTTTTATTAGATGAAATTTAATACAAAATCAAACAAAAAAAATCCGCATGCAATTCTAACCACTACGAACAAAGTTATCCACTTTTTCCGGAAACCCTCCCATTAAGGCTTTTATGGTAGTTTCTGTCACCTTTTTAGAGCAGGTGGTCCATCTACGTTTGAAATCTTGCATGTCCTGGGAGACCTTTTTATGTCCTTTAATTCCCTTTTAACAAGAGCCCAATATCTCTCCACTGGCCTGAGCTCCGGGCAGTTTGGTGAATTTGCCTCTCTTGGTACAAAGACCACATTATTATCATTATACCACTCCAGCGCTTTCCTGCTGTAGTGACAAGATGCTAAATCGGGCCAAAAGTAAGTGGATACATTGTGCTGACTCAAAAATGGAAGAAGTCTCTCCTGCAAACATTCCTTGATATAAATTTCGCTGATTATAGAGCCAGATGTCACAAATGACTGGCTTCTTTGGCCGCAACTACATATTAGGAATTTTTTAGGGAATTTTGTTTGCTTTTTCGACCTAAATTTTTCCGCAACATTTCCTCGAAAATCAGCCAGGACAGAAGTTTCGTCGTCCATTACACAACAGTTGTATTTTTGTACAACATTTGATTTATATTTTCGAGCTCTGGTTTTGGCCTTTAAATTTTTAAAAGCGTTTCTATCGGGAACTTCTTGAACTTTGTAGGACTTTAGTCCTGCCTTACGTTTCACTTTACGTACAAAAAAGTCCGAGCATTGGGCTAACCGAACTGTTTTTCTGCCAGATGTGTTAGGAGCTCTCTTAAGGATGCTTTTAACTATATATGCCTTACCAATGTTACGATAACCAGTCGTTGTTCCTGTTCCCGGCTTTCTTTCAATTGTTAGGTATTCCAGATACCTTTTTACCACTTTTGAAACTGTTTGGCGGCATACATTAGTTTCTTTGGCAATTTTTTGGTATGTCCATGTTTGGTGTTGTTGAAGATATTTAATAATTTTTGAACGCACTTTTCTTTCATCGTCCATTCTGTAAAAAATTGCTAATTAAAACTCATGATGTAAATTAATTTATTAACTGACATATTTTTATACCCTACACCACTATGTGGTCAGGGTATTATAAGTTTGTGCTGATGTTTGTAACACCAAAAAATATTGGTCGTAAACCCACCTTATAGTATACTGATCGGTTCAGAATTTGTTTTTATTTCGATTTAACGATGTCCGTCTGTCCGTCCGTCCGTCTGTCTGTCTATGCAATCTTGTGCGCACTCTACAGGTCGCAACTATTAAGATATTTTGATGAAATTTGGTATGCAAACCTATGTTGGCCCAAGGACGAACAAGTTTGATTTTGGTGAACATCGGTCCATGTTTAGACCTAGTGCCCATATAAGGGTCCTACCAAAATTATATTGTTTATACGCTGCAGGTCGTAAATAATAAGCTATTTTGATGAAATTTGGTACACAGACCTACGTTAGCCCAATAACGCAGCCTATTGATTTTGGTGAACATCGGTCCATGTTTAGACCTAGTGCCCATATAAGGGTCCTACCAAAATTATACTGTTTATACGCTGCAGGTCGTAAATATTAAGATATTTTGATGAAATTTGGTACACAGATCTATATTGGCCCAATAACGCAGCCTATTGATTTTGGTGAACATCGGTCCATGTTTAGATCTAGTGCCCATATAAGGGTCCTACCAAAATTATACTGTTTATACGCTGCAGGTCGTAAATATTAAGATATTTTGATGAAATTTGGTACACAGACCTAGATTGGTCCAATAACGCAGCCTATTGATTTTGGTGAACATCGGTCCATGTTTAGACCTAGTGCCCTATAAGGGTCCTACCAAAATTATAATGTTTATACGCTGCAGGTCGCAAATATTAAGATATTTTGATGAAATTTGGTACACAGACCTATATTGGCCCAATAACGCAGCCTATTGATTTTGGTGAACATCGGTCTATGTTTAGACCTAGTGCCCATATAAGGGTCCTACCAAAATTATACTGTTTATACGCTGCAGGTCGCAAATATTAAGATATTTTGATGAAATTTGGTACATAGACCTATGTTGGCCCAAGGACGAAGCCTATTGATTTTGGTGAACATCGGTCCATGTTTAGAACTAGTGCCCATATAAGGGTCCCCCCAAAATTGGCTTGGTTACAAACTGCAGGTCGCAAATATTAAGATATTTTAATGAAATTTGGTGCGCTGACTCACATTATAGAAAATTTTGACATAAGCCCCATTTTAATCCATTCGAATTTCGGATCGGTATAGTCGGCATTCCCGACTTTAACCTTTTTACTCGTTAAAATTTAAACTGCCGAAAAAAAAATATGAGAAGCTTTAAACCAAAGTTATAGGCAAAAATGTGTGTTAACATTTTTATGATCTCACTCCATATTTACCTTTTTCGTATTTTAACAAAAAATATTTGAAGAATTACATATTTATTTAAAACTTTTATATTTCCATAAAATTTTATTAAAAATTAATAGAAAATTAAAAAAAAATTTTAAATCGTTTCAAAAATTAATTTTTGAGT
This sequence comes from Leucophora obtusa, assembly GCA_949987735.1. NCBI lineage: Eukaryota > Metazoa > Arthropoda > Insecta > Diptera > Anthomyiidae > Leucophora > Leucophora obtusa. The sequence goes on from OX465299.1 coordinate 136,633,214, forward strand.
GTACGAAATAGAAAAAATTAAAAATTTTACAGTGAAAACTACAAAAAATTATTAATTGTGTAAAAAAAGTTCCAAAAAAATGTTTTCCAGTGTGGTGGGATTCGAACCCGCAACCCTCTGATTTCTGTGCCAGCACGTTCCTATGCAACCCCATACAAAATATTAACTTCTTATCACCCATGAAAAAGAACTTCTAACTAGCATATATTTATTGCAGCATTAGATGTTGTTTAAAACCCATTCCTAAGGGAGTAATTCTTTGTGATGTCATTCCATTTATTTTTGCTGGGTATATACTGTGATATGCAGTCAGTTTTGGCCATATAAAACTTTTTCTACTCGTCGGTTTTGTTTGAATTTTTAAGCCAGAAATGTTAAGGGTGGCGCCAAACTTACTTGCAAATCGAATTTCAATATTTGGCCACTAACGTTTTTGTTTATAGGAAAAAAGAAGGGATGGGTACCTGTTGGAGTATACTTCGTAATGAATTTTACTGTAATTTTTGGAAATATTTGTACAATATTTATATGTATTTAATTTAAATGATTCTTTAACTTGGTATGCAAAATGGCAGCAACAGCTAATAAATTACTATCACGCAACTAATAAATTATTTGCAATTAACTGAGTTTTTAATGTTGGATGCACATTACCTTCTAGTGCCATTTTATGCCATGATAACTTTTTTCTAATTGTAAGTCTGTCTGTTTGCGGCCGGGTGTTAGTTCGTTCGTATTTGTGTGTGTCTATATCTATATAAATTTGTTTACGTGTGAGAGTTTTGTTTTCGCTTATTTGAACATGATTTTTGCAAACTTTTCGCGTAAAAATAGCAATATTTTATTAATATTACCACAAAAGTTTTATGATAACATTTAGAGGGTGAGCTGCAGGAATTTGGGTGTAAATTGTGCTGTTGTTTAAAAGTTTATGCTATGAGTAACCAAATATAAGTACTTACATATATATTTTTTATAACTGAATAAAGTTTTCCAGTACTTTTTGTTAACTTTCTTCGAAATTAATTCCTTTTAAAATTTCCAAAACTTGGTGGAAGTTGTTGAATAAAATTCAACTAAACGTATTTTGTATACCAGTTAAGTAATATGTGTACTAGACTGGTCCAAAAAAAAATTGGTATTCTCACGCTCCACAACCCTAAAAATATGCCACTATGAAAATAAATATGGTCCGATAAAAAAAATCACCAAAAAAGTTTTGTTTAGAGGCAGCACATTGCAACTTAAGATTCGAGGTTGTACTTATTCTATTATTTTTAATTAATTAAAAATAATGGAAAAGTGAGCAAAATTAAATATAATTATTATGATCGCGACATATCAAATCTAATATATTTATTTTTAGGTGTAAATTACGAATATGAAATCTAAATTGAAATCGCAGTCGCGAATTTAGGATATCGTTATCCTTTTTAAAATTAAAATCAGTGTAATATATAATGAAGGCCCGTGGTAAGTAAATTGCAAAAGTATAACAAATTGCATTTTTCGACAACACCGTTTACAGGTAATTACGAAAATACCTCAAAAAACTTGAGTTTTTTTTAGAATTTTTAAAAACCGCGAATAATTTATAAACCACAAATTTTTTTTAAATTTCGATTGTTGATTCATAATCTTTGTTAAAATAAAGATCGGGTTTGAGAAATTTGCGCATACAAGGCAAAAACAAACTGAATTTTTAATTACATCTCTTCGGAAAGTTTGGAAATTTTAACTAAAATATGTATATTTTTATATAATTAAAAAAAAAACCGCGAATTACTTAAAAGTTTCTTAATTCTTTTAAGTTTTGATTCCAAATTCCTTTTTTTCACATTAATGAAGACTATATTTAAAAAAAATTGATAAATAATAGCGAAGAGCTTATGAAATAATTCAAATTAAAATCACCCCTACTTTTTGTATAAATTACTCTAGAGCTAAATTACTAATTCTCAGAAGATAACTTTTTGTGCTACCTCTAAATAAAAGCGGATTCAGCTGAAACTTGTTACAGAGAGTTTTTAGACATTAACAAATAGGCGCAATGTTGTGGAGATCGCGAATGCCAACTTTCATGTTTTTTTGGACGACTCTAATGTGTAGGTACTAGAGCAGCCATGAAGTATATAGAATTTTGCAAAAGTGTTATTTTTTTACGTCCCCACGAATTTTCCAGTAGATTGGGCGTAACAAATAATATCACCGCAAAAATTGGTCCTTTCGGATTTAAACAGGCCAGTCACCCGCGGCTTTTAGCCTAAAAATGGACTTAAATTTATTCAAAATTTCTTTGCGCTATATCTCTTAAAGTAAAGGTTTTACAGAAAAATACTAAATGAGCATAACTACAGGGAATGAAGTGCCTAGCATATTTCCGATACACACTTTTGATATATCAATGACGCGACACGGTGACATAACCATATAAATCACTTTGATTTTAAATACTTAAATCACCATGACGCGTCATTGATACATCAAAAGTGGGTATGAGAAAAATGCTAACCACATTATTGCCTGTAGATATGCTTATTTAATATTTCTCTGTAAATCCGAGTAGATTTATTTAGCTTTTTAGCTAAAGATAACATACACAATATGGGTATCACATGGAAGGCTTTTACAAGGCGTGTCGAACTGTATATATAGCATATCATAGCATAAGCACCAGATATGCCCCATTTTAGTGGGCGTAGATAGGCCGGTCTGGGGGGAACATGTGGCGACTGCTAGTGCGCAAGTTTATGCTGAAAACCGTCAGTATAATTCGGTATTAGAGCTAAAAGTGGCAATTTTAAATGCTTGGCAGGATATAAAGCTAGAAACACTAGAAAAGTTGATAAATTCTTTGCCAATCGCATTTATAAAACAACAAATAAAAATGATCAATTTATAAATTGAAAAAAATTCAAGGTATGTTGTTTTATTGGATTTATGCTGACTTAATCATTTTGATGCATATTAGAATGGACTTTATTAATATTTTGATTTATAAATTGAGCTAACGGTAAACAAATGTAATCAAATAATTTTTATATAAACGAGTTTTTAGCAATAAGTTTTAAGGTAAAGGTGCTATCCAATACTCTTTGTATTTTGAAGAAACAGAACAATATGTAAGTGACTTTATCTTTTTGACGAGCACCTTATGTATATTAAGGGTGGTTAAATTTTAAGGGCCGATGTTGATTTTGAATAAAACACAAATTATTTAGGAAATTATTGTCATTTCTTTTTATATGATAATATTGACGGCACACCTCCATCCGATGGTCCAAATTTGCGATGACGCCGAGGCATAATTGAGGTTCTATGCCGTTAATGTGCCGAATTATCTCATTCTTTAGCTCTTGGATTGTTGCTGGCTTACCGACGTACACCTTTTCTTTCAAATAACCCCAAAGAAAGAAGTCCAACGGTGTCAAATCACATGATCTTGGCCGCCAATTGACATCGCCACCACGTGAGATAACACGGCCATTGAATTTCTCGCGCAAAAGAGCCATTGTTTCGTTGGCTGTGTGGCAAGTGGAACTATCCTGTTGAAACCACATATCGTCCAGGTCCACATTCTCAATTCCTGGCCACAAGAAGTCCGTTGTAGCGAACACCATTCACGGTAACTGCTTGGCCAACCTCATTTTCGAAGAAGTACGGCCCGATGACACCGCCAGCCCATAAACCGCACCAAACACAAAAAACAGGTGTTTTCACTTTTCCTACAGACCCGATTTGCTGAAATTTGTGCACAATTCTCCCGATTGTGGACACATTTGGTCGATTATGCTGACCAAAGAAATCACGAAGTGCGCGAAATGCATTTTGATTTGAACGCCCATTTTCATAATAAGCCTAAATAACTTTAACGCGTTACTCGATTGTGTATCTTTCCATGGTTCAAATTGAGTTAGTCTGAAATTGAGAAATGTCAAATGAAATGCAGAAAAAACTTCACGTTTAGGTGTGGTTCACATTCAACATCGGCCCTTAAAATTTAACCACCCTTTATATCCGTCTCATACTGTTTTTGTAAATACAAACAGAAATATTTTTAAATAGGCACCAAATAACAATTTACAAACATTTCAAACAAAAATGTTGTAAATCGGATTTCAATTTAGAAAAAGGTGTTTGTATTTACAAATTCTATTGTTGGTGTCTAATTTTTTTCTGTGTACCTATTTGTTGCTGTAAGCAGCTAAAACTTTTTGTTTTTTAAACTTCTAAAATTTTGCTTATGTATGCTATATACAAGTATATGGTAAGCACATTCAATTCAAACTTTATACACCTTATTCTGCACAAACGAACACACACTCTCACATATGATGTATACGTTGGTGAATTATCCTGATTTTTCAATGTGTTATATTCGCTCGCTGATTTTGATTAAAGACATGTGCTGAAAGTTAAATAAGATACAGCAACAGCAACAAGGTAATAAATTTTTTGCACTGCAATAAGGAAGGTTTTTTATACACGATAATTTATTTTCTGTACACATTTTGTTTTGCAACCCATCAAACATGGCAATATGAAGAACATTCATCGATGTTATTACCTGCATAAAATAACTTATTGCGGCAACAATTGTATTAGTAGAAACATAATCCGAATCCAATACGAAAACGATTTTCATAGATAATAACTGCATAATTTAAATGTTGCGGAAATATTACCTGGAAGACAAATATATCCATAGATGAATACTCGAAGTTAAATATACGACATTGAAAATTCCGTTAAAATTGTATTTTAAACTAATTAATGTAAACAAAACTATACATACTTGTAAAAAAATATGCTTTAGTTCGTATTTTGATCGAAAAGTTAATTTTTTTCCCTATCTGCACTACCCTTGTGAAAAAATTGGCAATAAGTAGTTAGTATTACAGTTAGAGGACGTTAAACTATCTTAAATCAATCCCAGCAAAACCTTCTATTACCCGGTAATGACTTTGGTAAGAAGAAATAAGGGTAGATAACCTCTTACTTTTCTATTACCAAAGCTATTATTTTAACAAGGGCATGTCCATCGAGGTAACTCCTTACCTAGTAACATGTTATTCTGAACTTACGTGTAAGGAGTTTTCGAAAACATTTTATTTAAATTTTAATTTTCTAAATCGAATATCAATATCAAATTCACGGATTTTTAACAAAAGATAGAATTTCTAAAATTTTCTAGAAAAACGAATTATTTATACCAATAAAACATTCAAACGTATGCATTTGGTATTACAAGTAATGCAAGGGTAAGCGGTTTATATATTACCAGGTAAAATGCATAGTAGTACCCATATATTACCGAGGTTTTGCTGGGATACTTAGAAAACTTATGTTTAATCTCTATATATAAAAGAACAATGTGAGTAACTGACTGATTCAACATCGCCCAGCCCAAACCGCTGAAGCTAGGAAGGAAATTTGGTATGTAGGTTCCTCCTCTGGCGTAGACGTCCGCTAAGACGGGATTTTTGGAAATTCCTACCGGAACGGGCAAAAAGGGGAAAAGCCTCCCCCTTGGCGGCCTGCCAAAACCCCTTTGGCTAGAAACCTGAAATTTAAAACATGTGTTCCTTGGAGTATGGCCTAACTTATCTGGAAAGTACTTTTCAGAATTTTGGACAGGGACGTTGTAAAAATGGGGGTTAAAAAGGGGAAAAGAGACCCCCTTGACGGCCTGCCCAAACCGCTGGAGGTAGGAGGTTGAAATTTGGTATAAAGGTTCCTCCACTATCGTAGACATCCACCAAGACTCGATTTTTGGAAATATTTACAGGGAGGGGCAAAAAGGGGAAAAAGTCTCCCCCTTGACGGCCTGCTCAAACTGCTGGCGCTATGAAGTTAAATTTGGTATGTAGGTTCCTCGACCGGTGCACTGTGGGCCAAGATCTCCGGTTTTTGGCCAAAAGTACAATTCAGGTAAAGGGAAAATATGTTTATACATTCAAAATTGAGGATTGTTGAATATGTTGTGAGTGAAATATTTTATCATTGTGGTTACTCGTTGTTAGTTGGGGAGAGTTCAAAGTCAAAGTTTTTAATTTTGTGACATTTTTTGTTTTATAATGATACAATAAAAACGTCATAAATAAACAATAATTTGTTCCAAAAACAATCTCAAATTATAAAACTGAAACAAGTTATCAAAAAAAATAGACACCTGTTAAGTATTTACGAAAAAAGTAACAAAATTATTAATTTTACCTCAAAAATATGGGTTTTTTTGAAAATCCTAAATTTTCCAAAAAAAGCTGCAAAATGTTCCAAGAGATATTTGAAAAACTTGAATGCCAACGTGTTCCCTAAGATGTCTTCTACCTAGGTTTTTGCGACCATTTGCGACCGTTCGAAATTTTGCCCTTTAACTGAAAAAGAACCTTCCGATCTCGCTGATTTCCAGCATTCCAGAGTTTTGGTAGAAACAGTTACATATAGTCGTATAAAATGCGATGAAGTTATATCTGTATAAATATACTCTTTCATCCGAAAAATGGCCCGATGTAATTGTATCAGTTGTTTATCAGTTTTTATATAATTGTATTAGTTTAGATCTCAACTAATGAAATTATACATTATTCAGATGAAATTATATCCAATTTTTGACCTGATACAATTTTACCGGTTTATATCTAATGGTATCTGTTTAGATCGTAGTTTGTACAATTTTATATAAATAAAATATATTTGTATCCGACATTTGCCTTATATAATTGTATCAAAGTTTTAAAGCAGATATAATTGCATCAGGTCAAAATTCAGATATAACTATGTAAGTTTGTATAGTAATGTATCTATTTGGATCTAAACTAATACCATGCGACATAAACCCATAAAATAATATCAGGTCAAAAATCAGATAAAATTTCATCTGCTTAATATATAATCTAATCAGTTAAGATCTAAACTGATACAATTAGATAAAATGTGATAACCAACTGACACAATTATATCGGGCCATTTTTCGGATGAAATGGTATATGGATCACATTATGTTATATATTACCATATAAAGCTCCATATTAATTTTTTTTAATAGGGTTATTTCATTTTTTTAATTTATTTATTTAATTTATTTCATTTTATTTAGTTTAATTTATTTTATTATATTTTATTTTATTTATTTAATGTTGATAAGTAAGAGTGGAAGTACAACTAATATAATAAATATACACCAAACCTGATATGCTATTTAGTATTTGTCTAATTTAGCATAAGTCGAATTCTATTAGTTTAACCATAACCATAAAGCGATTTTATATATTCGCTTCCCTTTTCTGTAATTTGCAGGGTGTATTGTAAGGCCTTGTATATAAATTCTAAAGAACTACCTCTTTTATCAAAAAAACAAGCTTGTGCTAAAAAGTATAAAGTAATTATAAAAAAATAAAATCTGATTTAAGCTATAAATTATCACGCAAGACGGTGGCTCAGTGGAAGAGTATCCGCCTGACATGCAGAAAGCCAGGGATCAAATCCCAACGAAACACATGTGTAAGTTTTTTTTATTTATCTTAAAACTTAATTCGTAAATTCTATTTTGAGAATATCTATTTTTAGAAACTCGCTTAATCTTTATATTATTAGAACACCTTCTTTTACTAAAAATCAAAGGTGTTCTGTAAGAAAAAATAGTAACTAGCTACCATTGCGATTCCAAAGAATCGATTGCATTTAGTCTCACGCCTTGTTAAAAGAAACAAGTTGGTAATCCAATTGGGAAGGCGTTCTACCAAAAATATCTGATTCCCAACTCGATTCCCTATTTTGAAAATTTTTTGTTGGGAAGCTCATATTTGCGGGTTAAGAAGTGAAGTCAAAAATGTCCCCGTTATAGGTTTTTGTATTTTGTTCATGTTTGTCCGAAGGAAATGTATACAAAGGGGGTATCAAATGAAAAGTATATTAAAGATCTATTAAATGGCAAATTTAAAAAATTAAAAAGGTTTCCTTTTGAAACTCATTTTTCAACCTAAATATCAATTTGGGCCGATATGTGTATAACCGAAAGTTATTTAATTTTGTCCCCTCCGAATTTCTTAGAAATCTGCAGGAACCCGATCAAAAAATTCATATATGTGACCCGGCCTATGAAAAGGTGGCTTATGACTCAAAAAAGAAATTGCGAGAAACAGCTGTTAAAGATAAACAATGCATTTCCTCAGTTTCTTAGTAGTTTTTCCTTTGCATTATGAACAGTCATGCCCAAAAGGCAACCAAAAAAGGCAAAAGAGCATAAATAGATAAGTTCGTGTGTGTATATAAAGAGCGATGTTTTTTTCACTTCAACTGCAATAAAAAAATCAAGAAATCGTAAGGCCTCATCTCCAGAAGGAGATTCGAAAAAACGAGCAACTTCAAAGGTTTCAACAAGGATAGCGACGAAGAAAACTACTTAATACTGCTAAATAAATAATTTTTGTGCAAAACAGCTTTTTTGTTTTTGGTAAAATCGTTTTTGCAGCGTTCAATCCTGTTTTTAATTTTTTCAATTTCATTTATTATCTTGATTCTGGATTTTCAATAAAATTCTGTTTTTCTTTCATTTGTGCTCTTCTTTCTCTACATTTTTAGTACACTTCTAAGCAAGTTAGGACTTTCTAGTTTTCACCACGTGAAAGAGCGTCTCAAAAACTATCGAAACCAAAAAAAAAATTTTTTGGAATTTTTTTTTTTGAGTCATAAGCCACCTTTTTATAGGCCGGGTCACATATAGTAATATTTTGTGTTATCTTATAATATGTGAATATATATGTTGTCATGAATAGCCATATATAATTATATGTTTCTTATGTTGTACCATAACCATATATTTCTGTATATTGTCTTTTATTAAATATATGCTATACATAATGAGATATGACATAATAACAAATGATCATATATAACATAATATATGATCACATATGGTGGCATATAAGCCATATATTTTGAGATATAATGATATAAGTCCTCCTATAAAAATTTTTTGGTTGTATGATGTAAGATACTTGTATATATGATTATATATTATATTAAATGCTCTAAGATATAGTTATATATTATTCAATAGGTGGTGCAAGATTAACAATATAATTTGAGATATGATTATATATGGTCCCATATCAATAATATTTTTTATGTGTTTAATATATAATTATATATAGTCACATATAACCCTACTATCGAATTCCAGCTCGGGCACAAAAAAAAATTTTTTTTTTTACTTTTTAACTCAATTTAATTTTCTTGTAAACATTTTTTTTACAGATCTTAAAAAAATTAACCCATTTTCTGCCAACAGCACATGAAAGTTATGTTTACTGCAACTTGGGATTAATAGCATTTAAATATCTAATCATATATTGTCATATATAACCCCATATATATGTGATTGAGGTACTATTATCGAATCCCAGCTCGGGCAAAAAAAATTTTTTTTAAACTTTTTTTTTTAACTCAATTTGATTATAAAAAATTTTTTTACAGAACTTAAAAGATTAAACCATTTTTTGTGAACAGCATCTGCAAATTATGTTTTCAATTAATAGTATTTTAAATATATAATTAGATATCGTAATATATAATAATTTCGTTAAAGTTCTGAATTTGAGTTCTTCCAGAGCGAAAATTATTTTTTTTTTGTAATATTTCTACATACAATTTTGGCAATATTCTTATTTTTTTACTCCTACTTTTTTTTAATACCAACAAAACAACTTGTGACAAAGTGTTGGATAAAAGTAGTTTTCCAAAGGATTGCTAAGCTTATACGTGTCATACCTTATTTAACCCGAGTAAAAACTGTTACATATAGTAGTATAAAATGCGATTAAATTATATCTGTATAAATATACTCTTTCATCCGAAAAATGGTCCGATGTAATTGTATCAGTTGTTTATCAGTTTTTATCTAATTGTATTAGTTTAGATCTCAACTAATAAAATTATACATTATTCAGATTATTCATTTTTTGACCTGCTACAATTTTACCAGTTGATATCTGATGGTATCTGTTTAGATCGTAGTTGGTACAATTTTATATAAATAAAATATATTTGTATCCGACATTTGCCTTATACAATTGTATCAAAGTTTTAAAGCAGATATAATTGCATCAGATCTAAATTCAGATATAATTATATAAGTTTGTATAGTAATGTATCTAATTGGATCTTAACTAATGCCATGCGACATAAACCCATAAAATTTTATCAGGTCAAAAATCAGATAAAATTTCATCTGCTTAATATATAATCTAATCAGTTAAGATCTAAACTGATTCAATTAGATAAAATGTGATAACCAACTGACACAATTATATCGGGCCATTTTTCGGATGAAATGGTATATGGATCACATTAGGTTATATATTACCAAAATTTTTTTATCTTCTTCACAAAAAAATTCCGTGAGTGGAAAAAATTTAAGATTTTTAATTTTTGCTTTTTTTGCAAGAATGTTATTAATTTATTTTTTCTAAGTCATCTATATTTATAAATTTATATACCCAGTCAGAAAAATACAAACGGGAAAACAATGGCAAAGCACTTTAACAGGTGGCACAAGTACTGGCACAAAGTGCTTTCCTATTCCCAAAATAATAACATCATTAGCCAAAAGGACCGGCTGTTCAAAAAGCGACGGAAAAGCACTGGAGAAAATAAATTTTTGAACGTTGGCAAAACGCTGGCAAAACCAATAAATAGATGGTCTGGAAATATATTTTCAAAAATAAAATTTAAAAAAAGTTCATATGTATTTTTTTTTGTCCTGCCGTGATTTGAACCGAGGCCGTCAGATTGTCAGACGATTGCTCTACCCACTGAGCTAACTAGACATATAATATCTGATAGCTTAACACATAAATGAGTGATAACACTATGGAACATTTTTGGGATTATTGTCTGGGGGGTGAGAAATTCCAAGTCAGGGTGATGGTACTAGGTCAGTATAGTAAAACCCTCAAAGGGTTTGGCGTTCGTATGTGTTTTATGACCTTTTAAATTTTTTCCTTATCTTGATGTTTTTTCGCTTAGTTGTAACATTTTGGCAAAAACGTAGTTTAACATAACTCGAGAACCACTTGTCCGATTTTGATGAAACAAATTTAGAAAAATTTAGAATTACAATTTCTCTAATCTGTTTCTATACCGTTTTCCTATATGTGCAACACTTTCGAAGTTAAAAATGAATGTATGAAGGGAAAAAAGTATTTTTTGCCTAAAAATTTAAATATTTTTTTTTTAAAAATTCATAAAAAATCCAAAATGGAAAAAAGTGCCAAAACTAATTACTTTCGCGTAAAGTCACATAACTCATGAGCAAAAAAAGGCATAGATCATGAAAATCGATGCACGCGTTTCTCATTTATTCACAATTAGGTAAATGTATGAATTTCAAAAATTTGCTCCAGATATGCACAACATTATTTGGAGAAAACATTGACACTCACAAGCCGAACTCTCTCATATTTTTCTACTGTACTAAAAGAGAAATATTGATGTGGCAACACTGGTTCTGTAATGTTCACATAAAACATGCATTGTCATAATACTTCTTCTCTTTCTCACACTGGTTCTGTGATTTTTGTCATTCAACAAGTGCCGACGAACGCGAACAGTAAAAGTAATTTTTCTCCAGTTTTTTAAAAGTGAACAAAAGAGAACAGAATATGGAACTGTGCAAGCCAGATATAAATAGCTTTTGCTACTGCTGTGGTCAATATGTCTCAACACATAAAAAAAGGGGAAATTTCAGTACTGATTTTGTTCAAACATACGAGATGTACTTCAACCAAAATGTTATAGTGAACGAAAATTGGGTACCAAATATAGTGTGTAAAAGCTGCTACAACCGTCTAATGGATTGGAAAAATAGAAGACGTGAAAGTATGCCATTCGGTATCCCAATGACTTGGACTAATCCTGGCGAAGGTCACAATCCATTGAATTGCTATGCATGTGCGAATAAAGGAGCCGCAAAAAGGATAAGAAAATCGTATAATTACGTTGGTGTTGCAAGTGCCGCAACACCATTGCCTCATTCGGACCACATTCCTGTGCCAAAACCTTCTAGCCCAGATATTTTCTCTTCTACGACTGCTCCGACATATCATGCACGTGATGATTCCCCATATGAGCCATCAGTATCCAATGAGCCAATTTTAATAAATCAAAATAAGCTTGATTCAATTGTTGCCAAGTTGGAATTAACACAGCATAAATCGGAAGAGCTGGCTTCCATTTTGAAATCAAACAATTTGTTGGCACCCGGTGTGAAAGTCACAGCTTATCGAAGTCGTCAGGCAACACTCCAAAGTTTATTCCTTGTGAATGATGAAAAAACTTCTGCATATTGCCCGGATGTAGGAAAATTGATGGACGCAATGGAAATAAAATATGAAGCAGATGACTGGAGATTATTTATTGACAGTTCAAAACTCAGCTTGAAGGCGGTTTTACTGCATAAGACCAATAAAAAACCTTCAGTTCCAATCGCCTACAGTACAGAAACGAAAGAAACATATGATGCACTGGAAAATATTTTAAAAATGGTTAACTACGCCAAACATATGTGGCGCATATGCTGCGATTTAAAAGTTGTAGCAATGCTTTGCGGTCTTCAAAGCGGCTATATAAAATATATGTGCTTTTTGTGCGATTGGGACACACGATTTTCCGGTGACCAATATGCATGCCACGGATGGAAACTCAGAGAGCACAGCAGGTTACAAACGGCCAATATTATTCGTGAGCCTCTAGTGCCGAAGGAGAAGATATTGCTGCCTCCACTGCATATTAAACTTGGAATTGTTAAGAATTTTATCAAAACTGTCGCCAAAAGAGATGAAGTTTTCTTGTGTTTGAAACTAATTTACCCGAGACTCAGCGAAAGTAAAATTAAAGAAGGTAAGTTATAATATCACATTCATTTCCCATGATTTTCCATCTTAACAAATTAATTTTTTCCAATCAGGCGTACTAAATGGTCCAGATATACGAAAGCTGATTAAAAGTGACGCATTCAACAATATTTTGATTGACGCTGAATTGAATGCATGGCAGGCAATCAAAGAAGTAATAGAAGGCTTGTTGGGAAAGCATCGTTCTAACAACTACGATGTTTCTGTCGCAAGGATGTTAAGAGCATTCTCGGAATTGGTGTCCACATGTCCTTGAAAATCCATTATTTACATCATCATCTGGACTACTTCAGCAAACAATTGGCTACCGAATTTGATGAACAAGGTGAACGCTATCATCAAGTTGCTATGCCATTTGAAATGAGGTAATACTGATTTTTTATTTTTTCAAACTCATTTTAATAAAACAAAAACTTACAGATATAGAGGCAAAATGTCGCCGAGTGCAATAATTGCGGAAATTTGCTGGTGGAGTAAGTTAGTGTGGCAAGACAAGGATGATCTTGATGATAAAGAATTTTCAGGAGATGCAGAAGGGCCAACAGTGGAGTCCCACATTGACATTATGTGTGGTTCAGAAACTGATGATAGCGATGAATGCGATGCCACTAGTCCCGAACAACCACCATCGAAAAAGTCTAGGCAATATTTATTAAAATAAATAAAAATAAATAAATAAAATAAAAATAAAAAATTATAAAAATGTTTACTTAATTTTTTTAGTAGTTTATGGCCAGAAGTCTGGAGTTATTGGGGAAAATTTATGAAAAAGGCGATAAATGACACTTTTTTGAATAAAAACAAATATCAATATTCTTGTCAAAATGGGATACCTTCACTTAATTGTAAATAAAAGCAGAACGCGTTAAATTTTGTTTATAGGTTATGTGACTTTACATGAAATTAATAACACTTGATCCTTTTTTCCGTTTTGGATTTTTTATGAATTTAAAAAAAAAAATTTTTAATTTTTAGGCAAAAAAATATTTTTTTTTCTCCACAAATTTATTTTTACCGGCAAAACTGTTGATTATAAAGAAAAACGTTATATGAACGGATTAAAGAAATTGTAATTCTAAATTTTTCTAAATTTGTTTCATCAAAATCGGACAAGTGGTTCTCGAGTTATGTTAAACTACGTTTTTGCCAAAATGTTACAACTAAGCGAAAAAACATCAAGATAAGGAAAAAATTTAAAAGGTCATAAAACACATACGAACGCCAAACCCTTTGAGGGTTTTACTATACTGACCTAGTACCATCACCCTGACTTGGAATTTCTTACCCCCCAGATTGGCTGTTGTACTGTGTAATCGCTGGACAACTACTGGTTGTGCGAAAAATCTAGCACTGGCAAACAGTTTTTTGGAACTAATATGCCAGCGTTGGGAGAGCAAAAAGGAGCTTTTCCACAAACAAAAAAATTGATTTTTTAGAACAAAAAAAATTTGAATTAAAAAAATCCAGAAAAAAAAATTTTGTTTGCAACCGGATTTAAATTTGGAACCTCCTGACTACAAACCTTTTTTAACGAAGCATCAGCATTTTTATAAAATCATTGCTCTACCAGTGGTATGCCAGTGCTTGATTTTTTGTACCACTGGCGATTTCTGATTGGGTAATTACATATAACTCAGTAACACGAACAATGTTGTCGCATATAGTCAGTCATTTTGTATAGCAGTATGTGGCTGAGTGAGTTAAGTGATCGACTACAACGTCAGCTATCTGGGTTCAAATCCAGCCGACGGAGTTTTTTTTTAATGAAATAAATATTTTTTAAATAATAAATATTTTTTTTTTTTAATTTTTTTTGTTATTTTTTAAATTTTATTAAAATCCCGAGTAAAAAAGTTTTGATATAATCATATATTATTTTATGTAATTACATATAGTAACTTATAGTTAGATATGGCCACATATGCTTTTAAATTGAAGCATATAGACTTTTATATAGTCATATATTAAATATTTTTGCCTCAAAGGTTTTAATATTGAGACATATGTGATTTTATATTATTACATACTGGCCTGAATATAAGTGTATGTGCTATATATAAGTACACAAAGTAATATATAAAAGATATAATTACATATATGTTTATATATAATTTAGTATGACACTATACATAATAATATAAAACTATATATGGAGCCATTTAAGAAATATTATATAATAGGTGTTATATATGATTATATATTGACGCATTTGAACCCATATATAACTTAGTATGGTTTCATATCTACAATATTTCATGATTTCTTTTATATATAACGATATAACATTCTTTATAAAATCATCTATAATTACACTGTGAGACAAATGGTAGGGGTCAGTGATCGGGAAGGGTTCAAACTACCGGGGAAAGTTATATCGGTAAAAAAGAAGTTATACGTGTCCCGGCGTTTCGCTGGGTCACCCCTAGGAATCGAGATATATCGATTTGACCTTTGGTGGTCTTTTTTTTACATAACTCGAGAACCACTAGTCCGATTTTGCTCAAACAATTTTAAAAAAATTAAAAATTACAATTCCTTTAATCTGTTCATATAACGTTTTTCTATATACTCAACAGTTTTGCCGGTAAAAATAAATGTATGAAGAAAAAAATAGTTTTTGCCTAAAATATTAAAAAAAAAGTAATTAACAAAAGGTTATTGATTTTTATGGTAGCGGTAACAAACATTTATTTTTACCGACAAAACTGTTGAGTATATAGAAAAACGCTATATGAACAGATTAAAGGAATTGTAATTTTTAATTTTTTTAAAATTGTTTGAGCAAAATCGGACTAGTGGTTCTCGAGTTATGTCAACAAAAAGATATATCTCGAGTCCTAGGGGTGACCCAGCGAAACGCCGGGACACGTATAACTTGTTTTTGACCGATATAACATTTCCCGTTGGTTTCATCCCATCCCGATTTTGACTGTCGCATAGTGTTATATATTATCCCACATTAGCAATTTTTTCAAAGTGATTTTTTATAAAAATATATGTATAAGGTCCTTTTAAAACCGTATTGTATTAAATGTGGTTCCATATTAAAAATGATTTTGAACTAGTTTTAGATTTTGTAATTACTAGGGATTGGCGCATGACACGATCGTGAGTGAAGTTATTCACAAGTGATCGTGAGTAATAATTACTATACCAAAGTAATTCGCCCGTTAGAGTGAGAATATATAATTCGTACGTGAGCGTGAGTAAGAATATATAACCCGTGCATGATTCGTGTGTGAGTTTATTTTTTGCATCATATGTTTTTTAGTAATTTTTACTGTTTTGCGTAAGAATTTTCTGATTGTGAGTAAGTTTTTAATATACTCATGTCTGCGTGAGTAAGACACGAAATGCTCGTGCTTGAGTAATTTGTTTTTGTTTAGGAGCGTGAGTTAAAATGGCTAACGCGCCCATAAAATTAACAATACTGAAGCTTTAATGTGGAATTCTCTATACTATAACGCACACTTGACTGATCTCTTATATCTTGGTTGTATATCACAATCCTATTAAGTTAAAAATTTCAGTGTTGTTAACCTTATTTTAAAATTACTAAAAACAAAGAAAAATTTGTTCATGTTTAATGCACTGTCATGGTAAATGTGGATAAAAGTAATGGAAGATTTATCGAAATTATAGGATATCCAGTAGACCTGGGGGTTAATCATTACATTTTGTAATTAATTACACATTCATTTACACAATTACATGTAATTGTAATTGAAAAAAACTCAATTACAATTACAAATTATTTGTAATTGTAATTCAAAATTTGTAATTCAAAAAAATTCAATTACAATTACAAATTATTTGTAATTGTAATTCAAAAAAGAACAATTACAAGTAATTTGTAATTTGAAAAATGTCAATTACATTTTTTGGGAAAATAAATAATGACAAAAAGCACAAGTTAGGGGTAATCCCAACATGACGTATTCTTTTTATACGCATCCATGCCTATGCAACCTATCCCAGTCAGATTTTTATACAAAATTTTAACAAAAAACACTTTTTAATTCTAAATGTAATTGAAATCACTTTCAATTACAATTACTAGTAATTTGTAAATGAAAATTTTCAATTAAAATTGCTTGTAATTTCAATTACAAGTAATTGTAATTGAAATCCCTCAGGTATGATCTCCAGATATTGTATATCTTTTTTTATTTAAAAATATAATTTTGTATATTGTTAGATATGGTCATATATATTATGGTAAAAATATAGGGTTAATATTTAGGTATAATTGTATCAAACTGTGTCCACTTTTATAACATTTTATATAATTTTATACAAAAAGATATAATTTTATGTAATTGGATGAGGACAAAATTCGGATACAATTGTATCATATTGTATCGAATTGTATCAAATTGTACCAAATTGTATACAATTGTATACAATTCGATACAATATGATACAATAAGACGTTCTCATTTTTCGGATATAATTATATCTAATTACATAGAAGATTATATATAATTAAATATAACTTTATATGGCTCCATATCATTTTTTTTTACTTGGGATTTAAATAATTCCCAATATATCATAGGATAAATTTTGATCTCAAATTATCCAATTCGATCTGCCAAAATTAGCTTATCCGTTTGTATTTAATTGGATCTAAATTAATCCTACAAGATATTTTGGGATCTATTAGGATCTCAATTTTATATTATTGGATATTATTGGATCTCCCAATTTGAGATCTATTTGGATCTAATTTAATCCTGTAATATATTTGAGGGATCTGATTGGATATTACTGGATACCCCAATTTTGAGATGAACTTGGATAGGATTAAATGTCGATCTATATCAAGCGATATGTGACTACATAAGCTAGATATAATGTTTTTTTGATCGGGAACCCAGAAAGAGACTCTCCTTGCGAGTTAATGTTTTCTTTGCGGTTGGGTTATTTGTATATTTGTTTCAACAGCACATTTTATTGTTACAATGTTTTTTGACGCGAAAGAAATCCTTCTCATAGTGAGTTTAAAATTTATAGAGAGCTTTCTGGCATCAGTGGCGAAAATTGTATGCAATAACAACGAATTCTACCAGGCCACACAGTACAAAGTAAACATTGGTTTTGGGACTTAATTTTTACAAAGGATGTATTCATCTGTTTCAGTGGCCAAATGGCAAAAAGACGTCTTCCATACATAGGCACCATTAAAAGCGAACCTATACATAAGTACGTACATATACCAATGCATAAATATGTGTACAACGAAAAATTCTTTTAATTTATAAGCTTTTCTTCGTGGTTGAACACAATACATACAGTACAATGTATGTATATTAATCCGCTTCTGTTGCATATAAAATAAAATCGTGCTCAAAATGAAACTGGATTCCCAAAATGAAACTTGATGCAAGTGATAACCGGTGGACAGCAGAACTGTAGGACAAGCATCTTAACATCATATTTCTCGTAAGACACTTTTGAAATCCAAGTTTAAAAGTAAAAACAAACTATTTAGATTCTGATAGATTTGATTCCCCTGAAAATCTTAATAAGTTTTTTAGGCTCCCTAATGTACATACAATGCACACCGCCATATTGTCGTGGCCATATTTGATCCAACATTGCACAACAAAAAAAAAAAAAACAAAACAAAAATAAGAAACAACAACAAAACTTGCACTCCATTAAACCAGACTTAAGTGCAACTGGCTAGCTCTACTCTATTTCATTTTAAGCATAACAATGCGTTAGTTGGAGCGCTAAGTGCTCTGCTTCTTTTGAATGTTGTTGAATTAAGTGTGCAATGTGATTTGAGGCGAGTTCGAGTGTGTTGTACATTTTTTCGTTTCGTTTGTTCGAATAGGAATTTTATTTATTATTAAAATGCACACAACTAATGCAACAAACGGAAACGGAAGCAAAGATACGACTTAACCATGACGTAGGTTAAATACACAAATAGTATATGTATTCGCATGTGCCTTTGTAGTAGTTTCTTATTGTTAGTCCATGAATTGTATATAAGTATTCCTTCGAATACGAATACCAGAAAAGTTGTTCTAAAATGACATTTGTTCTTGGGGTTATATTATTGTTTGTTTCTATGGTTATTGTGTATGTTGATTGTTTGCCTGGATTTATGGCATTATATTTCTTCATGACTATTCTTACCTACACTACTATTCGCTGCGCGGAGTCCATTTCGAGCAAACAAGTTTTCCACAAACAAAAAAATGATTTAATCAAAACAAAAAATGATTTAATCAATTATGTGCCACTTTTTGCATCAGATTTATAAAGTTTTGTAAATCTTAAACAACAAAGGAATCTCCAGCCCACAGTGCTCTGTCCCCATATAAGGAGTGGACAAAAATGAAGGGGTTATCGTATATAGATGAACATTGGCATGTGGTTTTACTTTGTCAAAATAAAAATTTTTTTAATTAAATGCCCCTTGTACATCCTAAATTTTAAATTGTGAAAAAACTCTACACTCAGATAAAAAAGTTAGTAAAAAAAATTGTAAACAGTTTCCAATCGAACTTTACTATTTTTATACTGATTTTTAAACAATTTTTTTTAGTAATCATTTCTGCTATTTATTTTCCCGTCATAAAATAAAACTCATTTGAGGAGTTTTATTTTTTCCGTCAGAAAATAAAACTGATTTGAGGAGTTTTATTTTTCCCTTCAGAAATTTAAAACTCATTTCATGTAAATTGACACCCTTATCAAAAATTAAACTAAACATGCCAAAAAATTACTTTGAATAACGAACTTTAAGCAAAACTATAAAGAAAAGCGTTTAAAAAACCGCAAATTGTTCTTTTCGAATTGTATTTTTGGAATTCGCAATACTCGTCGGGTCTGAGTGAAAAAACATGTTCGTGATTAAAAAAAAAAACAACTAACAAACAGAAGTTGGAGCTGGGTTACTTTTTAATTTACACAGATTTAGAAAATGAATTTTTTGCAGGGATTTAAACGATTATAGATTTAGGCAAGCTGATTATAAATCTGTTTTTCAAATGTTTCAATTACGTCATATTTTTTTAGAAAATCGCTTTTAAGAATTCCGAAATACTCTGTATTTGGCTTAAATCTAAATTATAGAACAATGATGGCGTGACTGAAAGTTTTAAGAACAGAGTTCGAAATCATGAACTGAAAGTCTATATAAATTATTTATGATGATTTTAACCGCAGAACACATGATGAGGTGTTTTATCTGTAATTAGTCGTAGCATAAATACCACCTTTTTACAGATGAAGCGAAAAATAACGTCCAGTTATCATAAAATTCGAATTTATAAAAGCAAATCTTTATGGACAAATCTACGGAACCGAGCGATTCAATGTAACTCGGCATTTAAACCATTTTAGTATCAATATATAATATTTTTGATGGTACCAGCATTTCCGAGGCAACGAATTTAATCAGGCGGACATCCTAAATTTTAATATTTATACTGTTAATGTGCTCTACTCAATTAAAAACTACCCTAATTTTGCTTGTAACTTTCAAAAGTTTTTCAACTCTTTTAGTTATAACTTTTTCAGCATTAGAGGGAATCGCCTGAAGCCTTTGGAGGATAATAATTCTGATGTTAGAAAATCTCACACTTGTTGAAAAAAATAGGTGCCCTCAATTAGGAAAAAAATTGATTCACGCGAACAGATTACTTCTTTTTAATGTATTTTAAATAAGTTAATCTAGAACAAAAATGTGTGCCACTAATTTAAAATTTTTTATTTTGAAAATCTGAAATCGACCTGTTTCGTATATTTTCCCATATATAATTTGAATTTATAAAATCTTAAGAGCTGTAATATAGAGGTAAGCAGTTAAAATGAATTTTGAATAAAAAAATGAAACTAGTGTTTATTTTATGACTGCAAAAAATAAGAAAATAAACAAGGTGAGTTTTCTTTTAGACGGAAAAAATAAAACTCCTCAAAAGAGTTGTATTTTAGACGGAAAAAATAAAACTCCTCAAAAGAGTTGTATTTTGGACGGAAAAAATAAAACTCCTCAAAAGAGTTGTATTTCCCAGCAAAAACAGACATTACCGAGTAATTAAGCGAGTAAGTAGCACACAAAGGGTTTCACTACTTACCAAGCTATTTACTCGCAACATTACTTTTGTTAGCGATTTCCAAAAATTCATGGGTGGTCATTACCCTCTCGCTTACATAAAAAGTGCGAAGAACGAGTTACCCATAGTGAAAGAATAAGTAGTTACTCACAAAGATAGAATAAGTGGTTACTCAGAAGTTAGGAAATAAGTGGTTACCCTACATTGTGAAATAGTTCGTCATATTGGAAAAAAAAAACTTTTTACATTGGAAAATTTCCTATTTAATAATATTTTCAAATTTATAAATAAAATATTAATATAAAAAAGACTTAATCAGTACTTATTTCATCAATTACCAGTAAGTGATTACTTTGCACGAATATGTTAGTACTTCTATAACTTATTATCGGTAAGTCATTATTTTGTATTTTGAAGTAATGAAAAAGGTAATGACCTATCATTACTTGGTAATCCGTATGGTAATGACCTGTTATTACCATGTTTTTGCTGGGTTGAGACGGAAAAAATAAAACTCCTCAAATAAGTTTTATTTTATGACGGCGAAATAAAACTCTCATTTTAACAGTTTCATCCGATATTTTATTTTTTCGTTAAAAAATAACTGTTAACTGTGGAGTTGAGATTATTTTTTTAAGATCGCCATAGATTCTGAATGAGCTCTTCAATACGAATCTAATGGTATATAACAGGTATAGGTCTCCGTTGACTCTAACATGAAGAATTTTTGTTTTTTACTGATTTTAGTAAATCGATTTTGAATTGCAGTTTACAGAAATTTTACTAAAATTTAGTAGCGGCTACTATATTTTTCTACTAATTTTATTGTACTACAGATCAGCAGACACGTGTTGCTAAAATTAGCAAAAAAATACCGCTGCGCTCAAAACAGTTAAATTTTCCGTAATAACAGCAAAATTTTCAGTAGCCATTGCAGACTTTTTTGGTTGAGTGTACAATTCTTCTTATAATGTTGTAAATTAATTAATTATTTTCCTTGAAATGAAGTAAGTAAGGTTTGTGCCAATTGTCATTTGAATGCAAACAAGGACTCGTTTCTCTATTATATATCCTTTTTCTTAAAAATTCTATAAATCCTATAAAAATCATCAATTGATTGAAAAATTTTTTTTCTTAAAATCGGCAGAAGGACCTTCATTCCTCATTCCGGAATTTTAAATCAAGAAAAAAATGTGTAATTCTCCTAACAATGTCGTAAAAATAGGTTACTCTTCCAATTTGCATGTATTGCAGCAAAGAATAGTTTATCTGTGATATACCTATCATTTTTCTCAAAAACACTATAAACCATTTTAAAATCACGCAATTATCAGCAAGATTTTTTTATAATGTAATGGTAAAAACAATTGTTTTGACAAAATCGGGGCAAGGACATGCACACCTCCCATACATACTGAATTTTAAATATTGAATTTGGAATTGGTTATTATTCTTGTAAACTAAGTTACTAATGTTTGCGTAAATTTTTATTTCTTTGGCTGAGATTTTGAGAATCCATGCTTTTCCCACGGGCAATTATATGTTGTCTGTTCATGTGTTGGTAAACCATATAATTTATTTATTTACCCAGAAAATGGTGAGACCAAAAACATTGTTCATATTTTAGCGTTGGAATAAAGTACTAATTAACAAATATTGTGTTTTATTATCATTAAGAAATGTAATTGTTGTCCACAATAAATTATATTTGATACTTTAAACACATGCATTTCACAAGAAAATGGAACTCGTTCTGCCTCTATTCTTTGGGTTGTCATATCTGGAATCTGTTGCTGAATTCTTAGATCTTGGTATTTTACTAAATCCTAAATTAAACTTCATTACGATGACGATAAATAAAGCTCGTGGTGTGCTTGCTTTTATAAAGCGATGGGCCAAAGTTTATCGATCTTAACATAATTAAGCAAATATATACGTCTCTGGTTGGGGCAAACATAGAATATGGATCAATTATATTGGATCCTGGTTCTGTAGTTCATATTAACTGCATCGAATCAATTCAAAAGCAATTTCTTCTGTTTTGCTTAAGGAGTACTTTTCCGAACCGTTTAGAAGATCTTCCACCATACACCGATAGATAAGCAAGTATTAGGTTGAATGCACTAGAAGTCGAAGAATAATGCTCAATACTGTATTCCTAGTCAACCTGCTAAACGGTAAAACCTTTTCTGACTTCCTGCCCAGCAAAAAATATTACAGGAAGCAGGTTCGTTAGGGAAAGTGAAAAGTGCAGCGCTACCATAATTGGTGATATAAGGCATGATTTTGTACGAGATAGCTTGCATGAACGCACTTGTTTCGATATCCGATATGCGCTTCTGTTATAGCTCCAAATAATGGTATGAAATCACAACTGTAGCAAAAAATTCTGCTATCATTGTCATTCTTTTGTGCTTTCTTAGAGCGATAAAGTGTGGTTAACGAAACTCTATTGCCTTTTTTAACACACTACTGCGAGCTATAAATTTTTGGAAACAGTAGGGTAAGCAGAAAAGAAACCAAGTGGGCGCTACACAGTCCTTTGTCCCATAGGCAAAATTAAAAAAAAATGTATGCGGAACGTTAGTGACTTATACATTTTTGAAGAGGTGACATAATACCATAAACAAATATGAAAGAGGAATTCAGTATTTCCTCTTTTTTGTGGGCGCTGTGGTGTAATCGTTAGCGCGTTGGACTGTTACACGTGAGGTTGCGGGTTCGAGCCCCAACCAAGGCAACATCAATTTATGAAAAATGGTAATATGTATGAGTTTTTTCTATCCCTCATACATTTCGCGGCGTCCTCCTTCGGTATTCCCATAGTACTTAACCCCACCGAAGGAAAATAATATAACAGGGCTATGAACTAAAAAGCTTCAACAAAGTTCGCCAACTCACCATCAGATGGCGCGCAACAACTGTTCTAAAATTCAACATCTCGCGCAATTATAGTGTTGCCATATTTGAAGCCCTTCATCTTTCACCACCTGTCACTTCTCTATCCCCTTTCCAAAGGAAGCAACACGTCAATTAATAGGAAGAATTTCCTGAGTGTTGCTTCTATTTCTAAAAAAAAAAAAAAAAAAATAACAGAGGCCGCTAAAGTCAAAAAAATTTTGAGCTAAAATAGTTTAACGAAAATCTACACCCAGAAAGCAGATTCGTGCTTACAACCGAATTTATTGCCAATCGAATGCTTCGGTTGTGATAACAGAATTTTTCAGTTGTGACTACCGAATTATTGTTGAGGCAATAGAAATTCTGATGCCATTATCAAATGACTATTCACTTCATTGGTATTCAGTTGTTTCAACTGAAAAATTCGGTTACGGCAACCGAACCATTCGATTGGCAACAAATTCGGTTGTAAGCACGAATCTGTTTTCTCTGTGTAATTTTAACTGCTTTACAAAAAAATTGGCAAAAATTAATTTTTAAAGATAGTTCTTTGAAACACGGTGGTTTTGTTCTTCACTATATTCGCAATAAGCAGAAATTATTTTAAGTGAAGATTTTTTATATAATAATATTTGGTGGCATCGAAAACTTTAGACATTTTTTGACTGGAAATCCCAAAGTTGCTTAAGTTTGGTAGAGTAAAAAAAATATGGCAGAACGTCTTTTTTATTTATGATTTTAGGACATCTTGAAGCTCTTTAAACGAATTTGGAAAACAAAATAGTTTTTTTTAACCGCAAATTTAAACATTTTATACATTTTCCAAACCCTTTTACCTGAATTTTAACAAAGTTAGAAAGAGCTAAATTTTAAGGTACCACCAAAAATTAAAATAATAACGTTTTTTTTTTTTAAAGAACTTAAAAATTTAAACACAAGCTTCGTTTTTATGTGGTGTAAAAATAAAAAAAAAAATTCAAGAATCTTAAAAAAAATATTTTAAGTAATAACACTTTTTTTTTTGCGAAAACCTAAAATTTTATAAAGTTTAGTGAAATTTAAAATAGAAATAAAAAAACGTCTATTTTTTACGATTTAGATAGTCCATTAGGATGTATAATTTTTTGTAAAAGTTTTTTATTTAACTTATTCATTAAATATACTTAAAATTATTCAGATACGGAATTTTGGTTTCGCTGGATATCATTAACCCACTTTAACATAGAACCGAAATGCCCATAAATTTAATAGAAATGCAAAAACGGCTTTTTTTTATTTATTTGTCATATTTTTTTAAAATACATAATTTGGAAATGTCAAAAGCTATTTTTGTAATATAATAGTTATTATTAAAGAAAAATAATAAATTAAAAAATTGATAATTCGGGTTTTGTGTGGGGAGCGACTCCTTTCCAGGACATTTTATGAAAATTAATTATTTTGTCAAAAATTGTTTTCACTAAATTTTAGCAAGTTACCAATATTTTTGACCATGTGTGTGTCACATTGAAGGTTTTGTTAAAATAAAATAACATTGCACCATAAAAAAACTTGTAAAAATTGAGCAATAATACTGCTCGCCTGTGGCGCCCTTAAATTTGATAATGAATGAGAAAAAGGATATATGGGAGATAGTCATATCCTTGGACCGAATGAAACAAAATTTGCCACATAGATAAAAAGTATAATTTTATAAAATATTGTAAGTTTCAAGTGCATTCTGATCTTAAATCTGGCCAAAATATCCTTACACCGAATGAAAAAAAATTCGCCAAAAAGCTAAAAAGTATTATTTTAGGAACTATTTTAAGTTTGTGGTGCATTGTGATCATAAATGTAGCCAAAATATATTTTTTTAGAAAAGGATATATGGAGGGTAGTCACGCCCTTGCCCCGAATGAAACAAAGTTAGCCAATTTTCGCTTTATTCTGTTTATAATTGTAGCTAAAATTAAAAATTTTAGATTAAGGATGTATGGGAGGTAGTCATGTCCTTTCACCGATTTTGCTAAAACTTCGAATTTTTCTTAATTTACATTTTCTGAACCAGCACACCGAATTTCAATCTTCTACGATAACTCCTCTAATTTTGCCGATTTGCTATATGGGGACGAAGCACTGTGTGCTGTAGTGTAATGGTCAGCGCGTTGAACTGTTACACATAAGGTTGTGGGTTCGATCCCCAACCAATGCAACATCAATTTATGAAAATTAATATGTATGGCGTTTTTCTATCTCTCATGTATCGCAGCGTCGTCCTTCGGTGTTCCCATAGCACTTAACCCTACCGAAGTAAAATAATATAACAGGGCTATGAAATAAAAATCTTCAACAAAGTTCGCCCACTCTTCATCAGATGGCGCGCAACAACTGTTCTAAGATTCTACATGTCGCGCAATTACAGTGTTGCCATATTTTAAGCCATTCATCTTTCATTATCTTTCACTTCTTCTCTATCCCCTATCCCCTTTCCAAAGAAAGCAACACGTTAATTAATAGGAGGAATTTACTGAGTGTTGCTTCTCTTAAAAAAAAATTAATAGGAAAAATTTTCTGAGTGTTATATCGTCACCTAAAATGCAAAAGGGCGTAACAACAAAAAAATTTAAGCCGATTTTCTGATTATGATGCACTACACTAAATTACATTTCCCTAGAAAATTTTAAACTTATATGTAGAAATAAGTCTATAGTCGTGTTTTAAACAAGAAAAGAAAATATAGAATATCTTTAATTCTACAACGTTTTTTTTTTGGTTCTCGTGTAAAAAAATAAAAAGTGTTGTTACGCCCTTTTGCATTTTAGGTGACGATATATATATTTGTTCCTTTTACACCTGAGTGTTGCTTCTCTTAAAAAAACACAAAAGAGGCAAATTAACAAGATGGCGGCCTTGCCCGCTAGTTCCAAATCGCTGATAATGATTTATTTAGCAGAAGAAATTAAATATTATTTCAGTTCTATTTGTCATTTCTCTTCACTTTGTTAGTTTCGATTTTTAAACAAACCGATCGGAATCAAAATCGAACGAATTTTATCACATACCAGTATGTAAAGAATTATTTTTTTACTAAAAGACAGTTGTTTCATTAAAAAAGTCACGGATTTATTGTTCCACCTTGTACATTAGAGGTATAACTTTTTCTGCGAGGCAAGCTCCCAAATCAAAACCTAATAGAAAATATTACGCTGATAATAAAACCAGTTTTTTTTTTTTAAATCAGTTCCTTAAAAAAGCTTTCCGCTCCGAAATTGATTTCTAAACTGCTTCAAAGTTTTTATTTTTGGTAAAATTTTTTTTTTATTTTATTAATGGTGGGAAATAATTTTTACTGATGTTTGTATTAGAAAATTTGTAAAAACTCACTAATTTCGGGGGAAATAAAATTAGAAAAGAATTTTTGATTTATATAATACTTCAATCCGTTTGGTGCGCGACCTTTTTTAACGATGCCGAAGAAGTAATCGTGATTTTGCCTTGAGAAAAATGATATTTGCAAAAATTTCAAAAACTTATATCCCTAGTGTACATAACCGCCGAATAGAGCCCCCCATTACCCGGTTTTACGGTCGACCGGTCTACCCGGTCTTTACGGTAGACCGGTCTACCCGGTCAGACCGGGTTTTAATACTATTTACAAAAGGCAGGTTTTTGGTACTTTTTAGCATAATATACTACAAAATATAAAAATTGCTAAAATTATGTAAATTTTATATAAAAAAATCGAAAATTTTTAAAAATTTTTAATTTTTTTTTTTAAATTTTATGAAAAATCGATGTTTTATAAAAATCAATAAATTTTTAAAAAAATTAATAAATTTTTAAAAAATTGATAAATTTTTAAAAAATTTATAAATTTTTAAAAAATTGACTAATTTTTAAAAAATTTACAAATTTTTGAAAAATTGATAAATTAAAAAATTTATAAATTTTTAAAAAATTGACGAATTTTTAAAAAATTTACAAATTTTTGAAAAATTGATAAATTTTTGAAAAATTGATAAATTTTTGATAACATTTCCCGTTGGTTTCATCCCATGCCGATTTTGACTGTCGCATAGTGTAATCTACACGTAATTCTGACTTAGAGCTGTAAACTTTTTTTCAACGTGTGGAACAAAAATATTCCGAAACAGGCTCTTGAATTCAGAAAGTCTTGCAGTTTTCATACATTTATATGAAAATGCGACGGACTTTTTCGGTCCCATGTACGGGGTTTTTTTTGTTCGGAGTCGTTATGGGCTAAAATTTTGCAGAAATAATGTAGAAAATGCCACTGTCTTTTTCGGTCCCCTGTACGGCGTTTTGGTGTTTGGGGTCGTTATGGGCTAAAATTTTGCAGAAATAATCTAGACGTAATTCTAACTTAGAACTGTAAACCTTTTTTTAATGTGTGGAGCAAAAATATTCCGAAACTGGTTCTTGAATTCAGAAAGTCCTGCACTTTGCATACATTTATATGAAAATGCCACGGTC
The DNA here is from genome assembly GCA_949987735.1 of Leucophora obtusa. NCBI lineage: Eukaryota > Metazoa > Arthropoda > Insecta > Diptera > Anthomyiidae > Leucophora > Leucophora obtusa. The sequence continues at coordinate 136,661,580 of OX465299.1, forward strand.
TTTTTCGGTCCCATGTACGGCGTTTTTTTGTTCGGGGTCGTTATGGGCTAAAATTTTGCAGAAATAATCCAAACGTAATTCTGACTTAGAACTGTAAATTTTTTTTCAATGTGTGGAGCAAAAATATTCCGAAACTGGTTCTTGAATTCAGAAAGTCCTGCACTTTGCATACATTTATATGAAAATGCTACGGTATTTTGCGGTCCCATGTACGGCGTTTTTTTGTTCGGGGTCGTTATGGGCTAAAATTTTGCAGAAATAATCTAGACGTAATTCTGACTTAGAACTGTAAACTTTTTTCAATGCGTGGAGCAAAAATATTCCGAAACTGGTTCTTGAATGCAGAAAGTCCTGCACTTTGCATACATTTATATGAAAATGCAGAAAAAATCCAGACGTAATTCTGACTTAGAACTGTAAACCTTTTGTCACTGTGTGGAGCAAAAATATTCCGAAACTGGCTCTTGAATTCAGCAAGTTCTGCGCTTTTCATACATTTATATGAAAATGCCACGGTCTTTTTCGGTCCCATGTATGGAGTTTTTTTTTGTTGTGGGTTAACATTTTGCAAAAATAATCTAGACGTAATTCTGACTTCCTTGTTCCAAAACTGTTGTCCGTTTTCATTTATCTCACTTAGTTTACAAGATATGGGCGATAATCCAAATAAAAGCCCTTTTCTCTGAAGGAGGCTTATTTTTCGAGAAAAACGCGATCTTAAAATCCAGCAATGAAAGTCTAAATTTAGTTTCGGTATCGGGGTATTATGGGCGGTGCAAACATTTTTGCTGTAGCTCTTTTAGTTTTCGAGATATGGACGATCAAAATTTTATTTAAGTGATTTTTGCATTTATTTTTCCACATATAATTCATTGTGACTTCCTTGTTCCAAAACTGTTGTCCGTTTTCATTTATATCACTTAGTTTACAAGATAAAATAAAATCTACATATATCGATTCATAAGGTTTAATGTATGTTCGTGCATAATCATACGAGTAAACATCCATACATGGATATATAAAACTCCATACATGGAACAACAAACTTATAATGTGTGGAATATCTCCCGTATAATGAAAACTATATCAGATAAATAAAAATGGACAACAGTTTTGGAACAACAAACTTATAACGAGTTATATGTGGAAAAATAAATGCGAAAATCGCTTAAATAAAATTTTGATTGTCCATATCTCGAAAACTAAAAGAGCTACTGGAAAAATGTTTGCACCAGAGGTCAAAACCCGCGACCAATCAAATTTCGACTTACATTGCTAGATCGCGTTTTTCTCGAAAACTAAACGTCCTAGAGAGAAAAGGGCCTTTATTTAGATTAACGCCCGTATCTTGCAAACCAAGTGAGATAAATGAAAACGGACAACAGTTTTGGAACAAGGAAGTCATAATGATTTATATGTGGAAAAATAAATGCGAAAATCGCTTAAATAAAATTTTGATCGTCCATATCCCGAAAACTAAAAGAGCTACAGCAAAACTGTTTGCACCAGAGGTTAAAACCCGCCCATAATACCCCGATACCGAAATTAAATTTCGACTTACATTGCTGGATTTTAAGATCGCGTTTTGCTCCGAAACTAATCCTCCTAGAGAGAAAAGGGCTTTTATTTGGATTATCGCCCATATCTTGAAAACTAAGTGAGATAAATGAAAACGGACAACAATTTTGGAACAAGGAAGTCATAATGAATTATATGTGTAAAAATAAATACGAAATTTGTTTTGATAAAATTTTGATCGTCCATATCTCGAAAATTAAGAGAGCTAGAGGAAAAATGTTTACACCAGAAGTCAAAACCCGCCCATAATACCCCGATACCGAAACTAAATTTCAACTTACATTGCTATATTTTAAGATCGCGTTTTTCTCGAAAACTAAGCCTCCTAGAGAGAAAAGGGCTTTTATTTGGTTTATCGCCCGTATCTTGAAAACTAAATCAGATAAATGAAAACCGATAACAGTTTTGGAACAACGAAGTCAGAATTACGTTTAGATTATTTTTGCAAAATGTTAACCCACAACAAAAAAAAAAACTCCATACATGGGACCGAAAAAGACCGTGGCATTTTCATATACAAAGTGCAAAACTTTCTGAATTCAAGAGCCAGTTTCGGAATATTTTTGCTCCACACATTGAAAGAAGGTTTACAGTTCTAAGTCACAATTACGTCTAGATTATTTATATAAATGTATGCAAAGTGCAGGACTTTCTGCATTCAAGAACCAGTTTCGGAATATTTTTGCTCCGCGCATTGAAAAAAGTTTACAGTTCTAAGTCAGAATTACGTCTAGATTATTTCTGCAAAATTTTAGCCCATAACGACCCCGAACAAAAAAAACGCCGTACATGGGACCGAAAAAGACCGTGGCATTTTCATATAAATGTATGCAAAGTGCAGGACTTTCTGAATTCAAGAACCAGTTTCGGAATATTTTTGCTCCACACATTGAAAAAAAGTTTACAGTTCCAAGTCAGATTTACGTCTAGATTATTTCTGCAAAATTTTAGCCCATAACGACCCCCAACAAAAAAACGCCGTACATGGGACCGAAAAAGACCGTGGCATTTTCATATAAATGTATACAAAGTGCAGGACTTTCTGAATTCAAGAACCAGTTTCGGAATATTTTGGCTCCACACATTGAAAAGAGGTTTACTGTTCTCAGTCACAATTACGTCTAGATTATTTCTGCAAAATTTTAGCCCATAACGACTCCAAACAAAAAAACGCCGTACATGGGACCGAAAAAGACCGTGGCATTTTCATATAAATGCATGAAAAGTATAAAACTTTCTGAATTCAAGAGCCAATTTCGGAATATTTTTGCTCCACACATTGAAAACAAGTTCACAGTTCTAAGTCAGAATTACGTCTACATTATTTCTGCAAAATTTTAGCCCATAACGACCCCGAACAAAAAAACGCCGTACATGGGACCGAAAAAGACCGTCGCATTTTCATATAAATGTATGAAAACTGCAAGACTTTCTGAATTCAAGAGCCTGTTTCGGAATATTTTTGTTCCACACGTTGAAAAAAAGTTTACAGCTCTAAGTCAGAATTACGTGTAGATTATTTTCCCAAAAATTTAGCCTATAGAGACCCAGGAGAAAAAAACGCCGTGCATGGGACCGAAAAAGACCGTGGGTCTCTCATATAAATATAATACGAAATAGGCATTATTTTGTTATACATTATTATAATTATATCCATGAATGAATCGATTTTTACAAATTTATCAATTTTTATAAAATTTATTGGCATTTTTGAAAGTTTATCGGTTTTTTGTAAAAGTTTTCAATATATCGATTTTCCAAAAATTTATCGATTTTTTAAAATTTTATCGATTTTTCAAAATTTGATCGATTTTTCAAAATTTTGCTGATTTTTTAAAAATTTATCGATTTTTCAAAAATTTATTGATTTTTCAAAAATTTATTGATTTTTAAAAAATTTATTGATTTTTAAAAAATTTATAAATTTTTCAAAAATTTATCAATTTTTCAAAAATTTTTCAATTTTTCAAAAATTTATCAATTTTTCAAAAAATTTATTTTTTTTAAAAATTTATCAATTTTTTTTAAAAATTTATCAATTTTTTTTAAAAATTTATTGATTTTTATAAAACAACGATTTTTCATAAAATTTTTTAAAAAAAATTAAAAATTTTTAAAAATTTTCAATTTTTTTATATAAAATTTACATAATTTTAGCAATTTTTATATTTTGTAGTATATTATGCTAAAAAGTACAAAAAACCTGCCTTTTGTAAATAGTATTAAAACCCGGTCTGACCGTAAAGACCGGGTAGACCGTAAAGACCGGTCGACCGGTTTTAAAGGCTGGTCTACCCGGTCTTTCGGTCTACCCGGTCGACCGGTTCTGACCGTAGCCTCTACCGCCGAAGAATAAAATGCTCTTTATATACATATATTTTTAATTTTAGACTATTTTTTTATTTGCTAAAAAATATTATTGCCAAATTGATATCCCGCTACTATATTAAAGTGCAAATGTAAACGGTCAAGATTTATGGCGAAATTTGCAACGCATCATTATATATGTATGTGAACTGTTTTACTCGGTATTATAAATACTAAATGCAATATACATAATAACGTCAAGCATTTATTTAAATTTAAGTTCAAATGTATCCATGCGAAATATCTTAATTACTAATGTTGCTGCAGTTGCTGCAGATTCTTGTTGTTAAAGTTATTTTGTTATTGCTGAATATTTCGGTTTCTTCTAATGGCACAACTGTAGGTCTATGTAGAGAACTCTATAATGCACTTTAGTTCTGTATGTTGAAGTTTTACACAAAAAGAAAAAAGTCTCTTAAATTTTTTGTTAAAACTACTAAAAATTTGTTAAAAACAATTTTGCAGAAAAAACCGCTGAAATTCGCAGATTATTTTAGATAAATATTAGTAAGATAAGAACAGCAAAAATAGTACTATTTATTAAAGTAAAGTGTTGTTTTTTCAAAGCGTCATATAGACCAAATGCAATTAATATTGTAATTAATATGCGTTTTTATTAATTTTTAATTAAGTAGGTTTGAGGTTAAGAAGAAGAATAAATATTTCAAATTTTCAAAGTTATAGACACATTTTTAATTTGCAAATCAGACTAGATCTAGTTTCTGCCTTATTTTGCGGACAGGCTTCATCAGTGATTTTTCATTAAATTGTATTATTGTTTTTATTTTATTGTCAGATTGTCTCTATATGATAATTTTTTCAACAACCTGTCGGCTGTACGAATCGAACCCATGCACTCCTACATTACAAACGTAACTATGCTATTTACTATTAAATATATAATATTTTAGTTATGTTTGAAGTAGAATTTAGTTAGCAGAAAGTCGGCAAAAATTTTGCTGAATAATTAGTAGAGTTTTTTTTTATCTGGTTTTGTGAATGCGAATAAAAACTTAGCCTCATTTTTCTTCTACTTTCTGCAAATTTTGTGCAATGTTATTTTGAACTAATTATTAGTATTATTGAGGCTCTATGCTCCTTATAGGAACGACGGGAATAATATATATATATTAGTAACTTTGTCTGCTATTTTCATAGATTTATTTGTATGAGTGTATACTCGTAGAAATAAATCTGTAAAAATAGAAGAAAAAATTACTAAAAGTTAGTTCAAAATGATGCTGTAGAAAAAATTGCTGAAAATAGCAGATTTTTTTGCTAAATACTAGTAAAATAAGAACAGCAAAATTAAAACCGCTAAATTTAGAGAATTTTTTTTATATTTAGGTTCATTTTTAGTTAATTGAAAATTACAAATTGTACTGTAGAATCTGCAGAAAATTTTGCTAAATATAAGTAGACTAAAAATATCAAAAATAAACTGTTATATCTACAAAATTTCTGCTATTTTAAAGCTAAATTTAGTTGAATGCAAAACAACAAAACTTTAACTCAAATATAACTAAAATTCTGTATATTTAACAGTTTTAATTTTGCTGTTCTTATTTTAGTAGTATTTAGCAAAAAAATCTTCTAATATCGGCAGTTTTTTCTTCAGCATCATTTTCAACAAATTTAGTAACTTTTTCTGCTATTTTTACAGATTTATTTCTATTAGTGTAATGTTAAATTCGTGTGTTGCATACATACAGAAGAATAAAATGCCGGCCGAATTGAAAAGTGTATTTTGGTTGGTACAGTCAAAAATTCTTTTGACTGAGTATTTGCGAAAATTCAAAGCTTAGCCCTGGCAAAGGAATGGGTTAACGTTGTTCGATTTAATCCAAATTTTTAGCATGGAAGATCTACACATTTGTCTATTATATTATAAGCATCATTTCAAAAAACTCAACAATAGTTACAATATATTTGTTTTTTTTTAATATATTGTCCTTTATTAGCTTGGGGTCATGTGTGAAACTCTTTTACCGATCTTGTTGAAAGTTTGTGGCTAAAGTACTATCCAATAGGAATAACCTTGGTGCAAGTTTCATCCAAATCGGAAGACATCGATTTCAAAAGTTGGGTCACTTGACATGAAATCCCCCATATTTACATTAATGAAGAATACATATATATTTTTTAACCATTTTTGTAATTTATTACCAAATTCTATTAATCGTTTTAAATTATTCGAATTATTTGTTTTTCGGAATTTGAACATTTTAAATTATTAGCACCACTTTATGCAAATGTGATTTTTGAATATTTATGCAAATGCGATTTTTGAATATTTTATTTGTTGCAACTAAAATTTGGTTATATTAACTTAATTCGACTGTGAAAGCAAATAGTCAGTTAAACAAAATTTGAGTTGGAAACTGACAAAATTTTTCACTGTGTTTATTTGTCCTTTTATATTTAAAAAAAATCCTTTGCTATGTTTATCCTTTTTTCATTGTATTACAATACAAACAATCCAGCCAAGCAAACATTCATCCATCCAACTAGCCAAGCGGCAGGCAAACAGTCAGGCAATTGCAGTTAGAGTTTATTGTAGTTGTTGCTGGAGTTTTTCTTGTTGTTGTTGTAGCTGTTGATGTTATTGCACTCAGTTGTTGAGTAGAGTATAATAGTACAATCATCACATTACTCACAGCGCTTTCATGTTAAGTAGCATAATATTTTATTATATGAAAACAGGCGTGTCTAATGGCTCAATTGTGGTTTAACTATGGTGTTTGAAATATCACACGTTCACTGTAGTTAGCATTTATTTATGCATTTATTTATCTTAGATTTAAATTAAATATATTTTAAACTAAGCAAAATTTATGACACTTATATTATGAGAAGTACATATGTATCTCAGGAACAGGGCAATATTTTTTATTTCACTTATAAGGAGAGACTCCCAACGCGGACTGGCAGATTTTAATGAGTTTCGGATATAGAGGAGAAAAATTTAAAGGACACGTATTTTTTCTAACTGCCCAATCTCATCTTCAAGGGTTAATAACTGCCTAATTTTTATTTTTTTCGGGTAACTTTATTTTTGTTCCAAATTAATTTTAGAAAAATTTGATTCCAAACGAAAGGAATTTGAGAGGCCTACTTATCGGTGTATAAAAAATGCTTAAACAAGTTGTTTATGGCATAACACAAACCATCAAAATTGTTTAAGGGTCAAATTCAAATATATTGCAGTGTACTAAAATAGAAATGGCGTGATAAAAAATATGTAACGTCGAGAAAGAGAGGAACAAAATCGACTCTACAGAGTGGAGTACTCCAGCACTGTGAATCTAGATTTAAAGATTTCAGAAAAAATCTACATATCGTGTTTTATAACGTTACTTATAGCCTTAACCACTACGTGGACAGGGTAGAATAAGTTTGTTCTGATGTTTCTGTATATGTGACGAAATAGAAAGGGACCTAAGGATAGAAAGGGACCTAAGGTCAGGAGAGCATGGGATCGGTCTCATTCGATGCTCAGATATTGTCCACAAAAAAAAAAATGATTTTTTTACCCTTAGGTCCCTTTCTCTATGCTTTCTCTATATGTATTATATTTCTTCCTTTAACTCCCAGTCAGTGTTACCATATATTTTTTTAGAAAAACTTTAAAAAAAAAACTGTTTCTTTATAGAAAAACTGTTTTTCGAAAAAATTTAAAAAATCGGAAGAAATTCTGGGATCCCGAAGTATTGTGGGATTAAAATATTTCAAAATTTTCAATTTTCAAAATATCGAGATTTGAACAATTTAATTTGCGTTTGGCATTTATATTAATCGACTTTTTGCACAGCCTTCTAACAAAACTTTTTTAAGAATTTTGGTCTCCTAAGCCCGAATCTGAAGGTAAAAAAAGTTCATCGAATCACCCTTTCGAGATGTGAGCCTTTTTTTATTAACTCCTGACTTAGGATAGGATACTTTACTGGTCAATGTTTTACTTCAAAATATTTTTTATGGATTTGCATTCTGCATAAAATTACCTTTTATTCGATTGAGTATTATTATGTCGGGAATTGTTTGACGGCGTGTAAAAACGCCGTAAAAATCTCGAAAATTACGTTTTTTGGAATAGTCCTTGGTCATAATTTAAAATTAAAAAAAATTGATTAAATTGATTGGTTAAATTTAAAAAAGTAGTAAACTGTTATCCAGAATTGGCAAATATTTATTTAAAAAAAATGAATTTCGGACTTTTTTGATGAGACATTGTTTTAAAATTAAAAAAAAAAATATATAACTTTCTAAATTATCCTTCATTTAGAAATGATCTGAAAAGTTCGGCTAAAAAATGTCCATGTCACATGTGGTTTAGCTAATTTTATTCCATGCTAATATTTGATGGAATTTATTTATGTTTCGATTTGTACCTATTTTTTCAGCACAATATGAAAGTTTTATTGTAATTTTTGGGCCATATGCATAATCACTTTCTAAGTTTATAAATATATATATTTAATCCTTTAATTCTCAGTGGAACATAGGGCCGCTAGGTTTCAGTAATCATTTCAATTTCGGGGAGAATAAGTGATTGGCCTATAGCTCTCCTAGGCTGGTGCTGAAGCTACCAGCTAAGCCACCAGCCTGGCTTGGTGAAAGTCAGTAGCAAACTTAGCAAAAATGCCTACTTCCCGAGACGTCACTTTATTTTCCCTAAGTGACCATTCGGACATGCTACAGACCGTCGCTCGAATTCGCTTCCATCTCAACAGAGGAGGTCCCCAGGGAGTACCACGAGGAGGCCACTGCCGTAGCAATGGGATCAGCACGCTTGGAGTGACTTACTAAGGATAGTGGGAACACTTTACCTTATACTTGTCAATTTTAAGGATGACAAGTCTTACTAAGGAACGCTTTAACCAGTTTGCCTTACACACTCCCATACTCCCCAAGTTTATAAATGGCTTATAAGAAAAATATTTTATACAAAATTCATTTTATAAACGTGTTATAAGGTTTTCAAATTATTATGCATAAGCACTTTTATATTTGAATTCTTAATTTTTAGTTAAAAAATTAAAAAAAAATTGTAAATGAAAGAAATATGCCGATTTAATATGAAAAAACTGTAAAAAAATCCATGAATTTAAAAAAAACTGTTTTTTACGTGCAAAAACTGAAAAACTGTTAGGCTTCCCAAAAAACTGTAAAAAACAGTTAAAACTGGCTATATGGCAACACTGCTCCCAGTGGAGCGTAGGGCCATAACGAAAAATCGGTAGTTGTTACTATTTTCGGATAGTTTCTTCAGTTCATCTCAGGATTTGATATTGCGCCGCGATGATGCTTTCGGTCGTCCTTGGACTCTGGACCCTTGGGGGTTCCACCAGAGTGCTTCTAGACAGGTTTCCTTTACGCCTTTTCTAAGGATGTGGCCAATCCGTCGCCATTGTTATAGGAAGTAGCAGGGATTAGAGCGAATAGAGGGAATTAACAAAAAAAGGTACATGTATGAAATTTCTTTTGTATATTAAAACAAGTTTCAAAATATAATATACAGCTCCGTGCTACTAATTAGGGACACAATACCAACAAGTGAATCTTAGGGGGAAAAAAAAGTTTTCTATGAATATTGATCAAATTTTTCAATTTTGTGTCAAATTTCGCTCTATACAATGAAAAATAGCTTGCTACTTTATTAAATAAATAAATAATGATAGAGCTATGACTTAAATGTTTAAATACGCTTGATATCTGTCGTTCACATAATTAAGGACACATCATAACTTTTATAAAAAAAAACACATATTTATTTAAAACAGATTAATATTTTGTTGCGAAACCGTTGTTGTCAATAACTGCTTGACATCTGCGAGGCATCGAGGCCACAAAAGTTTCACATACACTGTTTGGAATGGATTCCCAAGCCTTTTTTGTTTCGGTATAGAGAATTGGTTGTCTTTAAGTTCACAATTGGGTTGAGATCAGGACTGCATGAAGGCCAGCCGAGAACAGTAACCGAATTGTGTAGAGCGGTGTGCTTCGGATCATTTTCTTGCTGAAATATCCATGTGACAGGTATATTTTCATCAGCATAATGCATCATTGTATTGTTGAGGATCCTCGCATATTGGAACCTGTCCATAATACCATCAATTTTGTGGAGCGGCCCAACTCCAAATGATGACATAGCACACCAAAGCATTATTGAACCTCCGCCATGCTTTAGCGTAGCCCGGGTATACTTTGGATCAAATTCTTTCGACTTTGGACGGCGAACATATTTTTTTCCATCGGGGGAGACTCGATTAATTTTTGTTTCATCCGAAAATAATATTCTGCTCCATTCCACAGATGTCCACTGGCGGTACTTTCTTGCAAACTCTAGTTTCACCTTTCAGTTACGTTCAGACAGTAGTGGCTTCTTCCAGGAAATTCTTCCAAATAGTCCAACTTCTCGCAATCGCCGTTTTACTGTATCTACGGATGGTGTTGCTTCATTTTCACCAAACACGGCCACCCGAATCTCACTTACTAAATTTTGCGGGTTTTTTTTTGACTCGCGGACAATTTGAGCGTCTTCTCGAACTGTTGTAATTCGGCTCCTTTGCTTATGTACCACTTTTTCTGTAGTCGAATGCTTCTTGAAATATTGAACCGCCTTGCTAACCATGGATTTCGAAACTTTTAAGGCTGCTGCGATTTGCCGATAAGTACTTCCATCTTGATGCATTTGTACAATAATCTTCCGAGTACTAACATCACAGGATTTGTTTCTACCCATGGCCAACAAGTGTTTAGAGCTTTTCGAACACTGGAAAACACTCTGTGCAATAACAACCAATGGAATAATATTTTTAAAATTTCCTTGAATTTGCAAATACAGAAAAACTTATTACTGTCCCTAATTTAGTCACGATCAATTTATTTCACAAATTATAAAATAACGCCACAAAGAAAAAATAACGGTAAAATAAGTGTTGACTTTGGTGAATTTGAAATGAACAGAGATGTATCATCTAAAAGATGTTCCATCTTTGATTTCTATTTTATGCATACATTTTTATATGAGCTTTCAAATATTCATTTCTACTGTCCCTAATTACTTGCACGGAGCTGTTCTTTCTTCTTCGCAATTACCTTTTTTATATTATTCTATCGCTTTTGTTCTTGCATCCAATCTTCAGCGTTAAGTATTACTTTAGCATCACAGTCTCATCTTTAATATTTAAAAAGCGGGGTCAGAAATTATAATTTTTTACAATTTATTTCTTATAATTAAAAAAACTATATATGGATTGGGTATTAAAACAAACAACATTCTAGAACATGTCCAATTTCCTAAAAATTAAGTTACCCCACAATTTAAATTAACTAAAATCAATTGAGAAAACTAAATCAAATGACGAATTCCTTAGGCAAGAATCAAATCCGGATAGGGAGATGCCTCCAACAGATTATTTTTCACAATTTGTAAAATATTTACGTTTGGGATTTTAGCATATTTAATTCAATTAATGTATGTCCCGATGAAAATAAAATATCAAATCAAATAAAACTTAACAAAAACCAAAGATTTTCTCTTAAATTCAAATAGATATATTTTCCCATCGTTCCTATAAGGAGCATAGGGCCTTAACAAACTTCTTCCATTCAGATCTGTCCATCGCAATATTTTTTACTTCACTCCAGCTTTTATTCATTCTCCTCGTCTCGCTATCGATTTGCCCTCGCTATGTGTGCGCTTCTGCGACTTCCCTGGGAATTCCACTCCAAAGCATTTCTGGCAATATCGGACAGACTGTTGTTTGAGATGGTTTGTCGCCAGAAAATCCTTAAGGCACATCTACACGGGATAGAAATCTCGTAGAGTTTGCGCTAAATTTCTCATCTCTAATATAGTTGGCACTAATTTTTATCGCAAAAGTATCATCTCTAGTTGTTAAGTATTTGTTTTTATTAAAAATGTTGTATTTTAAAGAATAATTTTTTCTCCAAATACCAAGAGGTGCATTTAATAACCTGAAATGTTCAATAAAGTTACAATATATCTTAAAAATTATTACTAATTAAAGAAATTATGTGTGACAGCAATTGTCAATGGCCTAGAGATTACATTTCGTAGAATTATACAGAGATGCATTTTCATAAAGTTTAGCGAGTTTTCTATCCCGTGTAGATGCGCCTTTAGAATTCTTCGGAGACATTTATTTACGAAAACTTCCAAAGCATTAATGTCTCGGGAGGCAGCGTTCCAAGTTTCACAACCATATAACAATGTTGATTTGACATTGGTGTTGAAAATGTTAATTTTAACACGGCGTGATATTGAAGACGATTTCCATATCTTAGTGAGCTGACCGAAAGATTGGTTTAAAATAGCTCCAAGGTAGCAGAACGTTTCAACTTCGTCTAGTATATGATTATTTACCAAGAAAGGGTTCAAGTTTTCGGAGTTAATTCGCATGACTTTGGTCTTTTTTATATTAATTTTCAATCCAGCTTTCTCTGATATGTGGGTGAGCCGCTTTAGTTGTGCGGCCATGTCACTATAGCTATGAGCGAGGAGGCATATGTCATCGGCATATTCAAGATCCTCCAACCTTTCCTGCAGCCCCCATACGATTCCTCGGTTGCCCATCATTGCTTGATTCATCCCGCTATCAAGCACTATATTGAAGAGTAGTGGGGACATCACACATCCTTGACGAACACCAGTGTTAACTTCAATCTTACGGCTGAGCATACCATCATGTAGAATTCGGCAGCTTGCCCCTGTGTGCAGACATTTAGTCATTTGGATGAGTTTAAGTGGGACCCCCTTGCATTCGAGAGCATTCCAAATAACATTATGGGCCAAAGTGTCAAATGCCTTCTCAAAATCAATAAAAATACGTTACAGGGGGAGGTCTCCCCTGACTGCTCTACGATGATTCTCAGTGAATTAATTTGGTCCTCACAGGACTTGTTGGGACAAAACCAACCTGTTGTTTTCTTAAATCTGGCATCAATTCGTCCGATATGCTTTTGTTTATAACGTGAGCTAAGACTTTATTTAACATACTTAATAGGGCGATTCCCCTCCAGTTGTTACGATTTGTTAAGTCACCTTTCTTAGGTATTTTAACAGTAATGCCTTCTTTGAGATCGTCTCTCTGATATCCAGAATTGTTCTATAAGAGGTAGTATCAGTTCCGCGGTCATTCTCGGATCTGCCTTTAGGAGCTCTGAGGATATGTTGTCACTGCCTGGGCTTTTGTTTTTCTTAAGCGACTTGATAGCTAGTATAATCTCAGACATTGCTGGTGGGTAATGCTGACGTTTAGCTGGGTATTGTGTTGTGATCGATACAGTCGCATATAGCCGGGTTTATTTGAGGACGTGAAGAAAACATTTCGGAGTAATGTGCAGCCCAAAGTTCAAGTTGTTCATCTTGAGAGGTGATGCGTGTGCCGGAGTTATCCCTAACCGGTTTGGAGGAAACTGATGTGCTGGTATTTGTTAGATTCTTGATGTATAAGTTACTCGTTCGGTTTGTTTCAGCTGCAGCTTGAGCTTCTTGGGCTATGGAATTCGTCCATGCACGTTTGTCTTTGCGAGCACTGCGTTTTACGTCTCGATCTAAACTAGCATGTTGGTTTTGAAGAGCTGACTTTTCATTTTTCGTTGTGGCAGAATTGAGTGCAGCTTTAAGCTTTTTCCTTTCATTTATGAGCCGCCATGTATTGTCAGATATCCATTCCTTTCGTCTTATTGATTTAAGACCTATATGTTCTGTGGCTGCATTGGAAAACGTGTTCTTTATTAATTGCTAGTCTTTTCGTTGATCGTGAGTTGTTGATGTCAACGATTCGTTCAATGCACTTAAATAGTTTGATGAGACCAATTGGATTTTCAGTTTGTTTACATCGAATCTCTTTGATATACGTGGTTATTTCTTTTTTATCGCCGCTATTTTTATACGCACACTTGCGATGAGTAGGTGGTGCTCGATGGCTATATCAGCATCTCTTTTATTTTGCACATCCAAAAATGAACCACGCCATTTCCTGGAGATAACTAAATTATCTATCTGGTTCTCTGTAACATGGTCAGGTGATACCCATGTTATTTTGTGTTTTGTTTTGTGTGGGAACAAAGTGCCTCCTATGACTAGGTTGTTTTCCGCTCACATGTTTACAAATAGATCTCTGTTTCCAGTTCTCCTGGCTAAACTATGCACTCCCATTATACTTTCCACGCCAAGGTTCTTCGATCCTGTTTAGGCATTGAACTCGCCCATTACCACCAGAATATCGCCACGATTTGAGGCTGTTATCGCAAGATCCAAGAGGATGTAAAATTCTTGTTTCACTTCAACCTCGGAGACCTCGGTGGGTGCATAGCATTGGATGTATGTGAGGTTTCTAGCGCGTGTACGTAGTCTTATTGCAATTATGCGGTCTGAGTAGGGTTTCCAGCAAATAAGAGCTTTGTGTGCTTTCTTGGAGAGGAGAAATCCAACACCAGATGTTCTATTTTCATTGGCTGCCTTGCCATAATATAATAAGTGAAGTCCATTTGTTGTTGTTATTTCGCGTGCGTCAGGTCATGTCATTTTATTTATGCCCAAAAAAATTAAATGGTAGCTCATAAATTCTTTACATAGTTGAGCTAGCCGCGATGGTTCCATTAGCGTTCTAACATTCCAAGTTCCAAATTTTGTCCAGGTTCTCATGCTAAAAGTCGTCATCGGTAAATCAGATCGTTTTGTTTCATTTGCTTCGGTTTCGGTAATCATTTATTTTTCAGACGAACTAGCTGATTAGGCTTCCGCATCGATCCTGGTGCTGGGGCTGCCTTCCAGGCAAGCATTGATGTTGAGTTTTTCAAAGGGTATGCTTGTCTTCTTCCTTCTACTTCCTGAGACTTTGATCTAACTCAGGGTACTCTGTTGATAAAAACTAAGTTTCAGAGATAGTTAACTCCTACTGACCTGAGACGTTATCTTAACCATCAGGTTACTTAGCCGCCTTCTCACATTTGCTGGCTTTGAACGTGTGTTCGACAGCCATTTCCCAGGGAATACCTGGCCTAAAGCCGGAGGTCGTGAGCTGCATAGACATTGCAACAAAGGAATCGTTCCTGGCCACTCCCATGTGAGTGGCAGTCAAGAACTTTCCACCTTTACTTACAATGCCCACTACCCTTAAATTCAAATAAATGTTTAATATTTTTTGCAAACTTTTAGAAACCTTTTCTTTGAATTACGTTTCTTACGATTTTTTACTATTTATTTTGAATAATTTAAAATAGTATCAAATGATGCTAAGAAGTACCATAGTACTTTTGAGATTCTAATAGTACCATAAAAAGTACTATAGTACCAAGTTTATCATCCCTGGGAAGTAGTTGTTAGTTAGAGATTATTTGGAGCCACCAAATTTTCGAAATTTTTCATAAACAACCGTTAGAGCAGGTCTGTAGTTTTCTGGTTACTGCTGATGTCAGCTCCCAGAAATCGTACCCGTATAGCAGGGCCGAATAGCGTATCCTCAGTTTAGTTTAAACTGATATAAAATTTGAAGATGCATAATTAGATGAAGTATAAAAATCTTTCTTTATTTTTATTTAACCAGTCGTCATTTAAAAAACTTCAACAGACATTTTAACAAATTCGTTTATAAAACTCAGAATTTTGATTATAAGACAATTAAAGTTTGAAGTGTTTCTAATTTCAAATAATAAAAATAAATTTAAAATTTCTCATCTTCTAATGCCAAATTTGATTTTAATTGAAAATGTTTTTAAATAAAAATAAAGCCCTTACTGTTTAAATTTTCCAAAGGTATATTTTTGCTAAAGTCGACTTTAGTTAAAATTTTGGGTAGCAGTATGCTTTGAACTAGTTCATTTTTGGAGCATTCAGATTGGTTAGTTTCTTTTCAACCAATCAAATTATTAGAAAATGTTAATATTTCTTTAGGATTTTCATATAAAAAATGAACAAAAACGAATATCTAAAAACAAAGTCGACTTTAAAAATAAAATACATTTTGATAGTAAGGGTCAAAAAGTTTAAATTTTAATTTGAATTTTTTCATTAAAATTGAAAACCGAATTTCTAATGGAATTTTCTAAATTTGAAATAGAAAATGCTAACATCTTTAGAATTTTCCAAGGTTGGTTACCGGAATGAATAACGGTAAGGGTAACGGTAACGGTATCAGATTTCGTTTGTTTAGGTAACAGTAAAGGTAACGGTATTTAAGACTGTTTCGGTAACGGTATACCGTTATCGAAACAGCAATACCGGTACGTACCGGTATTAAAAATTATGTTAAAACATATAAAAAAAAGAAGTAAAAACATGGCATATTTTTAATTTTAAGTACTGAAAATACAGATTTTAAGCTACAAAATAGTGTTTCCAATTCGGTTAATCGATTAACTGATTCCTCGATTAATCGCCTCTGTTTCGGTTAATGTCGAAACAAATAATTTAAAACTCAAATAATTGTTCGACCCGAATAATCGGTTAAAATAGGTCGATTAACCGGTTACATTTTTAATATTAAATTTTCGCTTTATTATTTCCCAAAATTTCATGACTTTCATAACTTTGGCTAAAAAATTGTGAGAAACGCTTGGAAAAAACAAATACTAACTAAAATACGATCAAATTCTTTTAATATCTACTGAAAAAGGTCTTTAAACTTTTAGATACCATATTTTGAGCAACTCCACGTAAGTGGACAATGCTCCAGCGAGACACGTGATGAGTTTTTAAGAGACTCCTAAAACGGAATAATAAAATTTTTTTTGAATTTTTTTAACATCGCGAAAGGCCAAAATAAAGGTCTTTTTAAATTTATCAAAACACACTACGTTTGTGGTTGGGGCAGGCTTTAGGAAAGACAAGCTGTGTTTGTGCGGAAAACTATCAACATTAGCTTATGTCATTCCCACATTATGTTGACATCAGCCAATGTTTAGCGTTAACCTCTAAACGTTACTAATGCCAAATTTGTACGGGAATGACATAAGCCAACGTTGATAGTTTGCCGCACAAACACAGCTACAATAGAAAATTTCTGATTTCGGTTTAAATTCATTTAAAAAGTAAAACTAATTTTCAAAAGTGAGAGCAGTTTTTCAGCCTCTGGTTCGATGTTTTTTATTTATATTCTGGTTATGAATTTTTACTTTGAATCAATGAAGTTTCGCTCGAATTGGTCCATTAAAACTTTTCATTGAATTGATGCAGTTTTATGAAAAATTTCTTATTATTTATTGAAACTTTCATACACCCAATGAAGGAATTTCAATTTCAAACTTTCATTGATTTCATTGCAGAGTAAATAGGTATTTTCAAATACGCTAAAAATTTTTATATCGATGGCTCAATCTAAAATAGCTCTTGATAAAATTTGGGAAATAGATTCCGAAACTTTTTAACCTTCCCAGGAAAATTATTTACAATCGGTTGCCAACCACACCAGTTCTGCCACTTCCCAGCAAAACTTTCTATTACCTGGTAATAAGGTTTGTAAGAAGAACCCAGCAAAACTTTCTATTACCTGGTAATAAGGTTTGTAAGAAGAAATTAAGGTATGTAACCTCTTACTTTGCTATTCCAACAGCTATTATTTTAACAAGGGCATGTCATTGGAGGTATGTACTTTCCATAAGAACATGTTACTTTAATGTTACATGTTAGGAGTTACGTAACCACTTACATAACCGATACTGAGCACAATACTACTTACATAATAGCTTAAAGTAAGGCCAAAAAAATGTATTACAAACAGGTCTGAAATAACACGTTAAAATTATGCGCTTACTTACTTTATAAAAATATATACTTACTTCTTACAAAAAAAATTAAAATAAGACGATATCGTGTTGGTTTTTTATAAATGCTAAAACGAAGCATATTCATATTTAATTAATATTTACTCAGATTAATATAAAGTTAACAAAAAACATAAAAGATGTTTCAGTCAATATGAATAAAACATATAAATTATTTGTACCGAATATTTTAAATAGAAAATAACACTCATGTATCGCATTACAAATAACTCCCTATTTTGAGGTATTTGAATACACCATCGGTATTAAGTGGCTATTTCTATTAAGTGATCACGTATCACATTAAAAGTAACTCCTTATTTTACGGTTTTAAAATATACCATCTGTAATAAGTCGCTGCTATTATTTAGAACTCATGTTGTGTATTACAAGTAACTTTTCTTTGAGGTGTTTAAATATATCATTGGTAATAAGTTGCTATTACTACCCAGTAGTTATGCAGCACATTGTACGTAAGACATTACATTTTAGTTATGAAATAATGCAATGGTAAGGGGTATGGTATTATCAGGTAATGTGTTCTGTAATACCAACATATTACCAAGGTTTTGCTGGGTTGTGTTACTAGAACCGATGTCATGGAACTGGTTCACGAACCCGTGCCACGGATCTCATATACAGGGTGGCGCAAAATTACCTAAGGGGTTTGAATTCCTTATAACTTTTTTATTATAATTTAAAAAAAAATTTTTTTTTGTATTTTGTAAAGAAGACTTGGGGAATTTAAAATGGAACAGTACACAATTGAACAACGTGCCCAAATCATTTCCGACAAAAAGCTGAAGAAAATCATGATTTTATTCATAATTTAATTATAACCGACGAAGCCCATTTCCAATTAAATGGGTTCGTTAATAGGCAAAACTGCAGGATACGGGCTACGGAAAATCCAAGAGTAGTTTAACAACGGCAATTACACCTACTTCAGTGTACTGTTTGGTGGGGTGTTTCGTCGGAAAGCATAATTGGCCCATATTTTTTTGAAAATGAACACGGTGTTCGATATCGGACAATGTTGGAAAAAATTTTAGATGCAGCCGTGGAAAACCATCCGCAAGTGTGGTTGCAACAGGATGGATCCACAGCGCACACTCCGAGGGACACAATGGCTCTTTTAACTCAAACCCCTTCGGTAATTTTGCGCCAGTATAATAAAGTATAACTGATGGAGAATCAGTTCTAGAACTAGTCCCAGATGTTCTATACTCAAAAAAAAAGTCAGTAAAGTCAGCAAAAAATGTTGCTGTGTCAGCAAATTTTTAGTCAGGAACGTGCTTTCAAAAAAGTTGGTAATTTCAGCAAAAAGGTTTGCTGAAAATCAGCGACCTGATTTTTACCAAAAAAATAGTAATCTTTATCAAAAGTTTTGCTAACAGTTAGTAGATTGCAAATAAAAAAATCCTTGCTAAAATCACTAAACTTTTTGCTAAATATTAGTATACTGAAAAAAACTCAAAAAACTTGTAGCGAAATTTTACTTTAGTTATTTTATTTGTTGAAAATTTAAATATAGAAATTGTGTAAGTTGTTTTTCTTTTTTTTCTCATTTCCGTTGTCTGTACTACATCCAGACAAACTGCGACATCTACATCTTGTCTATCTGGGTATCGTCCACTCTATAAATGCGGTTGTCAGCACAATTTTTGTAGCAAAATAAATTAATAAAACATTAGTTGAAAATTAGTTTAGTGCTAAAAAAATATAACTAAAAATTTTGCGGAAAACGGAATTTCGGCAAAAAAAATGCTGAAAACCAGTACACTTGATATACAAGACGTTTTACTAACTTTTGTACTAACTTATTTTTTTGTGTGTAGTATTAGTTCCATAATTTTTCCAGAGCAACCATTTTCACTTTGGGGGCTATAGAAACGATTGATTTAAGAACAATTTCAGACAAAAATCATCGATGTTAGAATTGATAGTGGAAGGCATTTCAAAGGAAAAGTAGTTATTCTACAACCGATTCTTTGGAACAGAGAATATTCCTGGATTAGAATATGAAACCTTTTTTAAATACATCGAGTTATTTATATGTCACGTTAACATTAAAAAAACAGGTAGCTCTTTGTGTTTTTATTGGTAAACAATTAAGGAAATACATTAAGTTTTGCATTAAACGATAAATCGATTAATCGCCAATTTTCTCGATTAACTGACCCGAATAACCGGTTAATTAATTTTAGTGGTTTTTCGAATAATGCATTAACCGGTTAACCGTCTATGTCGAATAATTCGAAACACTACTATAAATTCAACACTGGTAAGTAAAATTATTATCTATAAATATTTTGTAAAAAAAACACTCAAGATTATAAAAAATAAAAAAATTGTAATTTTTATATAAAATATTAAATACCGGTAAAATACCGGTAAAAATAACGGTATCAGTAACGACAACGGTATTTAGAAATTTTTTTAGAGGTATCGATAACGGTAACGGTATTCAATTTGAAACGGTATTTTAGCGATAACGGTATTATAACGATAACGGTAACCAACCTTGGAAATTTCTCATTTCGAAATTAAAGATCGAAATTTATCTTTAAATTTTCTCAATTTTGTAAGAAAATAAAATTAATGAGTGTTATTTTTCTTCAGTTTTAAGCATAGAAAGTTGTTTTTCACGTGGAAAAATTTCTCTCGAAATTTAAATGTCTCACATTGCAATTTAATTTAAACAAATGAACAATTTTTTAATTTTATAACAAATACACAATCAAAATAAACACAAATACCACTTTTTCCCAAGAAAAATAATAGTCTTGTACATTAAATTTGCGTGAAAACAAACTCTACACAATTTTCAAGTGAAACTGATTGCCGTGAAAAATCCTTTTTTTTATATGGATTATAATAGTTTTTTTAAGTGAAACTCAAACAACTTACTGTGCTTTAAGATCAAATATGACAAATTCCAAATAGAATTCACAATAAATTTGTCTTGAAAGTTCTTTTGCAGTTTTAGAGTTTTTTTTTAGTTTTCTCCAAAGGATCGTATTGAACTTATTCCAGTCACTCTTTTGGAACTCCTGAGCACACGTTTTAATATCGTAGAGTATACAGTTATGTTCCTAAAATAATCTCTTTTGAAATACTCCTCAATTTCTGATTGCATGCGAGTAATTGACTAGCATTAAATCTTGTACTTCCTCTCAAACTGCAAAGTGTTTTGACTTTAAAAGACGGAGTGTTGGTGTAGCGTCAAAGCAAAGTTGGCCAGTACTTCCATTTGTTAATAACGGTAGCTGGCTCCCACGGAAATATCAAAACCGATATGAAAATATAATTATACAACGTTTTCCAAATGTTGCTTCCTAGGAGGTCTGCGAAATATTTCGAAAAAATACTTCAAAAACAAGAATTTTTTTTAATATTAGAAGGTTTTAATTAATATTATAACTGGAATATAAAAAATCAGCTTCTCATAAATAAAGTGAGTACCCAGGAACATTTTTGGAACCGGTTCTAAAATTACTAGTTCGAGCACTACTTCTCAGGGAGTAACTACATATTCTCCAATAGCACCCTTGGAACTAGTGAAGGTGCAACTAGTTCTAGAACCTGAAAAGGAGTCATATTTACCATTTTAACTGTGACTTTAGTACGTTTTGGGAACTAGTTATTTAGAACTAATTATACATTACTTCTACATCGGTTCCCAGTGGAACCGTTCTAAAACAGTTCCGTAGATCTATTTGAAAAACTTAGAAAATTTTATATATTTCTTCTTCCTAAAATTAACAAAAAATGCTCTGAAAACCATTCCTATCAAAATGGAAAACAACCAAAGAACTGTGCATGAAAATAACCGTTATAGAAAGAAATTTATGTTTTCTCGGTTGATAATTATTCGAAATGAATACCACATGTTTTCTGATACAAAATATATGTTTTTGATACAAAATATGTACGTCTGTTACACAATGCTGATAGTGGAAACGCTTTGTGGTAAAATTGGGTACCCGCGGTAAACTCTGTGAAATAAAGCTAATAGTAACAAACGGAAGATAAATAGAAGAGATTCACTCTATCTTAGTATTATATTAAAAGGGCAAGCTAAATATAAAGATATCTTTGTCTACATTTGGAAAATTTTAATGGAAATACTATTAACTAACATATGAATGAACCTACTCGAATATGTAAAAAAAATTTATTTTAAAAATGATTTGAATAAATATTTTTTGATTTGATTTATTCGACTATCCCATCCAACAAGATTTACATCTTATGATTACAGTATGGGAATTTTCAAAGGTTAATTACATAGTTTGGAAAAAAAGATAAAAAAATAAATAAAAATAACGTTTGATTAAAATAAAAATTATATATATATATTCCTCTAACTCCCATTGGAGCATAGGTTTCTAAAAAATAAAAAAAAAAATTATAATAATAATTGAACTAAAAATAATTACATAAAAAAAAATACATAGAAAACATGCTAAGCTCACAATACTGAATAGAAATTTTGATTAACAATTATTAATTAAAAGATTATCATTGTATTGTTAATGAGAAAAATGTTTTGTTAAATCCTTTTTGAAACTAATTACGTTGTTGTTTGTTTGGATATTATTTGGAAGATAGTTCCAAAGATGGACAGAATGCAAAAAAATGTGTTTTTGATGACTCACTACGATGTTTAAATGTTTTAAGCTTTTTACCTCTGCCAGATCTCGACAAGGTTAAGCGGTTGTGAAGATATAGTGGCTCCTTCAGGTATATTATTTTATGCAGTAGAGTAAGTACCTTGATGTTCATAACGTTCTCCAGAGACATTTCATAAAGTTTTCCAGAATAAGACGAGATTCTACTATTTTTAAGTAGGCCAAAAACGTATCTAACCACATTATTGAAGATTTTATTTAACTTGTTCTTACTATTTGCATCACAATTGGCAAAAACTTCACAGCCATATAACAAGCAGGGAATTAAATAGACTTTGGCAATAAGCATACGTATGTTTAAAGGAGTATAGAATTGAGTTTGCCACAATACTCGCAGCATATAATATAATTTACCAACAATACTGTTGACATGGTTCGACCAATTTAGATTGTCATTAAAAACAATACCTAAGTTTTTGGCACTAGACACAATTTCAATCCTCTGGCTGTTCAGGATTATATTAAAATCAGTGTTCAATCTCGTTGTTTTTTTGTGAATGACAATGCAGTTAGATTTTGCAGGACTCAAGCAAGGGTTATTTGAAGTTGCCCAAAGATAAATATTTAGTTTTCCGACATCTTCATCAATAGTATTTAACGAACAGCTCATATAGAGTTGCACATCATCGGCATATAGATGTATTTTAGAATACTTGATATGTAGGGGTAAGCCATTCACATATAATGAAAAAAGCAATGGACCTAAAATAGAACCCTGTGGAACTCCTTTGTTAACCGGTAAAGCTGTTGAGTGCAATTCTTCATAAAAACCGACTGTGAACGACCAGATAAGTAAGATTTGATTAATAGAGCTGACGGGTTGGATAAATTAAACAGCTGGCTTAGTTTCATAGTAAGAATGCCATGATCAACAGTGTTAAACGCTTTTGAATGATCTAGTAGCACTAACATGTTTATTTTACCAACATCAATATCAGACCGAATGTCCTCGCTGACGTTAATTAATGCTGTAACACAGCTATGTGTCGAACGAAACTCAGATTGAAAAGTAGTCAGCAGATTTAAATTGTTTATATATTCATTTATCTGAATATGCATCAGTTTTTCCATAATTTTAGAAAGGTAGGGCAGAATCGCAATTGGTCTAAATTCGGAATTATATTTAGGTACCGGTATAACTTTTGCGTGTTTCCATTGCATAGGAAATACACTAGTAGTAAAAATAGTATTAAATAAGTACGTAATAAACGGCAATAATCACGGAAGAAGAATTTTAATGAATCTTGGATCCATATTGTCGTATCCGATAGAATTAGACTTTACTGATGATATACTATTGAGAACTTTAAAATCGTTTACACAGCGAAATTCAAACTGGCTACCAAGATCTTGATTAGCATTACTACTGATGGTGTTTTTTACCGAGGGGCCATTACCAATCGTGGGAATGTTGGTAAAAATATTATTAAGGTGGTCTGCATTTAAATCATCATTAACTGAATTTGTAGATTTTCCGACCCCAATATCTCGAATAGTTTGCCAAGTCTTTTTACTATCAACTGCATTTCTAAAACGTTCCGCATAATGTGCTGATTTAGCATTTCTGATTGCACGATTCACTCCCTTTCTTAACTCACAATACTCATTCTTCAATAGAGGAATCTTAAAACGTTTCCACCGTGAGTAAGCTAAATCCCTCCGCTCAATTAATGACTTTATGGATGATGAAAACCATGGCGTAGTTTTTCCTTTGACTACCTTTGTTTTCAGAGGCACGGCTAGGTTATACAAGTAGGATACATTATTCTCCAAAAAATGCAACTGTTCATCGGTGGACAACATTAGATATAGGCATCTCCAATTTATAAGAGAAGAACAATTTTCTCTAAAATTTAGTAGTTCACATTTTTGTAATCACGGTAAGTGAATTTTTGGTCTTCATGATATAGTTGAAAATCATATGCAGCAAAAATTAAGTCGTGCTTCGAAAAACATGGTGCTGAGAGTTGATCATATAATTTGACTTTTTGTGTATTATTTACGAAAAAGAGATCCAGTAATGTGTTTGTTGTAGTTGTATAATGTGTAGGTATACGACAGTTTATACACTGATTGAATTTTCGTTCATACTATTAATGAATCGATTTCATTAATCTGAATTCACTGATTTAATGAAAAAAGTTCATTGAGTTAATGAAAAATTCATTAATTTAATGAATTTTTTCATTATATATTTTCAACTAACCCGTAAGATATGCTATAATTTTTATAAGGGTTTTGAATTTGCTAATTACTAAAATAGATATATGTTCCAGTAATGAACGATAGGGTTGCAAACTGAAATTATTTAAATATAAAAGTCCAAATAATGACATCATTTTGTTTTGCCTATTTATATCAATCGGTAACGCGATAATGTTTACATTCTAGTGATTGCGGGTTCAAGTCGACTTCAGGGAGATGTCAAAAACGTTGTAAAAACGAAAAAGAAATATATGTACAAATAAAAATTAATAAAATAAAAATAAATAAAAAAAGTAACGCAAAAAAATATATTTTTTTCAATTAGTTTTCATTTAATGAATACGTTTCGTTGATCTAATGAACGCGTTCTTTGGGGACTTTTCAATGAAAAAAATCATTGGATTAATGAACAAATTCATTAATACTATGCACAAAATTCTATCAGTGTAGGTGCAAGGCCAATTGATATCATATTCTCAACAAGCATCGATTCCGTTAAAAGGTTTGAGTTGAAATCCCCAGCAATTAGTATATCCGAATATGCAAGTGTTAACTCCTCCAGTTCACCCATTAGGAAATCAATAGGAATATAGCGATTTGGTCTGTAGACACAACCCGCAAGTAGTTTTTTACTATTTAAAACGATTTCAACAAACAAATACTCAATTTTATCTCTATCAAACTGCTGATTATTGTTGCGATACATTACATTTTGATTAATGTCCTGAGATTTACTTTTACATTTAAAATTACATTTGATACTATTCTTTACAAAGATTGCAACACCACCAGCATGGGACTTTCGATCAGCTCGGAAGGTTATGTATCCTCGCAAACAAATCAAGCTATCAGGGGTTGTTTCCTTTAACCGGGTATCAGATACGCATACAATATCTATCAAAGAATTTTCAAAGATTAATCTGAATTCATCTATTTTGTTGTTTAAGCTCTGCGCGTTTACATGACAAATATTAACTCCTTTCTTTTGCTTGGCAAAAACACGTTTAAAATATATTTTTGCAAAACTAAATGTTCCTGAAACTGTTTCAGTATGACTAAAAATATTAGTTTAATGCTCTTTGATGGCTTCTTGGATCTAGTTCTGAACGCGATAATTCCATATAAAAATCATGCTTACAAGAATAGGTTCTAGAACCGTTCCCTAGAACTACACTGATAGAATTTTGTGCATAGTGTTAATGAATTTGTTCATTAATCCAACGATTTTTTCATTGAAAAGTCCCCAAATAACGCGTTTATTATCTCAATGAAACGTATTCATTAAATGAAAACTAATTGAAAAAAATATATTTTTTTGCTTTACTTTTTTTATTTGTTATTTATTTTAATTTTATTAATTTTTATTTGTATAAATATTTCTTTTTCGTTTTTATAATGTTTCACTGAAATCGACTTGAAACCGCAATCACCAGAATGTAAACATTACCGCGTTACCGATTGATCTAAATAGGCAAAACAAAATGATGTCATTATTTGGGCTTTTATATTTAAATAATTTCAGTTTGCAACCCTAGCGTTCATTACTGGAACATATATCTATTTTAGTAATTAGCAAATTCAAAACCCTTATAAAAATTATAGCATATCGTACGGGTTAGTTGAAAATATATAATGAAAAAATTCATTAAATTAATGAATTTTTCATTAATTCAATGAATTTTTTTCATTAAATCAATGAATTCAGATTAATGAAATCGATTCATTAATAGTATGAACGAAAATTCTATCAGTGTAGTACCTGTTCTTCAAACCATTCCCTAGAACTAGTCATAAGGGTGACAATTTCGAATAAAAATCATTGGTAACAATGGCAAAGTAGAACTAGTACTGGCTTTAAAGAACTAGTTCTGAAACTGATACATGATTTCCTGGGTATGCTCTAGAGTTTCTCACACTTTTGTAAACAACTCAGGAACAAAAGGAGTACCAAACTGATATTTGGCAGTGGCATTGATAAAAAACTAAGCACTAATACAAAAATATTAAAAAGCTAAATCCGGAATTATCAAATTAAAAAATGAGTTGGGGACCAACTTTACGATTTAAGATGCTTTAAAGTGACATATCAACCAGCTAAAGTAATTCAAAAGTTAGACCCAAGAAAATAATTGCGGAAACGAAAAAATGCTTTATGGTGCAAAAATTTAATTGAAAAACTATTTCAGGGATTTACATTCTGCAAACAAATATGTTGATGCAAAAACTTTCCTTTTTGCAAACTTTTTTACGCGATTTGTTTTTTTTCACAACTAGCCACCAAACTTTGTTGTATAAAATGGGTATTATGGTCCCTAGATTATAAACTTGAAAAAACTTAGTGATATTTTTTTTTTTGCAAACTAACTAACTAACGACCAATTTTTTGTATAAGATATGGGTATTATGTCCTTGAATAATGAAGGCGGAATGTGAAAAAGGGCTTTTTGTGCAGAAAACGAATTAACCGTTCATCGAGCTTTAAAAAAAACTTCATAATTCTAGCTATGTATCATTTTTGATACACACTATAGTACGTGGAAATAACTGATTTATTAATACGTTTTGTTTAGAAGTTTGAATATATTTAATTATCTCTTTATTTATACAAGCTATATTATACTATTTTAACGGTTTCTATTTCTTATTTAATAATAATTATTTCTCAAATGTTTTTCTTTACAACATGGGTGGAAAAAATCAACATGTATCATTTCTGATACAAAGCTCAATTAACGGTTAAAGCGTTTTTTTTATTTTCACAGCGTAATCATTGAGCTCGTTTTTTTTTAAGTGAGGAAGCTATATTATTTTAGCTACTTACATTTTTACATAAAGCACATTAAGTTGTTTCCTTTTCACGTGAAAAAACTGTTATGCTACATATAAAAAAAATTGTTTTTCACAAAAATATGATATACAAGACTCTTATTTTTCCTGTGAAAAGGTGACAATTTGTGTTTCTTGTGATTGTGATTGTATCTTTCCAATAAAATAAAAAAATATTCTTTTAGAGAATTTAAATAAACTTTTGAGGCCTTTTAAATTCGAGTGAAATTTTTTCACGTGAAAAACAACTTACGGTGTTAAAGAGCGAACTACTTTTATTGCTTTCAAATTGTGTTGATTTATGACTGGATTGTACTAAATCAGACAGTTCATATACAAAAGTATACAATTTTCGTCCCGTTGATTTTTGTACGTTACGTAATATCTCGGTTTATGTGTTGCAATCATCATTTTCTTTTTGCGGACAACTCATGAGTTGGGGTGATGCCCATGTATTGCCTGCCATGAAAATGGCCAACCTTTTTGAAACAAGAAAAAAAATCGAATATGATAATATCATATTAGGATTTGGGAGTGAGGTAGAACAATATTCTAAATAAATATATGGAAATATAGAAATTCGGAAAAAACAATTTTTTTTATTTCTTAATTCAAAAATTAAAATAATTTTGAACATATATTGCTTTGTTTGGGATAATCTTGTTGTTATTTTGTTTTTGAAAACGTTGTTAAAAACGAACACACAAAAATAGATATAATAGTACCCAAAGGGTATTTTTTCTGAATTATTGCTTTAAAGAAGTGTTGATTTATGACTAGATTTTACCAAATCAGAAATTTCATATACAAAATTCTCTTCCCGTTGAATTTTTATATGTTATAAATTGTCTCGGTTTGTCGGTTCCGATCATTGTTTTATTATTGCGGACAACTGATGAGTTGGGGTGATGCCCACGAAACAACTGTATTATCTGTCATGAAAATGGTCACCCTTATCTGACACTTGCAACCAATATGAAGAGTATTGCTATATTTTACTTTTATAATCTATAAAAACTTAATGAATTTTTAAATGCAATTGAATACATATAAAATGTTGCTGGACAGTTGTCGAATAATATCCATTTGAAGTACAATAATTTATGTTTATTAATCCCTTAACGTAGTTAAAAATTTCTACATTGTTAGTAGCACGTAAATACGTGTATTATACGAAAGATTTTGTATAATTTAGACTTTAAATTAAATCGAATTTATGACATTGTTAATAATTTACTTTAACTATCAATTTCCTTAACCTTATGTTGAAAAATACAAAAAAAACATCGTGTTTTTTATATGAGACTAAGTATGTATATGACCATATACATATGAACTCATATGTGTCCATATATGATCATATGGAATCATATATGATCCCACATATTTGGTCATGTATTAACATATATGACCATTTTTAACCGTATATTATGTATTATCATATATGACCATTTTCAACCGGGTTTGGGTCCGTGTGAATAGGGTAGATTTTAATGCACGCAAGACCCAATGTTGTCTGCTGAACACATAGGGCCGTGAGGTAATCAATGTCAGCTGTTTACTGGATGGTATCAATGTTGAGGAATCTGGAGCTCCTGATGTTCTGGGCATGAGAATCCAATGTGATTCCGCCAGAAAAATAACATTGTTAAAGTGTCGAAAGAAGCATTCAAGTGTCTTGGTTTTCTTAACCGGTGTCGGAAATACTTCACTCCCTCTGATCTCCTTACTATTTACACCAGCTATATTTGACCGAAGATGGAATACAACTCCCATATATGGGCAGGAGCTTCAAAGTCTACTTTGGAACTTCTCGACCGTATCCAAAGAAGGGCGATGGCGCTTATTAATTACAGCAGGGTATCCAGCTCTATTGATACATTGGAGCATCGACGGAATGTGGGTTGTGTAATACTGTTCTATCGATTTTACCATGGGAAGTGTTCTAATGAGATAAGTGAACTTAATCCTAGGTCCCATGTTTTTGTTCGGATCACACGCTTGTCTAGTAGATCTCATCATTTGTATTCGATTGTCCAGTGTATCGCACAACGCATTACAGGGAAAATTCGTCCATTTGTCGAACCACCTGTATGTGGAATAAACTCCCCGCAAATGCCTTCCCTGATACTTGCAATGTAGGGAAATTCAAATCAAAGGTCCACAAATACTACTCCCTCTTTCCTCCTTCCCACAGCCTATTTTATTGATATCAACATAATGCACTGGCTTGAAGGGCCAAATCTGGGATTTCACAAATGGCTTGAAGGGCCAAATTTGGGATTTCACAAATTTACGGAGGGCCGCACCAATTAATATATTACTCGACAAAAGTGAATTTTTTGTACAGCCTTCTGCTAAAACCTTTTTTGGTTTCCTAGGCCCGGATCTAAAGTCAAAAAAGGTCCATTGAATAGCCTTCGAGTTGTAAATCTTCCTTCGAGTTTCAAATCTTCTACCCACGGAGGGGATAAATATTGTGGAGAAGTACATCAAAATCTTTTATATTTTTTATCCAAATAAAAATGTAGGCACAGAGCACGCTTTAGATTTTAGAGATCCTTACGAGGTCCGTAAAACAGCCTTAAACATTTCCTAAAATGAAAGGTAATTTTTTAATTCAAACTAATAAAAACTAAGAGAATCCTAAGTACTTCAAAGTCATATTTAGCCATAAAGCATTTTTTCCAGGCTGGAGATGTAAATAAAGAAGACGGAGTTTTTTCACTTTTTTTTTATTTAATTTCATTTCCTATTCGTATTGTAAAATGAAAATATCGAAAATAACAAATTATTGATTAAACTTTTATAAGTTACCGATATTATTTTAAGTAGGTTTAAGGACTAATCAATGATTTATAAATCAATGATTAAAGTAAAATAATCATTGGAGATAAGATACCAGCCCTTAATCTACTTACTTATTATTTACAAAAATTTTTGAGGATTTGGCAAGATAAATTATTATTTTCTGTCAACTAAAACATAATTAAACTTTTGTATATTTATAATTTTTGGTTTTGTTATCTTACTATTGGTTTGCAAAAACTATTTGTTAATATCAGCAGTGTTTTCGGCAAGTTTATTTTAAACTAATTTTTAGTAATTTTAACTAAAATTTTTAAAGACTCTTTTCTATTAGTGTAAGCGTCTGTAACCATTTCTACTTCAAACCAAATGTAAACAACCTGTATCTTAACCTTTCGGAATGCCTTCGTACATTTCACTTAATTATTTCTTATCAATAGTTTAAATACTACTTGTAATTGGTACCAACTGGGCAATAAATAATAATAATTTAGAACATTAATTTAATTTTACGTTGCCACTCATCACTTTTCAAAACTCCGCACAGTGCTTCGTTTCATAGAAAAAAAATTAAAAAAAATATTTTTGTCATTAACATTGATAAAAAGACTCTCAAAACAATTCAGTTGTGACAACCGAATTTATTTCTACCGAAATAATTCGGTTCTCGCAACAGAATTGAAATAGAATTCAATTGCCACAACTGAATTTGGTTGCTGAAGCTGAATTACGAGGTTGCAGCAACCGAATCAATTCGGTTGGCAAAAAATTCCGTTGCCACAACGGAATTGTGGTATGTACTTAGCAAAAAATAATTTTTTAAAGAAATTTCAATAATTATATTAAAGGTATTCATTTAAAGTATTTACGCCTCGTATACTGTGTATATGTTGTAAGTTTACTCGATTAATATATTTATACATACATTTGAATATTGTCAAAAATTAAATTATTTTGAATTTTTTTGTGTGGTGTTTTTTATTTTCTGTTTTATTTGTTTCAAAATAATACAAATTTAAAACATTCTGTGTTTAGTTTATGAACAGATCGAAAAAGTGGCTAAATGCAAAATTGAAATGTGAATAGTTTTAAAAGGTGCGTTCATTCAAATAAACAGGTAAAGTTATAAATATACGCGATTACAAAAATACACGGTTTACGAGGGCATAAATCCAGTTAGATGAATACCACTATTATATACTTTTTCATATACACAGAAAAGAGATTCGCAGTTGCGATCGAATTTTTCATCAACCGAATTTTTGTCGTTTCATGAATACCCGGTTGAAAATAATTACATATGTTCATGTATGTCTATGAATGGATAATCATACATGATTCCATACATGAACATTAACGAAAATTGAGGTAATATGTAGATTTATGATCACGTATGAACATAAATGGTGACACAGTTGTATTCATACATGTTTATATATTTCTGTTTTTCATACATTTTTGTCATTAAAATCATTATTTTTTGTAGTAAAAGTGTTCAGTTTTTTTTATTCGATATTCTTTTGAATACAAGTTATCAATTTAATATTAAGAAAAAAACTTATTCGCTAATTCGCCTGAGGTTTATTACATTTACATATGTAGATAAGTTACAAAGACAATCCAGCAATTTTTGGTAGAATATCTTTACTCACAAGAAATCTTTTCATTGTGTAAGCTGATTCTAAAAGGCAAATCGACTAAAAATGGAAGATTTGCAAAGAAAATTTAATTAAACTTTTTATTCTTGCATTTTTAATCCAAAATTGCCAGTAAGTGGAAGAGTAATGTACTTGATTTTGGTATCTCCATCAGTATAAATTTAGAAAAGAGTGTACATTTTTTTCAATAATATAAACTGCATTATTCGTTTCACTGCTTTGTCTGTCTTCAAACATGATTTGATAAAAACTAAAATTGTAATTAAAGACATCAATGGACATAATTTAAAAAATCTTAATGGCAAACTTACCAAGCCTCAGGAAATTTCAACATCTATTCTGTCGCGAATCCGCATGTAGCACAATAATAAAAGGTTTTCGTAAAAAAATTACATAAATCATCCAAAAAATAATTAGTTTAAATACAAAAGAAATAAACGTAAAATTTTTGACATTATGAATTGAAGTTTGAATCAACAAATTAAAAAAAAATAAATAAAAAATTATAAATATTTACATACAATTTCAAAACACACATGAAATACATTTAAAAAATGTGAAATAAACGCGTAAAGGAACCATAAACAGAATTAATTAACGTTTTATACAAAATGTTTCTTTTGATTTTAGAAAATGGTACAAATTTTTTTTTATTGCAGTTGGTAATTTTTTAAAAACGTTTACGTTGGCAAAACTCGTAAGTGAGTGTAAGTCAATGTAGGTATTTTCAAATAGAAGCAACAGAAGCGTGTTTTACATAATTTTGTACTGGGTGTACTTATTTATGAGGATCCTCCCGGGAAACCCGTCTTGTAAATCTACATGTTAAATTCTATTCTATATGTAGGAAGGATAAAGTTAGGAACGAGAAATTAAAGAAATATATAATTATATATCTTACAATACTTCAAATTTTATGTGACGACGTATTTCGCATGTCTTCATATGTGTAACAATATATGAATTCATATACATGAATGATTGTCACATGTCTTCAAATATGGCCCCGCATATTACCATATATATGCTCATGATTTACCTACATGATCTCGTATATGCTTTCATATATGACGTACATGTTCATACATTATTAATATTTGTTCATACATGTTCACACATTGTGAGAACGATTTTGATTACGATCCCTGAAACGTTTGGTAAAAATATAAACCTGAAAAAAAACTGAGTTTTGAAAATTTGAATAGAAGGAGAGGCATTTTGGTTTCTTGCCAGAATTTTGTAAAAATTTTGAGAATTTTAAAAATTGACTTTGGGAAAAGAATATCCAACAATTGAAAAAAAAAAATTATAAAATTAAAAAAAAGCATTTTTGTTTGATTGCCAGAAAAAGAGAAGATTGGATTTTGTTCTGTGATAAATGAAATTTTTATAAAATTTTAGAAAAGACATTTGTTATTAATATGTTTAACGCTATATTTGAAAGAATTCTGGAGAAATACTAAAACAAGGTTGTTTGGATAAAAACGGTTCAAAGATCGATCTAATCCAGTCCAGTGTTCCAAGATTTGTTTACAATATCAGTGCATTTGGTACGCAATATTTTTGCAAAATAAAATTCGAAGATTGACAACGACATTTTGTTACACGGGGTTAATGGAAATCGTGCAATATTAATCTGAAATTGCTTCTTTTGCAATCGCCATTAATAATAGTGACATTGGGGCGATTAAATTATTTTCCGGAGAGGAAAGGAAAGTGTCCATGCTATAATTGTATTGCTGCTTTCCACTTTAACTTTATTGTGGTCATTCATCGGTTAACATCAGAAACAACAATAATAATGTAGAAAGGAAGAAAAGGGAAAAGGAAAAATTATATGGCAATATTTTTTTTTATGATTTTTACAACCTTAACCAATGACAACCATTCAACAATATAACGGTATTTCATTAACTATTATAATTATTTTAGATGTATTGATTCTAGGTATTTTTCTTTATTTTAATTTGTTTTGTTAGAATTTCATTGAATATTTTATATTTATATATTAGTTATTTTAGATTTACGAACACATAAAAACATCGTAAACTTTTATTTTCATGGTTTTTGCAATTTAAATCCCGAACTCGATTAAGCATAATGAAGAAGATCCAAAAATCATATTCCAATTTATGTCATCAAGCGCTTGTCGACGTTGCAGAATATGAACCGTGAGTAAAAAGATTAAATTTTACATAATTCTAAGTTTTAATTGAAAATAAAAATTTATAATTACACTGATAGAAAAATATTAGTTCAAATACAATACACTCAAAAAAATGTTAGTTCAAATTATTAAATTTTGATTGCTAATACCCACAGCAAAATATTAGTTAAAAGTTCAGAACTTTTATTTGTTTACACTCACAAAAAAAAAAAAAAAAAAAAAAACAAATAACTTTAGAATATTTTTTTTGTTTCCGGTTATTATAATTATAAGTAATTTCCATAATTCTCTTCTATATTAATCTTCAAATTTAAATTTAGTTAATAACAAAATTTGTTTATTCACTTTTCGCGATTATTAATAATTTCAAGAAACTTTATTTGTTTTACACCCACATTATTTTGCTAGTTATATTTTAATTTTACTTTAATTACCATATTATTATAACGTTATTTAAATGAAAATTTTAAAATAAATAAATATGAAAATTTAAGAATTTAAATAATAAATTTCACGAAAGGTATGGTAGGAGGTTAAACTCAACAACGAATTGGGATGGCAAAGTTCGAATTTTATTGCCATCAAAGGAGGGCGGGTTTAGATATTGGCTAGGTTCATCGATAGTCGAAATACAGCATTACAATTTCCTTTGTTTTTACACCTTTTCCTTTGTTTTTACACCTTTTCCTTTGTTTTTACACCTTTTCTTTTGATCTTTCTTTTTCTAAATTTTTTTTTTAGCTATCTTATATTTTTTTATGTTTTCGATCCTTTACTTGTCTTCAAGGGGAAAGGACCAGCCCCAGACTGAGCACGGCCGGGGCCAGAAGATAGCCATCTTCCCGAGAAGACAGGACCGTAAGGTGGGATTCGTTACAACATGACTCCATATATGAGAGTACATGATCACGTATGATCATTTTTAACTGGGTACTCAAAAAAATAAGTTAGCAGAAAAATTAGAAAAACTTCTTGTATATCAAGTGAACTAGTTTTCAGCAATTTTTTTCCTAAAATTGCGTTTTCAGGAAAAGTAAAGTAAAATTTCTCTAGAAATTTTAGTTTTTTTCAGTCTACTAATATTCAGCAGAGTTTAGTGATTTTAGCAAGGATTTTTTCATTTGCAATCGACTAAGTGTTAACAAAACTTTTGCTGAGATTGTTATTTTTTTTGGGTAAAAATCAGCTCGCTGATTTTCAGCAAACACCTTTTGCTGAAATTATCAACTTTTTTGCAAGCACTCTCCTGACTAAAAATTTTGAGTATACAATCACTTTTATTTATTTTTAATACTGTTGTAATTACCGAAATTCATTTACAAGTTCTGAATTTTTGTTGTATTATTTAATTTTTTAAGACGTGTTAACTTATCTCAAAATAAATTGAGTTTAGTACTTAACCATAGTTATGAATGTCAAATTTATATGGAAATATCTGAGGTTAACGTTTAACCATGGTTATATTGGAAATAAGTTACTCGCCCTTAATGTTTATATATTCCGACGGTGGGCCAAATCGGCCCTTTGCTTATTTTGGTGCGGCTCTTGTTGAGATTCAAATTTAGTTTTTTTTTATTAAAAAACTTTTTGTTTAATATTTTATTTTGCAATTTTTTCAATTTTTATTTCGAAAATTATTGATACAAATTAGGGCCAAATTTATAGCCGGAATTAAGGTCGATTTGAAAATTGCTTACTTAAAAGATATTTAAAGGAACAATCATTTTACTTAAGTAACATTTTTTAATTAAAATACAGAAGTATTTAAGACAAAAGTCGATGTTAGTTCTGACTGTAAAACTGGCCCTTAATTCTTTTCAAAATAAATTCAACTTCTTTTATAAAACATGTCGACATTCAGAAATACATGAAAAACTATCAATTCATAAATAAATATAAAAACGAGTAAAAAGGTTAAAGTCGGGCATGCCGACTATACAATACCCTACACCAGTCTGGTGTATTGTTTGGATCCGAAATTCGAATGGGTTAAAATGGGGCTTATGTCAAAATTTTCTATAATGTGAGTCAGCGCACCAAATTTCATTAAAATATCTTAATATTTGCGACCTGCAGTTTGTAACCAAGCCAATTTTGGGGGGACCCTTATATGGGCACTAGTTCTAAACATGGACCGATGTTCACCAAAATCAATAGGCTTCGTCCTTGGGCCAACATAGGTCTATGTACCAAATTTCATCAAAATAGCTTAATATTTGCGACCTGCAGCGTATAAACAATATAATTTTGGGGGGACCCTTATATGGGCACTAGTTCTAAACATGGACCGATGTTCACCAAAATCAATAGACTTCGTCCTTGGGTCAACATAGGTCTATGTACCAAATTTCATCAAAATATAATAATATTTGCGACCTGCAGCGTATAAACAGTATAATTTTGGTAGGACCCTTATATGGGCACTACGTCTAAACATAGACCGATGTTCACCAAAATCAATAGGCTGCGTTATTGGGCCAATATAGGTCTGTGTATCAAATTTCATCAAAATATCTTAATATTTGCGACCTGCAGCGTATAAACATTATAATTTTGGTAGGACCCTTATATGGGCACTACGTCTAAACATGGACCGATGTTCACCAAAATCAATAGGCTGCGTTATTGGCCCAATATAGGTCTGTGTACCAAATTTCATCAAAATATCTTAATATTTACGACCTGCAGCGTATAAACAGTATAATTTTGATAGGACCCTTATATGGGCACTAGGTCTAAACATGGACCGATGTTCACCAAAATCAATACGCTGCATTATTGGGCCAATATAGGTCTGTGTACCAAATTTCATCAAAATATCTTAATATTTACGACCTGCAGCGTATAAATAGTATAATTTTGGTAGGACCCTTATATGGGCACTAGGTCTAAACATGGACCGATGTTCAAAAAAATCAAACTTGTTCGTCCTTGGGCCAACATAGGTCTGCGTACCAAATTTCATCAAAATATCTTAATAGTTGCGACCTGTAGAGTGCGCACAAGATTGCATGGACAGACAGACAGACGGACAGACGGACGGACGGACAGACGGACATCGTTAAATCGAAATAAAAAAAAATTCTGAACCGATCGGTATACTATAAGGTGGGTCCACGACCAATATTTTTTGGTGTTACAAACATCAGCACAAACTTATAATACCCTGACCACATAGTGGTGTAGGGTATAAACATGGTATTTTGCATTTAAAATTTATTTAAATTTTTGTTTTTCATCACATATGTGAAGCTCTTTATAAATATGACGGAGGTTTTTCTTCCAGTGATACTAATATTCAGTAAAATTTGTAGCTAACTTTAGCAAATAATTTTTAAATTACAGTTTATAACAATTTTATTAAAATTTTGTAGCGGTTACTAATTTTTATACCCTACACCACTATGTGGTCAGGGTATTATAAGTTTGTGCTGATGTTTGTAACACCAAAAAATATTGGTCGTAGACCCACCTTATAGTATACCGATCGGTTCAGAATTTTTTTTTATTTCGATTTAACGATGTCCGTCCGTCCGTCCGTCCGTCTGTCTGTCTGTCCATGCAATCTTGTGCGCACTCTACAGGTCGCAAATATTAAGATATTTTGATGAAATTTGGTACGCAGACCTATGTTGGCCCAAGGACGAACAAGTTTGATTTTTTTGAACATCGGTCCATGTTTAGACCTAGTGCCCATATAAGGGTCCTACCAAAATTATACTGTTTATACGCTGCAGGTCGTAAATATTAAGATATTTTGACGAAATTTGGTACACAGACCTATATTGGCCCAGTAACGCAGCCTATTGATTTTGGTGAACATCGGTCCATGTTTAGACCTAGTGCCCATATAAGGGTCCTACCAAAATTATACTGTTTATATGCTGCAGGTCGTAAATATTAAGATATTTTGATGAAATTCGGTACACAGACCTATATTGGCCCAATAATGCAGCCTATTGATTTTGGTGAACATCGGTCCATGTTTAGACCTAGTGCCCATATAAGGGTCCTATCAAAATTATACTGTTTATACGCTGCAGGTCGTAAATATTAAGATATTTTGATGAAATTTGGTACACAGACCTACATTGGGCCAATAACGCAGCCTATTGATTTTGGTAAACATCGGTCCATGTTTAGACCTAGTGCCCATATAAGGGTCCTACCAAAATTATAATGTTTATACGCTGCAGGTCGCAAATATTAAGATATTTTGATGAAATTTGATACACAGACCTATATTGGCCCAATAACGCAGCCTCTTGATTTTGGTGAACATCGGTCTATGTTTAGTCCTAGTGCCCATATAAGGGTCCCCCCAAAATTATATTGTTTATACGCTGCAGGTCGCAAATATTAAGCTATTTTGATGAAATTTGGTACATAGACCTATGTTAGCCCACGGACGAAGCCTATTGATTTTGGTGAACATCGGTCCATGTTTAGAACTAGTGCCCATATAAGGGTCCCCCCAAAATTATATTGTTTATACGCTGCAGGTCGCAAATATTAAGCTATTTTGATGAAATTTGGTACATAGACCTATGTTAGCCCAAGGACGAAGCCTATTGATTTTGGTGAACATCGGTCCATGTTTAGAACTAGTGCCCATATAAGGGTCCCCCAAAATTGGCTTGGTTACAAACTGCAGGTCGCAAATATTAAGATATTTTAATGAAATTTGGTGCGCTGACTCACATTATAGAAAATTTTGATATAAGCCCCATTTTAACCCATTCGAATTTCGGATCCAAACAATACACCAAACTGGTGTAGGGTATTGTATAGTCGGCATGCCCGACTTTAACCTTTTTACTCGTTTCTACTAATTTCCTTACACTGCATATCAGTAGGCTTAATTAGCTAAAATTAACAAAATATACCTAAGGGCGCAAATACATAAATTTCCAGTAATAACATCAACATTTTCAGTAGCCATTACAGACTTTTTTGCTAAGTGGGCGACTTTTATAGTCAGAATAAAGCACGAGTTTAAACTTAAATTTTACTTTAATTATACCCTACACCACTATGTGGTCAGGGTATTATAAGTTTGTGCTGATGTTTGTAACACCAAAAAATATTGGTCGTAGACCCACCTTATAGTATACTGATCGGCTCAGAATTTTTTTTATTCCGATTTAACGATGTCCGTCTGTCCATCCGTCCGTCTGTCTGTCTGTCCATGCAATCTTGTGCGCACTTTACAGGTCGCAAATATTAAGATATTTTGATGAAATTTGGTACGAAGACCTATGTTGACCAAGGACGAACAAGTTTGATTTTGGTGAACATCGGTCCATGTTTAGACCTAGTGCCCATATAAGGGTCCTACCAAAATTATATTGTTTATACGCTGCAGGTCGTAAATATTAAGATATTTTGACGAAATTTGGTACACAGACCTATATTGGCCCAATAACGCAGCTTATTGATTTTGGTGAACATTGGTCCATGTTTAGACCTAGTGCCCATATAAGGGTCCTACCAAAATTATACTATTTATACGCTGCAGGTCGCAAATATTAAGATATTTTGATGAAATTTGGTACACAGACCTATATTGGCCCAATAACGCAGCCTATTGATTTTGGTGAACATCGGTCCATGTTTAGACCTAGTGCCCATATAAGGGTCCTACCAAAATTATACTGTTTATACGCTGCAGGTCGCAAATATTAAGATATTTTGATGAAATTTGGTACACAGACCTATATTGGCCCAAGGACGAACAAGTTTGATTTTGGTGAACATCGGTCCATGTTTAGACCTAGTGCCCATATAAGGGTCCTACCAAAATTATTCTGTTTATACGCTGCAGGTCGTAAATATTAAGATATTTTGATGAAATTTGGTACACAGACCTATATTGGCCGAATAACACAGCCTATTGATTTTGGTGAACATCGGTCCATGTTTAGACCTAGTGCCCATATAAGGGTCCTACCAAAATTATACTGTTTATACGCTGCAGGTCGCAAATATTAAGATATTTTGATGAAATTTGGTACACAGACCTATGTTGGCCCAATAACGCAGCCTATTGATTTTGGTGAACATCGGTCCATGTTTAGACCTAGTGCCTATATAAGGGTCCCACCAAAATTATATTGTTTATACGCTGCAGGTCGCAAATATTAAGAAATTTTGATGAAATTTGGTACATAGACCTATGTTGGCCCAAGGACGAAGCCTACTGATTTTGGTGAACATCGGTCCATGTTTAGAACTAGTGCCCATATAAGGGTTCCCCCAAAATTGGCTTGGTTACAAACTGCAGGTCGCAAATATTAAGATATTTTAATGAAATTTGGTGCGCTGACTCACATTATAGAAAATTTTGACACAAGCCCCATTTTAACCCATTCGAATTTCGGATCCAAACAATACACCAGACTGGTGTAGGGTATTGTATAGTCGGCATGCCCGACTTTAACCTTTTTACTCGTTATGATTAGGGATGCCGAACGGGACTGGTTTTTATAAATCCCGGGATTCGGGATTTTGAAAATTTAAATCCCGGGATTTTTCGGGGCTTTGGTATTTTCTTGTTTCATCATATTTTTAATTTTAAAAGTAAATAGCTGAAATAGCCCCTAAAAATTTAAATAATTCATTATAAATCTACTTATTATTTCTTGTAGTATGAAGAAATAAACAAATTAAGCCGGATTCACAATGCTGGAGTACTCCACGCTGCAGAGTGGAGTGTATAAAATAGAGATAGGATGACACAAAATATATATAAGTGCAAAAAAGAAAGGAACAAAATCCACTCAGAGTGGAATACTACAGCATTGTGAATCTGACTTTAAACAGAAACTACACTCATAAAAATAAGTATGTAAAAAAGCAGAGAAAGCTACCAAAAATTAGCAAAAAAATCCGCGATTAAAACTACTGAAATCAACTGAACATGTTTACTAAATAATTGCTAAATTTCCGAAATTTAAGAAATATACTAATGACTTAAATGTAAGCAAATTGCAAATTACTATTTTCCTCTGAAGAAACTTTTTAACCAAAAGTAGCTATATTTGGCTAAAATTAATTGAATCCAAATCCAAACTACTCTGCTGAAATCATCAGAAATATTTAGTGACTATTAGTTTTTTTAAATCAACTAACAAAAAATATTAAGCACATACCTCTGCTGATTTCAGAAAGGCAGATTGTTAGATTTTTCTAATTTAACAAAAATTTTCTGTTTTTAGTCGATAAAATTATTTTGCATGAAGTTATGATTTTAACAAATAATCAATAAAATATTTTTATTTTATATGATTTCCGTTAAAAGCTAAATTACAATTTTCAGAAGTTTCACAGCTGAATAAAAGTTTTTAAATTATAAAGGTTTTTATTCAGATTTATTTAATCTGTAATCTATTTTAATCTATTATTTATGAATGGGAAAAATTAGTTCTTTAATAACTTTTATTAAGATATTAGATTTATATGACTTAGGTCGAATATAACAATGAAAACAATAAAAAAAGAGATAAAATATGCCAAATAATTAAATCGGAAATCCCGGGATTTTTGGGATCGGGATTTCGCGAACGTTATCCCTAATTAGGATAGACCATCCCGTTTGTCAGCCCATTGCTTTTCCTCTAGGCTGAATTCGATTTAAAATTTTTTACTAAAATTTAAATTTTGATTTTTTTCAGTTTAGAAATTTGAGTATTTTGTTTATAAATAAAATTATATCAACAACAGAAAATCAGTTGTGTTTTTTAATTGGAGTCATTAAAAAAAAGATTAATGTTTTTGTTAGATTTTAATTTAGAGTGCAACGACTATCAGGCTGTGTGTCTAGCCCCTGCTTACAAACACTTACATTTAGCTGTTTTCTAACTTTGAATTTAAATATGTGACAGCGCATAGAGAATGGGACCTAAGGGTAAAAAAATCAATTTTTTTTTTTTGATGTGGACAATATCTAAGCATCGAATGAGACCGATCCCATGCCCCAAAGGTGTTCCGTCCCAGAGATATGCGCGTTTTATGAAAGTGAAGTCGACGATTCTTAGCGCAAATAGAAAGGGATGAAGGGAATTCGTCCACCATTTCATCCTAAAACAAACAGTAAGAATGTTATCAGTTTTAAATTATTTTCGCGAATAACATAATAAGGTTATATGAAAAAATTTTCGTATTAACAAAGTGATATTCACGATTTAAAAGAATTATAAATGAGTATTTATTATAATTCACAATTAATAATTTCAGAAAATAAAGCTGGATTCGAAAAACCGCGAGCAAAATTGATATCAAACTCATGGAAACAGCGCGCTAGGTAAAAAACAGTAAAAACCAACTACACAAAACAAGAGGTAGGGACGACCTACGCGCGTTTTCAAGGTTGACCAACACGTTCCTGACGTCATGAGATGTGTCGCTTTTAAATGAGACCAATACCAACACGCTCAGTGATGGTACACCAAAGATACACGTATTTAAATCTTTAAAATGGCTCTCCTGAAAAAAACCGGTTTTTACCCTTAGGCCCCTTTCTATTTTGCGCGTCACATATGCATATGTGTGAAACTAAAAAAAAATTATTATAAAAATTAAAAATTCTGCTCCTAATTAATTATCAAAATAATGGAATTTAATAGTTGTTTGCAATGATGTTGATAAAATAGTTTTAACATATAATAACAAATAACACTATGCGACAGTCAAAATCGGGATGGGATGAAACCAACGGGAAATGTTATATCGGTCAAAAACAAGTTATACGTGTCCCGGCGTTTCGCTGGGTCACCCCTAGGAATCGAGATATATCTTTTTTTGACATAACTCGAGAACCACTAGTCCGATTTTGCTCAAACAATTTTAAAAAAATTAAAAATTACAATTTCTTTAATCTGTTCATATAACGTTTTTCTATATACTCAACAATTTTGCCGGTAAAAATAAATGTTTGTTACCGCTACCATAAAAATCAATAACCTTTTGTTTATTACTTTTTTTTTAATATTTTAGGCAAAAAATATTTTTTTCTTCATACGTTTATTTTTACCGGCAAAACTGTTGAGTATATAGAAAAACGTTATATGAACAGATTAAAGGAATTGTAATTTTTAATTTTTTAAAAATTGTTTGAGCAAAATCGGACTAGTGGTTCACGAGTTATGTCACAAAAAAGACCACCAAAGGTCAAATCGATATATCTCGATTCCTAGGGGTGACCCAGCGAAACGCCGGGACACGTATAACTTCTTTTTTAACGAAATAACTTTCCCCGGTAGTTTGAACCCTTCCCGATCACAGACCCCTACCATTTGTCTCACAGTGTAATTAAACATATTAGCTAACTTTTTTTGTCAATCAATAAAAATTAAACTATACAAAAATATATATTTTCTGTAGGGGTTGATATACTGTGGGAAAAGAGGGGTAAGTTGCGGTGCGAGCACTTGTCCCGTGACCGGTGAAATCGGGACTGCTCTCGAAAGTACCGGTCCTGTGAGTGGTGAAAAGAGCATCGGTTTGAAAGTACCTGTCCCGTGATAGTTGAAAATGGGACTGAGTTGTCAATTATTCGGGTGTTTATTTTGATCGATTAAGAGAACAAAACAATTTTGATTGAACGATTATTTGAGTAATTATTAAAAGTTATTGGATTAATACTTTACGTGTTGAGTAGGCGCTAAGAAATCAATTCATTCACCAGATTGTTGTACATTTATTGCGGAACTCTTGTATGTACAGTGGGGAGCACTGGTGAGAACATTTTGCATTTCAGGAAACTTAAGTACCGCAAAATGTCTGACATGGGGACAAAAATACACTTTTCTAAAGACAAACTGTGAGCTAGATCCAAATGTGGCCTCTGGGAAAACAAAATAGTTTGTTTTATCGAAATATTCCGAATTGTATTTTCCTTTAAAATGCTTCTTGAACTTTTTAGAAAGCTTTTTTATTCTTGAAAATATCGTCCGTTAAAATTTCATTTCAAGCATTTTTTTACAATTTTGCTTTTAAACTATCAAATAAGCATCGAAAAACTAAAAATTCAAGTGCTTCAAAACTTCTTTGAAAGTCATTTCTTTCAGTTAAAATCAAGTTCACAAATTGAGGTAACTTTTTGGAATTTCTGTTTTAATTTTCTGTCAGCAATAGATAACAGAATATAAATAATTTTAAAACTACATAAATATCAGGCATTTGAAATTGCTAAAATCAAATTCTATACTAAATAGATATCTCAGATATGGTACGAGACATCGAGAATCGAATTCCGGAAAGAGGATATTTCTATTATATGTAAGTAATCCATTGCTAATACAATTTATTCAAAAATGGTCAATCCAATAATAAGCTGAGGACTTGGTATCCAACTTAAATGCGAATAAAATGCATCATAGTGTGATAATTTCTAGTACAAAAGAGGAAACATTCTAATTAAGAAATAAATTGCTCATGTATTAGCTAATTCTGGATCTTCTCATGACAAAACATGCATTTTGTAGGCTGTGATTAACAAAATTTAAATTAGCCACACTCACCGCTATGCCGAATATATTGTATCTTGTTAAGATGTGATACTACGTGGCATAGCCTGTGCAGAGGGCTGCCGGTTAGATCCCCGGTCATAACAATACACAAAAAGTTTTTCATATAGAGAGAAATTAAAAACTATAATTACTTTGGTCAATTCACATATAAAGTAACCACTGACGAGTCTTTGGGTGAAACGAAATTGCGGCAGTCTAGTGATTCCCTTGGGTATGTTAAATTTTTGCAATGAAAGTGTTTTCTTCTTCTTCTTCTTCTTCTTCTTCTTCCTGTAAATGAACTTTAGAAAA
The DNA here is from genome assembly GCA_949987735.1 of Leucophora obtusa. Taxonomy (NCBI): domain Eukaryota; kingdom Metazoa; phylum Arthropoda; class Insecta; order Diptera; family Anthomyiidae; genus Leucophora; species Leucophora obtusa. The sequence continues at coordinate 136,706,494 of OX465299.1, forward strand.
CATCTCAAGTAATTAATTCTAATATTAATTACGATTGTCCTATGCGACGGCTACAAATACTTTACTCGAAAATTAGCAATTTTTTTTGGCACTTTTTCGTTCGGCAATATATCAGAAACTTTCGACATTCGATATAATGGTCAAGTGAGGATATTCAAATTCCTAAGATTTTTCAAAGGTTTAAAAACTTTTTTCCAAACGTGCCAAAAAAGTGGTGCGGCAAAAATTGTATAAGAGCTGAAGTAGCATGATGTGATAAACGAATAAGTACACTGTGCTCCCAGCAAAAACAGGGTTTCAACTACTTCCCGGCCAATTTGTTCACTTAATTAATTTTGTTCGCGATGTCCCAAAAGTAATGGGTAGTCATTACTTTGTATGTTTTTGTAAGGGAGAAGGTAAAGACTACGCATAATTTTGGGACATCGCGAACAAAAGAAATTAAGTGAATAAATAGGCCGGTAAGTAGTTGGAACTCTGTTTTTGGTGAGCCTAGTCGACTCAAAATCATTTCTGAGTCGATTTGGCGATATTCGTCCGCAGTCTGTCCACATAAACTTTGTAATCACACCATAGGTTGCAAACATATTCAGCTCCCCATATAAACCCACCTTCCTAGTATTTTAGTTTCGAGAATATACATAGTTATCAATACACATAGAAAATAAATTGGTTGGAATTCTATCGGAACCAACGAAATTTTTTCATTATTCAATAATTTTAATTGCAGTTATTTAAAATTCACCATCAGGAAAGCTAAATTTATTTGTGAACAGAACCAAAACACTGTCACAATATCCAAAATATTGGCTTTTCTAACTAAAACCAAAACACTGTCACAATATCCAAAATATTGGCTTTTCTAACTAATATTGAAAAAATAGTAACTTCTACATTACCTTCAATACCAACAACTACCAATTTATCGAAGATTTAGTCATTTGAATAAAATATCGGCAGGAAAAATCTAGTATTAGTTGTGTTTCAATAAAAACGATCACTATATCCAAAGTATTAGTTTTTCCAATAAATTTAAAAATTTTTTTCAACTTTAGTAGCTCTAATCATTAATTTCCATTATTTTGGTAATTATAGTAATATATTGAGACTAGGAACAGACATGTTATTTATCATAATAAAATTTTGGAATGTATCATATTTTTTCGTTTCATACATAAATGTAAGTATCTGTGGCGCAGGGGGTAAGACACAGCCTTATAGCCTTAGAGATCTGAGTTCAAACCTCAACCAACGCATTATATTTTTTTTATATTTTTTTTTATTGATTCAAATTAAAAGACGCAATTGATTTTCTGTTGTTAATATAATTTTATTCAAAAACAAAATATTCAAATTTTTAACCTAAAGAAATTCAAATTTGAAATTTGACAAAAAAAATTATACCGCGTTTAGCCTATAGGAAAAGCAATGGGCTGACAAACGAAAGATCGCCAGTTCTATCAGGGTTCGGGACATAAATTTTTGTCTTTTTAAATTAAAAGACACAACTGATTTTCTGTTGTTGATATAAGTTTATTTATAGACAAAATATTCAAACCTAAAGAAATTCAAATTTGAAATTTGACTAAAAAAATTTAAATAGAGCTTAGCTTAGAGGAAAAGCAATGGGCTGACAAGCGGAAGGTCGGCGGTACTATCCCAGTTAGCGGCATAAAAAATTGTAATTTTTAAATAAATTTTGTGGAACGTGTTATTCTATTTATAGAATTTATAATCCACAATCTATTAACGCAACAGAAATTGTAAATAAACTTCGGTAATTACAACGGTATTAAAAATAAATAAAAGTGATTGTACCTGGAACTAAAAAACTTCGGTTGGAACTACGAATTTGTTTTCTTTGTGTATAAATTTTTTTCATAAATAGGGTTACAATAAACGGTAGGCATTCTTTGGTTATCATTTCTTTTATTGCTTCCAAAGTTACAATTAGTGTTATTTTACTGCCCCCTTCGAAGTTAATCTAAGCAACTTCCTGAAGTATTCTTCTTTCTACTACTTTCTAATTTAAATATTATATTACTTCCTTAATATAAAGCGTAAGTAGTGTTAAGTAGCTATATATGAATGCTTCCATCCTATGATAACGCAATGTTAAATTCATCGATGAAACCATCAGAAAAGAAGTGATGCCTTTGCCACAGTAGTAATGCATTTATTGTTTCTTTGGCGGATATATTTTTGCTGGGATATTTCGGGAATCCGTTAAGCGATTTCAAAAATAATATTCCTATTCAGCAGATTAAAATTTATTAGAAACGATGTAAGAAAATCATTAAAAATATTCGAAATTTTCCGAGAATCTAAAATTTTTATACTTATTTTTTTTAAAATATTGCTTCCTTTGATTAGAACTAATAGCAGCGGTGGACCGCTATAGGTAACGCTCACATTTGTGTATCAAAATTCGCTAACTTTCTATTTTGTCTATTCGTTATATGGGAGTAAAGCACTGTGATTCGTCCGTCCTGCGGTTATCAACCTACAAAAGATAATGTTCTCATTTATAGACATTTTATGTATTTATGTTGGGTGAACACACAAACACAAATTTTCGTGCTGTTATAAGTGTGTGTCACTGGTTAAAACTTTACAGTGAATCTATTAATAAAAGCAAAACCTTCCAAAAGCGGAAACGTTATATAAAATTTTTGCAACGAAAACTATACAGTAATAAAAGGAAAATATATTATTTCGACAAAATTTTATTGCAATTAAAAATTACCATATTTTTATAAATGGATAAACTGTACACACCCAGGTAGAAATTGCCGACGGTACAAAAAACAAAGATCTGGCAAAGCGTTGCTTTACAATGGTACAAAAAAAGCATTGCAAAAGCACTAATTTAGAACGCTTTGCCAACCTTGGGAAAGAGTGCTTTCCCAATACTTGTTTTACAAAGTTTACTAAATACCACCGGCAAAACATCAGTTCAAAACGATTTGCCAACGTTAGGTAAAAGGACTTTGCCAGTGCCCGTTTTACAAAATTTACAACCGTATATAAAAAATACCACTGGTAAAACATCTGCTTAAAAAGAATTGCCAACGTTTGTTAAAAGGACTTTGCCAGCACTTGTTTCACAAATTTACACTGTACATGAAAACATACTACTGGCAAAACATTGGATTGCAGCGATTTGCCAACATTTGCAAAAAGAATTTTGCCAGTACTTGTTTTACGAAACTTATGACTGTATGTAAAAAATACATAAACTGATCACTTAATATTCACCCTATTTAAGTACCAGCTTTCAAGTCTATTGATAAAACTGGAAAATTGTTCTTATGGTAAAATTTGTGTGAAAATCTATTGAATTTGTAGTTTTAAGCTGAGATGTATTCGCTTATTAGATACAGTGCTGCTATACTAAAATTTACGTTTCTCTTTTTTTCGGGATTGGGATTTTACAGATTTTTTATGAAGAATTGAATAAAAAACAGTTGATCTAAAATATCGATTGGCAGAGCACTTATTTTACTATTGTTACCAATGCTTTGCCAACGTTCGGAAAGATAAACGGCCAACCGAAGATCGACGTTATCATTTCAAGGTTGATCCAATACTTTAATTTTCGAAAAACGGACGCTCTGCCAGCGCTTGTACCACCATATACAGTGATTTGCCAACGTTTTGCCGTTTGTATTTTTCTACCTGGGCAGGTATGCTGTAACTTTTCTAAAATTATTTTTAATGTTTCTCCTCTTTACGTCAAATATACCTAAACTCTAACAAATCACCAGGCATAAACAGGTGTTCATTGCTGGTATTCAATGTTGCCAGGTTAGTTGGGCACAATATCGTCAAATATTTTTGAAAAATCATCAAAATCATCATTGCGTTTTAAAATATCGTCAAAATATTGTTAAAAATCGCCAAAACTTTAATATTCACATATTTTTATTATTTTAACCCTAAAATCAGACCATTTAATTATTTGGATAAATTAATTGATGATTTCATTAGCATTAAATTGAAACTAATGCTAATAAAATTTTTGGCATTATTATTACTTGGACTAATGCTAATGCTTTGAAATACATCGATTTCATTACTAATGTCAATTGTATAATAAGCTAATTACGATTACATTGCCTCAATTATAAGAAAGAATTGGCATTTGTAAACGTCACTTTACAGATTTAATAACACTGCATGACACTCAAAAAATTAATGGAGATCTGAATATCAATTCTATACATTTCGGACATGCTGATTATAATGGCGTACTTTATTTTTCGATCAATGGTACAGATTTTTTGTTAAATGTCTTTAAAAGTTGGCGGTTGTCCATTCAGTTTTTTATATAAAAAATTTTTCATATTCTATTAAACCATTCCTGGCCATTGTACCTGCACAGGTACAGAAAAACACTCATATTTGACTTGCCATAAATCCAATAAGAAATTACTTTCTTCAGTGTTTATTTTGATTTTGTGTTATGTGTACTCTTTTTAATAAAAGCAAATTGAAAATGTAGCGGCAGCTAATAACGGTACTTCGAAATTTGCTTTGTTTGGCCTCTAACAGGTTTTCTTATTTTGTGTAGGTCAGTGATTGTTTGACTCTGTCAAAAGTGTACAGCATTACAATTAAAATAGTTTGCACTTGATTTGCAAATAAAAAGGCTTGTGCTTTTGTTATTTAAAAAAAAAAAATTATAAAATAGTGATTTTTCAAGTAAAAGGTAAGTTTGAAAAACAGTGTACTCACTTGGGTACAGTGGCTAATAACGTATATATTTTTATTAGATTTTTTATATTACATTTTACAATAATTTTTCGGATTCACATGGCGTTTGAAGGTATCAACCCATCGATGTTTTATGGAAGAAGATTTAATAATCTAGATAGCGCTTTGGATTTTGTGGAAGGGGCTTCAAATCATAATTCTTTTGATTTTGCGTATATTCCACCAGATGCAGACGTCAACACAGATGAGGAGGACGGTGATGTTGAGGATATTATCGCTAACATCATGCCGCAAGATATTCCGGGTGATATTGAGGTCTTTTGCAGCAGCGTCAGTGAAGACGATATACCACTTCAAGAGCTGCGCAGGATCCAGCACTCAACACCAGGCCAAAACCCTCCTAAATGGTCAAAAAGAGACTGTTCAATTGAAATGTCAAAGACAACTCTTTTTTTACACAACAAGAAGGAAATGATAACGCATTTAGGAGGAAAGTCGGAGCTTGAAGTGTTTGAAACCTTGTTTGATTCTGAAGTGGCTGATTATATCATGGATCAAACTCGTCTTTATGCTTCACAGTGTAATGCGCATAATTTTTCATTCTCTGAGAACGAGTTAAAGGTTTTTTTGGGCATTCTGTTGCTAAGTGGTTATCACTCTATGCCAAGAGAAAATATGTACTGGGAATTATCTGAAGATACCCGTACACCACTTGTTTCTAGCAATATGTCCCGAAACAGATTTAAAGAAATAAAAAAGATGATTCATCTTGCAGACAACACCAACTTGGTTCTAACAGACAAAATGGCAAGAGTTAGACTATTACAAACGCTTCTTTGCCAAAAATTTTGTCAATTTGGATATATTCACGAAAACCTTTCGATTGACGAGTCAATGGTAAAATATTTTGGAAGTCACTCTTCAAAGCAATTTATTAGAGGCAAACCCGTAAGATTTGGCTTCAAAAATTGGATGCTGACAAGCAGTTGTGGATATGTGTACCAATTTGATACATATTGTGGAGCCAAAAATGTCAGTAAGGAAAAATCAAAACTCCCACTCGGATCTAGAGTCGTTTTGGATTTTTTAGATAGTGTTCCTATTCTAACCGTTCACGTAGTTTATTTCGACAACTTTTTTACATCCCATGATCTCTTAGTTCTGTTGAAACAAAAAGGATTTCGAGCTATTGTTACGGTACGCGATTCAAGAACAAAGAAATGTCCACTGAAATCGAAAACAGAATTTAAATAAGAGCAAAGGGGTTTCTATGATTATAGATACGATACAGCAAATAAAATTATTTTTGTAAAATGGAATGATAATAGCGCTGTAACCGTTGGATCAAACTTTGAAGGTATTCATTCAACCGATGAATTTCGTGAATCGCTGGTGCTCGTCTGCAAAAGCTAAGATAAGAGTCCAACAGCCAAAATTGATTCAAGATTACAATTCAGGAATGGGTGGCGTTGACCTTCATGATCAAGCACTTAGTAATTATAGGATCAAATTTCGTGGAAAAAAGTGGTGGTGGCCGCTTTTCACTGCAATGATGAGTTCAATCGTCATCAACGCATGGAAGTTGTACAAGGAAGCCAACAACTCAAAGATTGACTTACTGGAATTTCATCGTGCCATCGTCCGGCACTACCTACGAAACTACACGCAACCAACTATATCTAAACGATCGGTTGTTCCAAGTGCAGCACTTACTGCTGGAAACCACTTTGCGAAAAGAATTGAAAAACCATTACGCTGTCGTCAATGCCACAACCGAATAAGATGGAGTTGTGAACTTTGTGACGTGGCTTTGTGTGTAGAAAAAGAGTGCTTCAAAATTTTTCATATACAATACATAAAAAAATAGCATAAATTAATGTATGCATTAAGCCATTGTACCTGCTTGGGTACAGTCTCAAAAACCGTTAAAAATCACTTTTTTTTTATTTTTTCATATTTTTTAAGTTCTTTATGTTCCTTTCATTAATAATAAATAAACAGAATTCATGATTTTTAATTTTAAAGACTGTTGGCTTTTAATGGGTTAATATGAATTTTTTTGTGGTAAAATATAAGCACAGGATCTGTGGTCATATTTAAGATATAAAGGCGATATGCTAATCTGGATATTTAAATCACTACTTAGCGTTTTATATAGGTTTTTATGGTTTTTCGCTATTTCAGCGACTTTAGTCGCCGAATGTCCAATCAACCTCAATAAATGTAATACCTTAGTAAGGATGCAATTAAAAGGAAAATATTTCAATAAAAAAAATGTATTCATCTATAGCGTTATATACGTTAAAATAGCGACTTTTAAAAAATTTTATATGGCAGCATATTTTTCCAACTTTTAGTATAATGTGGGGTCACATCTAAAAACTATTGTTGCAGAATTTCAAGCAAAACTGTTTCCATTTGCAAAAGTTATCGCAATAAATACATTTTTTACTAAGGTTAGTACTATGAATCTGTTTTCTGGGTGTATACAAAATTAATTAAAATATTTAATCAATGATTTACATTGTGCAAAGAAATATATGTGACGCGTAAAATAGAAAGGGACCTAAGGATAGAAAGGGACCTAAGGTCAGGAGAGAATGGGATCAGTCTCATTCGATGCTCAGAAGTTGTCCACAAAAAAAAAAAAAAAATGATTTTTTACCCTTAGGTCCCTTTCTCTATGCGCTGTCATATATTGATGTAAGAATTTTCCTTTTTGGAAAATTATTTTCGCACACTTTTTTTTTTGCAAACTAACCACCAGTCTTTGCTACAAGTTATGGGTATTATAGTCCCTAGATTATGAAAAAGGGATTTATGATACAAAACATTAATTAAAATACTTAATCAGCGATTTTAATTCTGCAAACAAATATACATAGGTACTGATGTAAGAATTTTCCTTTTTTCAAATTTTTTTCCGCGATTTGCTTTTTGCAATTAGTCACCGAACTTTGTTCTATGAATTGGTTATCATAATCCCTAGATTATAAATTTTAGAAAACCGTACTTTAAAAATTACAAAATAATCGCGGAACGCGATTTTCATTCTACTAACAAATATACTGATGTAAGAATTTTTCTTTGCAAATTTTTTTTGAATATATGTTTACACATAAAATTAGGTGCATAAATTTACCAGGGCTTGTTAACTATTTTTGACATTTACTGTGTATAAAATACAAGGTTTACGATATAAAGGGTTTTTCAATAAGAGCGCTACAAAAGCTTTTTTTAAATAAAACAAAAACGGTTTTGGATATTGTGAGGACGATTTTTGATGGAAATTTTTTTTGTATAATAGCAAAATTTAATATAATTATAATTAGCTATTAATATTTGTTTATGAGTGTAAAAAGGCAACTCTTATACGGAATTGTTTTGTTGAAAAAAAAAATGAATCTTCAGTTTTTTTTTACCGTTCCTAATTTAATTTATAAATTTTTTTTTTAAATTTATTAATTTTAATTGAAAATATTTTTTTAACGTTAGTATTAATAATTTCTCATAATTGAGTTTGCATCAAATTTCTTTTATTAATGCATTCTTTTTATCTTTTCTATAAATAAATTATAACTTATGTTTTTATATTTGAGTTCTTCAATTTATATTTCGGGTATTACTGAACTGTGAAGTATTTTAAAATTTGGGCCGACTGGAAATCTACCCTACAGTCGGCAAGGTAGGGTGGGTATAGACAGGGGTAGCTACAACGTCTTACGCTACTACCTATCAATCATCAACTTACCTTCTCTTTTTTTTCCATTTATTATTCTGTCTTCTCTTTGCTACCTTATTTTAATATTTTTGTCAGCGAACCCTAATCTATCTCCGAAGTGGCAAGAACACACCCCAGCCCTGAGCACGGCCGGCTTTATAGGTAGCCCTGCCCTGGAAGAGGTAGACCCAAGGTTGGAAGGTTCGTTACAATATCAATGAAATTCTTTATTCCTGTGAAAGTACGTTCGATGCCGTTATGTATGGAAATCGATCTCTTTTGCATGGCCACCACGGGCACGCTTGCAGAAGTCCAGACGCTGAACCCAATTTTCGACGGTTTTCAAGCATAAATCGGCCGATACTGCTGCAATTTCACGTTCGATATTCGTACGAAGTTCATCAATCGTCGCTGGCTTATTGGCATAGACCATAGATTTGACGTAGCCCCACGTTCAATTGTTGATCTGCTAGGACGATTATGACGACAATAAATTGGACGTAACGCTCTTAACATTGAGGCCACTGACTCCGAATTTCGGTAGTAAATTTTAATAATTTCGACTCGATGTTGGCTCGTATATCTTTCCATCATGAAATGGCAAACCTTACTGAAGAGAAATGTCAAAAGAGCGGCAAGAAATATGGCGTCGTTTGCTGTCCCTGTCTTTCTACTTTTGTAGCGTCCCTGCTGAACAACCCTTTATAACAGGAAGATACGACGTTTAATGCATACCACTATTGATTTAGAAAATAACGTATTTTTGAACAATTGTTGCTATAATTCCTATTAAAGAAAATCATCATGAAGAGGAAAATCGTCAAATCGTCATTTAACTATTTTCGGTAGTAAAGATCGTCAAAATGACGATAAATCATTAAAACTGGCAACATTGATCGAGACCCTAGATTCAGTAATCTATATCTACACTCATAGAAATAAATGTGTAAAAATAGCATAAAAATGTAGTAAGAATTAGTTAAAAATTATGATACAGAAAAAACTGCTAAAATTAGCATTTTTTTGCTAAATACTTGTAAACTAAAAACAGAAAAATTAAAACTGTTAAATTTACAGAACTTTAGTTATATCTAGGCTAACTTTAGTTAATTGAAAATAACAAATTGTGCCTTACAATCTGCAGAAAATTTTGCTAAATATTAGTAGACTGTTATATCTCACAATTTTTTTTATTTTTAAGCTAAATTTAGTGGAATGCAAATAACAGTCTATCTTGCTAAAATCAGCTGAAATATTTGCTAAAAAAAATTGTAAACTGCTGTTTTCAAAAGGCTCGATTTTTATTTGCATTTAAAATAGAAAAATCGAAAAAAATTCGAAAATTTAAAATATTTTTGTGATTTTTAGGCTACAAATTATTTAGGAAAATTTTTTGTTGATTTTAGCAGGTTAATTTGCTATTTTCCATTTACAAAAATTTAACTAAAATTCTGTATATTTAACAGTTTTATTTTTGCTGTTCCTATATTACTAATATATAGCAAAAATAATCTACTAGTTTTAATAGTTTTTTCTGCAGCATCATTTTTAGCTAATTTTTAGTAGTTTTAACTCAATTTTTGACGGACTTTTTCTATTAGTGTAATTGCTAATTGTCAAGGTGTGCAAAAAACCTGATTCACTCGCTAATAAAATTTTTTAAATCAATCTATCTCCCAGAATATTATTTAAAAATGGCAACTAATTCCTATGTATACATATTTTGAATTTCTTTGCTTTATTTACTTCGGTGAAATAGATATAGAGTTTCGTTATAAAATTTTAGTATAATTTTATGATAAGACTAGCAGATATGTAGTTTTGAAAAATGTAAAAAAAATATTCATTACACTATGGAACATTTTTGGGATTATTGTCTGGGGGGTGAGAAATTCCAAGTCAGGGTGATGGTACTAGGTCAGTATAGTAAAACCCTCAAAAGGTTTGGCGTTCGTATGTGTCATTTTTTTTTATGACCTTTTAAATTTTTTCCTTATCTTGATGTTTTTTCGCTTAGTTGTAACATTTTGGCAAAAACGTAGTTTAACATAACTCGAGAACCACTTGTCCGATTTTGATGAAACAAATTTAGAAAAATTTACAATTTCTCTAATCTGTTTCTATACCGTTTTCCTATATGTGCAACACTTTCGAAGTTAAAAATGAATGTATGAAGGGAAAAAAGTATTTTTTGCCTAAAAATTTAAATATTTTTTTTGAAAAATTCATAAAAAATCCAAAATGGAAAAAAGTGCCAAAACTAATTACTTTCGCGTAAAGTCACATAACTCATGAGCAAAAAAAGGCATAGATGAAAATCGATGCACGCGTTTCTCATTTATTCACAATTAGGTAAATGTATGAATTTCAAAAATTTGCTCCAGATATGCACAACATTATTTGGAGAAAACATTGACACTCACAAGCCGAACTCTCTCATATTTTTCTACTGTACTAAAAGATAAATATTGATGTGGCAACACTGGTTCTGTAATGTTCACATAAAACATGCATTGTCATTATACTTCTTCTCTTTCTCACACTGGTTCTGTGATTTTTGTCATTCAACAAGTGCCGACGAACGCGAACAGTAAAAGTGATTTTTCTCCAGTTTTTTAAAAGTGAACAAAAGAGAACAGAATATGGAACTGTGCAAGCCAGATATAAATAGCTTTTGCTACTGCTGTGGTCAATATGTCTCAACACATAAAAAAAGGGGAAATTTCAGTACTGATTTTGTTCAAACATACGAGATGTACTTCAACCAAAATGTTATAGTGAACGAAAATTGGGTACCAAATATAGTGTGTAAAAGCTGCTACAACCATCTAATGGATTGGAAAAATAGAAGACGTGAAAGTATGCCATTCGGTATCCCAATGACTTGGACTAATCCTGGCGAAGGTCACAATCCATTGAATTGCTATGCATGTGCGAATAAAGGAGCCGCAAAAAGGATAAGAAAATCGTATAATTACGTTGGTGTTGCAAGTGCCGCAACACCATTGCCTCATTCGGACCACATTCCTGTGCCAAAAGCTTCTAGCCCAGATATTTTCTCTTCTACGACTGCTCCGACATATCATGCACGTGATGATTCCCCATATGAGCAATCAGTATCCAATGAGCCAATTTTAATAAATCAAAATATATATATATATATATAAGTTCCCGTAGTTCCTATACGGAACATAGGGCCACAAATAAATCAAAATAAGCTTGATTCAATTGTTGCCAAGTTGGAATTAACACAGCATAAATCGGAAGAGCTGGCTTCCATTTTGAAATCAAAAAAAATGTTGGCACCCGGTGTGAAAGTCACAGCTTATCGAAGTCGTCAGGCAACACTCCAAAGTTTATTCCTTGTGAATGATGAAAAAACTTCTGCATATTGCCCGGATGTAGGAAAATTGATGGACGCAATGGAAATAAAATATGAAGCAGATGACTGGAGATTATTTATTGACAGTTCAAAACTCAGCTTGAAGGCGGTTTTACTGCATAAGACCAATAAAAAACCTTCAGTTCCAATCGCCTACAGTACAGAAACGAAAGAAACATATGATGCACTGGAAAATATTTTAAAAATGGTTAACTACGCCAAACATATGTGGCGCATATGCTGCGATTTAAAAGTTGTAGCAATGCTTTGCGGTCTTCAAAGCGGCTATATAAAATATATGTGCTTTTTGTGCGATTGGGACACACGATTTTCCGATGACCAATATGCATGCCACGGATGGAAACTCAGAGAGCACAGCAGGTTACAAACGGTCAATATTATTCGTGAGCCTCTAGTGCCGAAGGAGAAGATATTGCTGCCTCCACTGCATATTAAACTTGGAATTGTTAAGAATTTTATCAAAACTGTCGCCAAAAGAGATGAAGTTTTCTTGTGTTTGAAACTAATTTACCCGAGACTCAGCGAAAGTAAAATTAAAGAAGGTAAGTTATAATATCACATTCATTTCCCATGATTTTCCATCTTAACAAATTAATTTTTTCCAATCAGGCGTACTAAATGGTCCAGATATATGAAAGCTGATTAAAAGTGACGCATTCAACAATATTTTGATTGACGCTGAATTGAATGCATGGCAGGCAATCAAAGAAGTAATAGAAGGCTTGTTGGGAAAGCATCGTTCTAACAACTACGATGTTTCTGTCGCAAGGATGTTAAGAGCATTCTCGGAAATTGGTGTCCACATGTCCTTGAAAATCCATTATTTACATCATCATCTGGACTACTTCAGCAAACAATTGGCTACCGAATCTGATGAACAAGGTGAACGCTATCATCAAGTTGCTATGCCATTTGAAATGAGGTAATACTGATTTTTTATTTTTTCAAACTCATTTTAATAAAACAAAAACTTACAGATATAGAGGCAAAAAGTCGCCGAGTGCAATAATTGCGGAAATTTGCTGGTGGAGTAAGTTAGTGTGGCAAGGCAAGGATGATCTTGATGATAAAGAATTTTCAGGAGATGCAGAAGGGCCAACAGTGGAGTCACACATTGACATTATGTGTGGTTCAGAAACTGATGATAGCGATGGATGCGATGCCACTAGTCCCGAACAACCACCATCGAAAAAGTCTAGGCAATATTTATTAAAATAAACAAAAATAAATAAATAAAATAAAAATAAAAAATTATAAAAATGTTTACTTAATTTTTTTAGTAGTTTATGGCCAGAAGTCTGGAGTTATTGGGGAAAATTTATGAAAAAGGCGATAAATGACACTTTTTTGAATATAAACAAATATCAATATTCTTGTCAAAATTGGATACCTTCACTTAATTGTAAATAAAAGCAGAATGCGTTAAATTTTGTTTATAGGTTATGTGACTTTACATGAAATTAATAACACTTGATCCTTTTTTCCGTTTTGGATTTTTTATGAATTTAAAAAAAAAAAATTTTAATTTTTAGGCAAAAAAATATTTTTTTTTCTCCACAAATTTATCGGACAAGTGGTTCTCGAGTTATGTTAAACTACGTTTTTGCCAAAATGTTACAACTAAGCGAAAAAACATCAAGATAAAGAAAAAATTTAAAAGGTCATAAAAAAAAATGACACATACGAACGCCAAACCCTTTGAGGGTTTTACTATACTGACCTAGTACCATCACCCTGACTTGGAATTTCTCACCCCCCAGATTGGCTGTTGTACTGTGTTATTAGGAACACAAATTATTTATATTTAAATTTAATTCAGATATAAGTAAAATTCTGTAAATTTAACAGTTTTAATTTTGCTGTTCTTATTTTACCAGTATTTAGTAAAAAAAAAATCTGCTAATTCCAGCAGTTTTTTCTACAGCATCATTTTTAACTAAATTTTAGTAACTTTTTCTAATATTTTTACAGATTTATTCCTATGAGTGTATTTATGGGAGTCCGTTATTAGAAGGTTTTACTCTATATGTATTTCATTACTGGTTTGTGAATCATATTTGTCTCCTTATCAAAGGAAGAGGGTGTTACTTGTAGTGTCTATTAAGACAACTGTCACGGAGTGTCTCTTGGTTTTGTTTTGTAGTTTTGTTATGCAAATGTGTTTTAGATATTTAAATGATATAAAAAGTAGACGACGCAATAACAAGAGACTTGGACATGAGTGTGGTACATATATACTGCACAGATTGTAATGAGCCTTCGAACCGGGTCTACTCATTCTTGATTTTATGAAGGAGAATTGGGCAATCGAAAAAATGAATTTTTCCCCCGTTGTCTTGAAAACATTTTTATTGAGTATTTTTCAAATTTGTTTAGGTAAATGTCTAAAATTTTATAAAACCCTTCGAATTTTATATTAAAAAAGTACATTAAATAGTTAATGTTTTTCTAAAAAAATTTCCATTGAAAAAAATTTTGATATTAAGGACTTTACTGAAGGAGAAATGTCACAGAATCTTGGTAAATTTATGCACTGAAAAGTAGCCACACCTACGTTATGTGACCACCCCCCTCCCCCCTCTCTAGAATTGTTCGCTTGGTTATAAAAATACATCATGCAAAAAATTATGGTGATCGTATAACGGGAACACGGGCCGCATCGTCCCTGAATTATGAACTGCACTCATAAAACAAGCCTGTACAAATAGTTGAAAACTCTGCTGGAATAACTGAAAATTATATCCACATATATTTGCATCAGCAGAATTTTCAATGAAGTTGAAAATCATGGTCTGCTAAATTTAGGTAAGCTAAAGTTTACATACTGCTAAATATACAGACAATTTTAGTTAAATTAGATTGGAAATTTGAGGTGAATTCAACAGAAAATTTACCTGGTTTAACTACAAATTTCTGTTAAAATGTCGCTTAAAATTTCGACTTCCCGGATCTGACCCTAAACAGGCCTCATATTTATTATTAGGAGTATAGGTGGTTTATAAGTATTAACTTATATGTACAGAGTGTTGAATTTTTATCCATTTTGCTCTATCTCGCATAGTTTCCGGGATAGAAGCTATTATGTAATAAAAAAAATTAAAATATAGCGCTATCTCATAAAGACAAATCTGAATTGTGCAACTCTGCTTCGCAAATAAACTTCAAAATTTTCAGTCTCTTTCGAAAGCCAGGTGCTACAAATTCGTTCACTTCCTCAAATCCACTAATGGCGTCTATTTCTTTCAAAATATCATAATTAATATACTTTTTTTAATGTAACAGTTGTCAGTTTCCGTGTAAAAGTTGTCTTTAGCCCAATTAATATTTCTGCTTAATATGCCCTACCCTTTAAATGATTATCCAACTGTCTTAAATGATTCATTTTGACAATGTTAGCAATTCGCAAAGTGTTTAATTTTTTATATAGGTTAATAAAAAGTTAAAGGTGATGTTGATAATTCCCAATTGAAGTTTAAATTCAGATAACAACACACCCAGTTTTTTTTATATAACCATCAAAAGTTTAACAACAGATAAAGTATAACTTTACCAGAAATTGAAAAGACAAATTCAAGAAATTCGATAATATATCAAAGTTAAAACTTCGACCCCTTTTGTGTGTGTTCGTAAGAATATATATCCAAAGACAATAGAATTTTAAGTGAGTCTTCTATGTAGTTGAAGGGTGTGTTGGAGGTTGTATGCTTTTGCTTTATGTTTTTATTAAACGAGTGTCAAAGTATCAATTGCAGTATTTTATAAGGATTATTATAACTGTACGATATGTCCTTGTTAGAACTATACTACTCTTTGCATTTTTTTTTTCAGTAGCAAACAGCAAGCAATAAAAGTTGTTAAGTTATTTTTAATAAACTCTGTATCTCATTTTCAAAATGTAAATGTTACATGTACAAACCTATACATAAACGTACACACTCCTGCAGACAATGCTGTAGATTTTTCGTTTTATGTGGAAATTTTAGCGCTTTCTTATTAAAATAGTTTTTAAAACTATACACCATCATTCGCTAATGATGTAATACAACATGTTCTCCAATAAACTTTTTTGTAAACGAAAATTCTTATTGAATAAGTTATTTTTTTAAAAGTAGTCAAAATATGTATTCTAAAAATTAGCGTAACCGAATTATTAGTTTGTTCAACAATGGAATTCAAACAAAATATGATGAAGTAAGATCTTTACGCAAAATTCTTGAACTTCTTCAAAAAGAACTTCTCCTAATTTCCCAGAATGCAGAACAATCAAATGATATTGGATTTTTTTTTTAATTATTGGGCAAGTTTTCAATACTTTCACTTGTTTTGTAATTGGTATGCTTTTAGCAATAAGGGTACTTGCTAATGTGTCTGTTCCTCCGAAAAGGTCTGTGAGTCTTGTTGCAACTGTATTCCCCTTTGTGTTTGTTGTTGCAAAGTCACAATAAATTGTGTTTATTAAAATTTTTTTTTGAAAAAATCAAAACATTAAGATCTGGTACCAACACCATCACGATATGGGAAAATATACTGATTTTTTTGAAATAATTTCCTGTTTTGTATGCAAAAGTGGCGGGCTAAGCCCGCTAAGTTGTTTGTATGCCTTGAAGTTTATTGAATTACAATTTATGTGGAGGTAGATCTGGCAATTCAAGTAAATTTATAAAAAATGTTGGAAGTTACTTGCTAAAGTTCATTCTATTACTTTAGCTTAAAAGCCCGTTACTTCGTTACCGGTAATTTTAAGTATCAAAATATATTTAGTAGAAAGTTGCATTCTTTTTCTAAGGCTTCTGATTTTTTAATAATTTTACCTTTTTATAGAATATGTTTTAATGTTTACCCAGGCAGAAAAATACAAACGGGAAAGCGGTGGCAAAGCGCTTTAACAGGTGGTACAAGTACTGGCAAAAAGTGCTTTCCTATTCCCAAAATGATAACATCATTAGACAAAAGGACCGGCTGTTCAAAAAGCGCCGGAAAAGTACTGGAAGAACAAAATGTTTAAACGTTGGCAAAACGCTGACAAAACCAATAAATAGGTGGTCTAGAAATATATTTTCCAAAATAAAATTTAAAAAAAGTTCATATATATTTTTTTGGTCCTGCCGTGATTTGAACCCAGGCCGTCAGATTGGCAAACGATTGCTCTACCCACTGAGCTAACGAGACATATAAAATTTGATGGCTAAACACATAAATGAGTGATAATAGCTGGACAACTACTGGCTGTGCCAAAAAAAAAAATTAAAAATATAATTAAAATGCTAGTACTGGCAAACAATTTTTTGTAAGTAGTATGCCAGTGTTGGGAGGGCAAAAAAAAAGTTGGTCTTGAAGGAGCTTTCCCACAAACAAAAAAATTGATTTTATAAAACAAAAAAAATTTTAAATTAAAAAAAATCCAAAAAAATTTTTTGCTTGCAACCGGATTTGAACTCGGAACCTTCTTAACGAACATTTTTTAACGAAGCGTCAGCATTTTTATAAAATCATTGGTCTACTAGTGAATTGATTTTTGAACGCCTGGTAGCATTGGCTAGGTAGCACTGGATAACCACTGGTTGCAAAACCTTGGCATATC
The DNA here is from genome assembly GCA_949987735.1 of Leucophora obtusa. Taxonomy (NCBI): domain Eukaryota; kingdom Metazoa; phylum Arthropoda; class Insecta; order Diptera; family Anthomyiidae; genus Leucophora; species Leucophora obtusa. The sequence continues at coordinate 136,723,915 of OX465299.1, forward strand.
ACTCTAAGCCAATTATTTGCCAGTAAAACAAATACTGGTAAAACGCTTTTTGCAAATGCTGGCAAAACCTCCCAAATGAGTGTTCTGCCAGTCATTTATTTTTAACACCGCGGTTACCCAGTGGTATGCCAGTGCTTGATTTTTTGTACCACTGGCGATTTCTGACTGGGTAGTTTCAGATTTCTGGCCGAAGGGGCTCTTTTCCCTTTTTTGGGCTTCCCCGTAAAAATTCAAAATACTTTGTGTCAGTACAAAATCAAGTACTAAACTGCGCGGATTGCGCTATGTCTTTAATGGGACCATTTGCCCCTTTGAGCCCCGTTTTTATTATGTTCTTATTGGATTTTCCAAACTAAGTTTCTTTAGTGAATTAACTAACTCCCAGGAAATTAATACATAGTTTTAATTTCAGAATCCTAGCCAAAAACAGCTGCCTTGTTAAAATCAGCCAGCCAGTCATGTTACATTTTTATATATAAAGAAGATATATATATAACATTACAGTTATAACTGCATCTATACCTATAACTCAAACTTTCTTGCTTCCTTCCCTGTTCCATTCCATTGTTGCACTTGTCTTATGTTTCCATCCCATTTGTTCCTCATTCCCTTTGACTTCGTTCCACTTGTCTCGTGTTTCAATTTCACTCGTTTCCCATTCCATTCTATTTCGTTTCCAAATTTTAGTGTTCCAATCACCAACGTTCCTTTAATTTCAGCTTTCTAGCAAAAGAGGTTTGAGCAGGTCGTTATGGGAGAAACTTCTCTCCTTTTATACCCATTTTGCCACGTTTCCAAGAAAATTCCAAAAACTACCTTACCTGTATATTAGCACATACTCCATGTAATACATATTTAAAATTTCAGATTTCTAGCCAGGAGATTCGATTAAGGGGAAGATATTTCCCCTTTTTGCCCTCACCTTAGGCCAAAGGTTATTCTACTCCCGAGGAATAACCTTCATACTAAACTTCAAATTCCCAGTTGCAACGATTTGGGCGTGTCTTCAAGGGGAAGGATTTCTCTCCTTCTTGCATAACTCCAGCGATTTAGGCAGGCCGTTAAGGGGGACATTTTCCTCTAAGTAAGGTAAGGTTAGTACATACTCAAATTTAAAATTGCTAACAAAAAGCTTTTGGAAAGGTCTTTAAGAGGACGATTTAGCCTTATTATTTGCTAATGTCTACAGGGGAGGAGAAACCTACATACAAAATTTCATCTTTCTATTTCCAACGGTTTGGATAGGCCTTTAGGGTTGAGACTTTTCCCATTTTTGCCCCTCCACGTAGGAATTTCCAAAATCTCGGCTTAGTGGAAATCCATGCGGCAGGCGGCACCTATATACCATAATTTAATGGTGTATTTTTATCAAGGTCCCATTGTTTTATTAGAGAAAATATTCAAAATAATTATGTTTAAGTATTTTTTGTTCCAAAAGAAATTACCAAATCTGCAGATTTGATACCACAGATTTCAAATAAAAACTTTTTTAAAACATTTTTGCCATCTTTCAGGCAATTTGTGAATTCCACGCCAATAAAACTATTCGTCTTTTGAAGCAAACCAATTAGTCACCCAATTTTTGACTTCCTCGTAGGAAACGAAGTACTGCTCAGCCAATGCGTGTCCCATCGATGAAAACAAATAGTAGTCGGAAGGAGCCAAGTCTGGTGAATACAGCGGGTGGGGTAGCAGCTCCCAACCTAATACTTTGATTGTATCCTGAACCGGTTTTGCTCTGTGTGCACGTGCATTGTCATGTTGCGAAATTACCTTGCCGTGTCTTGTGACCTATTCTGGTCGTTTGTCGATCAATGCATGGTTCAAATTGATCATTTGTTGTCGGTAGCGATCTGTATTAACGGTTTCACCAGGTTTTAGGAGATTGTGGTACACCACACCTTTGTGGTCCCACCAGACACACAGCATTGTCTTCCTGCCGAATCGATCTAGTTTTGCAGCCGAAGTTGATGGTTGTCCCATATTAACCAATGATTTTTTCCGTTTAGTATTCTAAAAATAAATCCATTTTTAATCGCCAGTAACAATTGGATGCAACACTGATTTTCAATCGTGTCTTTGAAGCAAAATTTAACAAGTGGTTTTTCGGTTTTCCATCTGTATGTCATTCAATTCATGTGGCACCCATTTCCAGACTTTTGGATCTTTCCCATAGGTCAGAAAGTATTTGTTGTGCAACATTTAACATTTCTGCCATTTGTTTCTGACTCAAAGTGTCATCTTCATCCAATATTGATTGCATTTCGGCGTCTTCAAACTTTTTTGGTGGTTTTCCACATTCTTCATTTCTCACATCAAAATCTTTATCTCTGAACCGTCGAAACCATCTTTTGCATGTTGCTTCTGACAGAGAATGATATGCCTCGACAAGCATGCGATACACTTTTCTTCAAATCAAAACAAAAAATTAATGCTTACCGTAAATCATAATTTTCTGGTACAAAATTCGCCTTCTTTAACACGATTAAAAAATATGATGTTGTTTCCCTGCAAAAAGAGAACATCTACTTTTTAATGCATGACTTTTTTCTCTACATTCAAAATAAGATAATGCAAAAATAAAACAAATACAACAACACATAGCGACATGACGCACAAGCATAGTTTTCTACTGAAAAATTGTTAAATTTACAGCAGTATCGGATCTTTCCTATGTCAGCTCCAGAAAAAACACAACTCAAAAATAAAAGTAGTTCAAATTTGGCATTTCCATCAATGAATTTAACACGTGCGTGTGATATGAAAGATCCGATACTGTTGTAAATTTAACAATTTTTCAGTAGAAAACTATGCTTGTGCGTCATGTCGCTATGTGTTGTTGTATTTGTTTTGTTTGGCGACATGGACATTCGACTTTGGCTGCACAGAACCAAATTTGTTCATAAATAGTATGAATAGCTTTAATGATTTTCGTTCATAATATGTATGAACAAATTCATTCAATGTATGAACTTAAATTCATATTTTGTAATTAAAAAATATCAAGTCGTTTTGAAAACAAAAGAAAAAATGACAACATATATTTCTTTAATTTTAAAATAATAAAAAAGCAAAATGCAGCAAAATTATCGGCAAATAAATTGTACGTGGATGAACTGGTAAAGTCCTTATTGCGGTTTGTAAATTTTTACGCGTTATATACATACAAAAATATTTGCAAAAAAATAAAAGATTTGTGCAGTAAATACGGCCTAACGTAGATGCAACACTGACCTCTTTTAATGGCGTTAAAGCAGCACTTTGGATATGCAAAATCATCTATCAACGCACAGTGGTTTGAAACAAAAAAAAGTGGTAATAAATCTGTATCTTCTAAACTATAAGTCCGATTGCATCAGTATGTATGAGATAACTGTTAAGGAGGACCCAGACTTTCTGAATTTTGGATTCATGGTTACCCTGTATTATCAAAGGGTGACTTATAGGGCGTCAAAGTAGACCACCTCAAAAGTAAAATAGCTTTTGGACCGTATAGCTCTTTCATGTTTGAAATTTTATATTTTGGAATGAGCTTGGAGAAACGAAGAAAAAACATGCTTACTTTACTATAATAACTGTTATGGGTTTTAAGATATTTCATTTCAAAAATAAAAAAACTCATTTTTCTCTTCGACTTTTTTCAGTTTTTGGCCGATTGTGAATTCGATTTTATAACGATAATTTTCTGACATATAGGCAAGAGTTTAAGAAATAAAACTGTGAAAACCTTTTTTAAGTATCTGGAACCATTTAGTGTTGAGAAATTTCCAAAGTCAAACATTTTTCGCTGATCGAAAAAATTGCATTTTTTTCTCAAAAAGATGCTATCAATTTTTTACTTTTTACTGAGAAGTTATTTAATAAAAGTTAATGTTTTATTCTATATTCGTAGAGAATAGGGTTCTAAGATGCTTTTAATCCAAATTTTAAGTCGGTACAACATTCACCCTACGTACAGCATTGACCGAAATTGGTCTAATTTTTATGAGAATTTTTGAGTTTTCGATCATATAACAAAAAAGTCACGCCGATTTTGATATATTCCGAAACACAGTTATATATCGCCATATATTCTGTTTAGATTTCAAAAATAAAAAGTAGCGCCAATTCATAAACGAATCCAGAAAACATGATTTTATAAAAATGGCAAATTTCCGTACACCATAATTTTAATTGCAAAAAGGATAGTTCTGTTTATTTTTTTAAAATTATTTTAATTGTTTTACATGAACAATAAAATAGTCTTTATTGGTGCAAAAAATCATTCCCGTACCTTGTATAGTTTTTACGATATTGAAAGTCAAATTTCAAAGATGATTTTGTTAAAAATACACTTTTTAGTTTTTTCGTAGATTTTTCCCAGAAGTGTTTAAGGTTTTTTTGAATGTTACTTAAAAATTAACAGTGCAATAAACTAGACATGTTTTCCTTTTCACTGATGTATAAAACGTATATAAAAAGTATTGAGAACAGGTAAAATTATTGCATTTAAAACACACACCTCAGGTCAAAAAATAGAACCACATGCAAATATTGTGCAAACATTCAGTTTCTTGTTTTTTAGTTTTTTCGTAGATTTTTCCCAGAAGTGTTTAAGTTTTTTTGAATGTTACTTAAAAATTAGCACTACAATAAATTAGACATATTTCCCTTTCCATTGATGAATTAAACGTATATAAAAAATATTGGTAAGAGGTACAATTATTGCATTTATTATTTTTCCATTAGCAATATTTACATTTTTTAATAAATTAAATACCAAAAATTTGGTATAAAATAGTCCTAAGTGTCAAAAGTTAACATATTTTTAATTTCTTTGGCTTCGGACTCATCTTCTAAACTTATTTTTGGCAGACATTTCGTTCTAATAGAATAAATGACTGGATCTGAAGATATAAGTAAGTGGTGCATTAGATCAGAATTTTGGGCAGTTTTTAAATGTTTTCGTGTGTTAAATTTCCAAAAGCTGTTTCTAGCTTCCTGCGCTTCTTCTGTTAGCTCTCCTAAAGGCAGGAAACTATTTTCTATTATTGTTTTTTCATGGGATAATATTTTCATTTTCAGTTTCATTAGCAAAAATATGGAAGTTATTAGAATTTATACGTTTTTTGCTATTAATCACCGCTAACAATATTTTAAAACGTTTGATTAAAGTTTCGTCGAGACCTGTCATTTCAGGTGTTGTCTCAGGATCTTCGAAAAAACGCCTGGCTGTGTTTCCATCATTAGAGCTTCGATAACCGTGAAGAGGTTTATGTACAATTAGACACAACTGTTGCTTAAATGCAATTCGTTTCTTTTCCTCCGATCGCATGTTTTGCAAATCTGTGTTAGTTTTTACACTTTTATTTTCATTTCCTGGAATTTTCCGATGTTTTATATCATATGCTAAATGTAAACAATATTCCATAAATCGTATCCTTGCATGAAGAGGAGATATTCCAAATTTCAAAGCTTCTTCATTAACGACAGTTTCATTGACTATTTCGTGAAATTCTGAGCTTTTATTTGCGCATATATTTCCCTTCCAGGTCGATGCGGTATCTGTGACGGCATTGGATACATCAATTTATTTCCACGTACAAAGCAGATAAGTTGAAAATTTCTAACTCTATTTTCTCCACTATGTTTTTACTTAGAACCTTGTGTTAAATTTGTCCATAAGTGTTCGTAATTCTTATTTAATGCGGAGGAAGTTGATGGAGAAGTGTCTTCCTTAAATAACCGCATTCTGAGCGGTACCAAAGATGTCATAAAAACACTTGAATAATCAACTTCTTCATTGTTGTTCCATCGCAGCCCCTGTTTTATCTAGTAATTGGGAAAGTTCAACACTGCCACTTTTAGAGTTTACTTCTACTGGTGATGGCACAATTTTGTTTTCCGTTTCTTTAATTGACTGACTGTTTAGTAAAATATCGTATCCTTTTTCCTGGAGTGCTTTTCTCAAAATACCATACTTGCTTCTCGATAATCCTAAGCTTAGTATTAGAGCTAACGCATCTTCTTCTGTGAAAGATTTTGATGATTTTAGAGTTGAAATACTTTGCACCATACGATTCAATCGCTCGGGAGATGCTGTTGGTAATACGTCTACAATTTTTCCAGCTTTTTTTTTGGTTGTGTTTGTATTAAAACTGCTTTGAAGAAATCCTTTATTTCGTTAGAATAAAAATTTTTAACGACTCCTTCTTGTCTTATTTTCTTTGCCTTTTGTTGAACATTTTCGTAATCCTTTTTTGGCCGACCTAATTTCTTTCCGCCGATCTCTACATTGAGCTCCATATTTAACCAACCATTATATTTCTCCTTAAACCGTGTCTTTGACATCTTAGCTTCGTATTTCTTTTCATAACTTTTATAAAATTTTTCAATTTTGATATTTCCCTCAGATGTAATAGGTGAAAATTTAGTCACGTATTAACAGGTAAAAATTTAGTCACGTATTAAGCTATTTTTAACAAAAGGGTTGCGCAAAATATCCTGAGTTATTTATATTAAAGGCATTCATTTAAAGTACTTACGCCTCGTATACTGTGTATATGTTGTAAGCAGAGACCCAAAATAACTGTTATATTTCTTAAAAAGTCACCACCCAAATTTATTTAATTATAATATTTCAATAATGCACTATATTTTATAAACCATATTGCACAAAAAAATCACAAAGTTTGGCAAAGATTTTAATTTTTTCAATTTTTATATTTTACTCTATAAATTTCTGTTGTTTTTTGATTTTTATTTTAAAACTTTTAATAAAAGTTACAGAATGATTTTTTTAAAAAAATTAAACACTAACTTTTTTATTTGATAATAAAATAAAAATTAAAAACTGACTGAAATTGAATGCCGGAAGTTGCTGGAATATACATATTTACTCACTTTAAATCACTGTTCAATCTTGTATTAACACTAGTTGATATCACCAGGATATTATAATTTTTGAAGTCATTGGTTCTATGGCTTTTGATTTATATTCTTAATTGTTATTTTTTGATAAAGAAAAAAAATCACAAAATAACTTTTATTATTTTTGAAAAAATAAAAATCATGTTTGGATTGTTTTTGTTTGAATTAGAAATAAAAATCAAACAGAGCAAATAAACAGAAAATTAAAAATATTCAAACAAGAAATAATTGTAAAACAATCAGTTTTTTGAATAAAAGTTATAACTGTTACGTCCCTGGTTGTAAGTTTATTCGATTAATGTCAAAACTAGTTTACGAGCCCTCGTAAATATACGCTTATATTTTCATGTGTAAACTTTTTCGTATCTATACCAAGGTTGGCAACCGAAACGAATAACGGTATAGGTATCGGTATTGGTGTCGATTTTTTATTTGTTTCGGTATCGGTATCGGTAACGGTATTTTAATCATATCGGTATCGGTATAACCGATACCGAAACATTAATACCGGTATATACCGGTATTATTGAAAAAATTTACAAAAATATAAAAAAACGTTCTTAATTATAAAAAACTCAATTTTATTAAATTTTTATAAAGGATAACTATAGTTTATGGAAATGTTTTTATAATATGAACAAAAAACAATAAGCCCTGGTTTATGTATTACGAAAATACTCTAAACGAAAGCAAAGTAACGAAAATTTGTTTTTGTTTCCCATGTATTTTTGACGAAAGTGATTGTCAATTTCTTTCGTTTATAGTGTATTTAGACTGGGCAAAAACTAGTAGTTTTAGGCGATTTTTAGTTTTCGAGCCGAAAACTACAAAATTAATATAGTTTTTCCATACATTTTTCATACAAACTGAAAACCAGATTCCACCTGGTTTTTGCCAAAAACCAAGTAAAAATATCTGAAATGTGCATTTTTTATATACCCGTTATCATTTATAATTAATTTTCGATACACCATGTTACAACGAATATAGGAGTAAAGCAAGTGTCAAAAAAATATTTTTTAATTTTTTAAGAATATTTCTAGTTTAGTTTGAAATTGTGTGTTGTTATTCATTTTTAAATGTATTAAAATTTTTTCTACATTAATTTAACAATAAAAAAAGAATGAAAAGTGTGTAGTAAAAAAGTGTTGTGACAAAGAAAAACAAAATAATCAGTGTAAATGACTTGGCTTTCGTAATTTAGTTTTGTATAAAAACCAGCTGGTTTTTGCTTGGTCTAAATTCAGTATTAGACTATTTTCGTAATAGATAAACAGGCCCTTAGTTATTAAAAATTTCTAAGTGTTTTATTTTTTAAACACAAACATTGTTTTAAATCTATTAGGAACACAAGTTGATTCACTACAAATATTTTATATTTGTATTGCGATCATATAATAAAATAAAAACAAAAAGGTTTATAAAATTAATAAAAGGATTCTCTAAAAGAAACTGTAAATTCAATTAAAGGTTTAAGAAACCAGTTTATATATTTAATTTTATTTACAAATTAGTAAATTTGTGGCCCTTTGTTCCTAATGGAACCATAGGGCATAATATATATATATATATATTAGGCCGGGTCGATTTGTGGGGAGGCAAAAAAATCGCCCATGGCTCAGGGAAAATCGTATTCTAGGGATCAAAATAAGAAACTTTGCTGAAGGAACCATATCTCTAAAACGAATTCTACTACCCCCAACTGTTGACTTTTGTCCCGTAGGGTCAAGTTTTGAAAAATCACACTTTGACCCATTTAGAGTGCCCCAATCGAGTCCAAATGTATGACCGACCCCCACTAACTTTGGAGGGCCGATCCACCCATGCCAGTGGCACACCCCCTGGAACTCCCCTAGGGGGTTCCCCATACAAACATTTTAAAAAATCACCATTTTTGGCACTTTATTTTATTATTTTTTATTTATTTTATTTATTTTTATTATTTTATTTATTTTTTCTCCTTAGAAATTTATTTAGTCAGAACATATGAAAATGAAAAAATTAATTTAACTTAGTAATAGAAAATAAAAAATAAAAAATTACTGTTTGAAGTCGTTTTTGCTTTCAAGTCTGGGCAATTTCGCACGGCTCTCTAATGTCGTCGCCATAACAGCCTCTACATTTTCCGGTATAACTAGTTTGGAAACGCTAGCTAGCAATTGAACGTGTCGTTCTGTTTCTTGTATGTGTGATGGAATTTTTGGATCATTAAACGGTGGATCATCTTGATTTAAATATTCTTTCAAAGTATCGTATGGAATGCTTCGCGTGAATGGTGGTTCAAATACGTCATTTATGTCATTCATATTGATCATTTCCGTGTAACTAGTGCAATAAAAGTTTATATCTGGTTTTTTATAAGCTCTAAGTCCCGTTGGGTTGTCAACATCGGTTCGATAGCGTAGAATTATCTTGATAGCACAGTCGCGGTTTTCTTTGCTATCATCAAACAACATTGATAACAAGATATTTTCCGAATGCGCATAATATGAATTATCTGTAATTACTTTATTGACAATTTTGCGTAAACGAGGTTCTAGAAATCTTGACCAACTAATGAATTTGAAAAATAATCTACTACCGTACACGACAGAGCTGTAATACTTGATATTGAAGTACAGTGGCACATAACATGTAATTATAAATTCAACCAGTATTCTTAAATTTGCATCTGGATTTTCCGTTGTCACATATAATCGTAATAGTCTAGCGGCCTTGGTGAGCCACCGAGAATGTACAATTTTCCCTGGTTTGATGTTTGCCAGATCCACTGAAACCACGCCGCTAGAAATTGCATGGGCCATGTCGTATAAGTACTTGGAATCGGTGGAAAATTCAATTGTTTCTGGAGCAGGGGGCATATTTTTCAACTCAATTTTCTGAAAGCCGTCCACCACCTGAAAATATATAAAAATAAAACAATTAAAAACGGTTGACAATTATAATAAATGAGTGATAGCAATAACTTACCGGAAGAGTTTCACAAGTTTCGATTTGACGGCTCAATTTTCCGGTTGCCGATCTTGGTCCAGTGCTGGTTGATTTATCCAAAGCTTCAAACAAATGCCGAAACTGAAGTTCGTTGAAGTGTAGAAGGCAAACGAACCAATGCAATGGTCTTTTTAACAGCAATTCGAATCGTCGTATAATTCCACCGTTTGGGCCAGTGTTTGTTGGCTCACCGTCAGTGCATATGCCAATTAATGCATCCAGTGATATATTTTTATCGCTGAAAAAATCATTTAATTTGGTTGTTTTGTATTCAGCGGTTTCATGTTCCAGTCTTACGTAACCAATCAATTCAGAATTCGGTTCTCTCAAAATAACAAGATGAGGTTCTTTTACCATTCTAGTATGATACTTCTCATCAATTGTATCTCTCGTTAAAGTATCATCTTTTCTGCCATCGAATGAAAATGCTAACAAATTGGTATCATCTAACCGTTTGCGAAGCACTTCTTGTCTGCATTTCTCTTTTTCTCGGCGAACTTTCGATTTATCCATGATGAGAGGTTTGCCATGGATATCTTTCATTTTAAAATCTTGGAAAAGAGCTGTTCCCATTGCTGATGCTACTCTATCAGGCACGCCAAATCTGTCACATACCAAGGCAAAGTTAAAACAATCGTATCTATGTGTGTATTGTGAACTTGTGCTTATATCCAAATCTTCTTGAACCGGTAGCGGTGCGTATGTTGAATCATCGGGATCTTGGTATCTTGGCATTGATGACATAGACGTTGCTCCTTGCTCTTCAATTTCCATCGCAAATCCATCCATTGTTAGACTTCTCTGATTATGTTGATCGTGCATAAACTCTTTGAGGCGTTCGGGAACCAAACCGCATGCACATGGAGCTGCCTTCAAATCGCATTTACATGTTCCAATGAAAAAAATTGTTTCCAGAGATTTTACATACTCTGTAAATTGTTGGGGTTTGTTTCTTCCTTGATTTGCTCTTGATATTTGTCAAGCAATCTATTCAATTTATTACATACACTTTTTTTCAGCATTATTTCCATACCAAGTTTTTCCCAAATTCCAATCAACTTATCTTGTACTTGAATAGTGAATGCTTTATAGGACAACTTTTTTTGTTCGCTCAAGTAAAAATAATATCTCAAGATATCCAGATGGGTTGGTAAATTAAAATCAGTCAAATCAGTAGACACACCAAAAACAGTAACATCATGCCTGGGTATATGACTCATTGGGTTTTCGATAGTTGTTGATGTTGTTATTGCTTCATTTGCGGTGTAGAGGATGGTGGATTCATTGTAAACTTCTTGATTTGGAATGATTTTTTTTTAAATATTTTTTTATCTCAAATTAGCACTTCACACTTCGAGTTCTTCACAACGACACAACGACTTAATGCATTCACAAAAACTGTTGCGTTATATATGGTCTAGGAGACGAGGTAATAAAAATGAAATGGTAATTTCAATTCTACCTGTAACCGATTTTGTTGCCAAAACTGCACATAAAGTATTTACATGTAAATTAAACGTTAATCTGACTACAAATTCTGTTAAGCAAGTGCGCCTTTTATTACTTCTGGAAAATCCTTTATGATAATTTTATGCTCTACCTGTAACCGATTTTGTTGTCAAAACTGCCCATAAAGTACTTACATGTAAATTAAATGTTAATCTGACCACAAATTCTGTTAAGCAAGTGCGCCTTTTATTACTTCTGGAAAATCCTTTATGATAATTTTATGCTCAATTCTACCTGTAACCGATTTAGCTTAAGTAAGTTTACGACATGCAGCTGTGTCTTGTGGTGGCTTAAAAAACCCACACAACCTATTTTACGACCTGCAACAGAACGACACGTTCAATTGCTAGCTAGCGTTTCCAAACGAGTTATACCGGAAAATGTAGAGGCTGTTATGGTGACGACATTAGAGAGCCGTGCGAAATTGCCCAGACTTGAAAGCAAAAAAGACTTCAAACAGTAATTTTTTTTATTTTCTTTTCTATTACTAAGTTAAATTAATTTTTTCATTTACATATGTTCTGACTAAATAAATTTCTAAAGAGAAAAAATAAATAAAATAATAAAAATAAATAAAATAAATAAAAAATAATAAAATAAAGTGCCAAAAATGGTGATTTTTTAAAATGTTTGTATGGGGAACCCCCCAGGGGAGTTCCAGGGGGTGTGCCACTGGCATGGGTGGATCCGCCCTCCAAAGTTAGTGGGGGTCGGTCATACATTTGGACTCGATTGGGGCACTCAAAATGGGTCAAAGTGGGATTTTTCAAAACTTGACCCCCCCAACTGTTGACTTTTGTCCCGTAGGGTCAAGTTTTGAAAAATCCCACTTTGACCCATTTAGAGTGCCCCAATCGAGTCCAAATGAATGGTTGAATATTGTCAAAAATAAAATTATTTTGTATTGTTTTGTTTGTTTTTTTATTTTCTGTTTTATTTGTTTTTCAATGATACAAATTTAAAAAATTCTGTGTTTAATTAATGAAAATATCAAAAAAGTGGCTAAATGCAAAATTGAAATGTGAATAGTCTTAAAAGGTGCGTTCATTCAAATAAACAGGTAAAGTTACAAATATACGCGAGTACAAAAATGCACGGTTTACGAGGGCATAAATGTAGTTAGATGAATACCACTATTATACTTTCAAATATGCACCTGTAAAATATTTGTCTCATGTTGAAAAATGTTTTGTTTTTACCTGGGGTGTATGTTTTGAATGCAATAATTGTACCTGTCCCAAAATGAAAAATATTTTTTTTTTACCTGGAGTGTATGTTTTGAATGCAATAATTGTACCTGTTACCAATATTTTTTATATACATTTAGTTCATCAATGGAAAGGGAAATATGTCTAATTTATTGTAGTGTTAATTTTTTAGTTATATTCAAACAAACCTTAAACACTTCTGTGAAAAATCTACGAAAAAACTAAAAAACAAGAAAGTGAATGAATGTTATTTTTAGTTTGACTCTAGATCATAAATTAATATCACTTTCTGTTTAAATTATTTTCAAATCAAAGAAATATGATACAAAGTAAATTACAAAGATTTTTACAAGTAAATTACAAAGAATAAAAATATATTCAGCAATACAGAATACGTATTTTCGGCTTTCGCTATAAAGCCGTCATCAGTGTATTTCGTCTTGTATGCTTGTACTTATGTGACCGCTGAAAGAAAATCCAATTTCGTATCAACAACTCAACTTAGACTAACATCAACGAAATTTAACAATGCTATTTTTATCCCTTGTTATTATTACTCTATTTAGCTTTGAACCTTAATTCTTAAGATATCTCAGCTGATTCTATTCAACTCTGTGTATGATAACCAGAGAAGACAGAGAAAAGCAAATTTCGATATGTTTAAAACAAAAAAATGTTGTAAAAAAAGCAAAAAAAAAGCAAAAGACAAAAAACTTGCAAAAACAACAGTTTTCAAAAAAAAAAAAAATAATTCAAAGTTAAGAGAAAAAATATTTTTTGTGAGCAAAAAAAGAATTTTTGGGCAAAAAGTTTTAAAAAAAGCAATTTAAAGCTCAAAAATCTGAAGAAAAAGCTATTTTAAAGCTAAAACACGAAAAATCCAAAAAAGCAAAAACAAGCAAATATGAGTAAAACAAGCAATAAAAAGCATAAAAAGCAAAAACTGCAATTTTGTCTTCTCTGATGATAACCACAGATTTTTGAATTACAACGAACCGTTAAAATTAAATTTAAATGTATATTATTTAATATTAGCCCACACAAGACGAAATACACTGATGATGGCTTTGTAGCGAAAGCCGAAAATACGTATTCTGTATTGCTGGTCTTATCGAATTCTTTCAAATATATTTTTATTCTTTGTAATTTACTTGTAAAAATTGTATCATCTTTCTTTGATTTGAAAATAATTTAAACAGAAAGTGATATTAATTTATGATCTACAGTCAAACTAAAAATAACATTCATTTACTTAAAAATAAGAGATCAACTAAATATTCCCCCATTCAAGAAAGTGAATACTCGTATTTGCACAATATTTGCATGTGGTTCTATTTTTTGACCTGAGGTGTGTGTTTTAAATGCAATAATTTTACTTGTTATCAATACTTTTTATATACGTTTAATACATCAATGAAAAGGAAAACATGTCTAGTTTATTGCACTGTTAATTTTTAAGTAACATTCAAAAAAACCTTAAACACTTCTGGGAAAAATCTACGAAAAAACTAAAAAGTGTATTTTTTACAAAATCATTTTTGAAAGTTGACTTTCAATATCGTAAAACCTATCCAAGGCACGTGAATGATTTTTTGCACGAATAAAGACTATTTTATTGTTCATGTAAAACAATTAAAATAATTTAAAAAAAAAATAATCCGAACTATCCTTTTTTTGCAATTAAAATTATGGTGTATGGAAATTTGCCATTTTTTATAAAATCATATTTTCTGGATTCGTTTATGAATTGGCACTACTTTTTATTTTTGAAATCTAAACAGAATATATGGCGATATATAACTGTATTTCAGAAAGTATCAAAATCTATTTGTTATATGATCGAAAACTCAAAAATTCTCATAAAAAGTAGACCAATTTCGGTTAATGCTGTACGGAGGGTGAATGTTGTACCGATTTCAAATTTGGATTAAAAGCATCTTAGAACCCCATTCTCTACGAATATATAATAAAACATTAACTTTTATTAAATAACTTCTCAATAAAAAGTGAAAAATTGGTTTGCAATTTTTTCGATCAGAGAAAAATGTTTGACTTTGGAAATTTCTCAACACTAAATGGTTCGAGATACTTAAGAAAGCTTTTCACAGTTTTATTTATTAAACTGGCTATATGACAGTATTTTTTAAAAAATTATTGTCATAATATCGAATTTACAATCGGCCAAAAACTAAAAAGTCGAAGAGAAAAATGAGTTTTTTTTATTTTTGAAAAGAAATATCTTAAAACCCATAACAGTTATTATAGTAAAGTTTCTCCAAGCTCATTCCAAAATATAAAATTTCAACCATATTGGGCAATAATTGAAAGAGCTACACGGTCCAAAAGCTATATTACTTTTAAGGTGGTCTACTTTGACGCCCTATAAGTCATCCTGTAACCATGAATCCAAAATTCAGAAAGTCTGGGCCCTCCTTAACAATTATCTCATACATACTGATGCAATCGGACCTATAGTTTAGAAGATACAGATTTATTTCCACTTTTTTTTTGTTTCAAACCACTTTGCAACGTCTCTAAGCTTCAAGTCGTATTGTACTTCGGTGCTTTTCGATTAATCCTATTGCTTGAGTGACTCCCAATGATTTTGCAAGTTCTTCTTGAGTTTGACAATAATCTTCATCGAGTAATGGCTCCAATTCATCATCTAAGAATTTTTTTGGCTTAACTGGGCGGTATTTGCCATCTTCTGAACCACACAAACCATCTCTCGCGCGTTGAAGTGGATGAAATATATGCAGGATAAGCTGCATGGAGCCATCAACGTGCTTTAGCTGCACTTTTTTTTGCCAAAATCCCATATAAGTTATTAAAGACACAAACCATGTATAAAAGTTTCGGCATCTATTACGAATCACTCATTTTAATGTCAAACGTCCCACACGGTCCATTTTTGTTTAAAAATAAACCAAGTATTTCGTGAGCGTGATTCAAATTCAAATCAATCATATGAGCGTGAGTGAGCGTGATTATAAAAAAATTGTTCGTGCGTGAGTCGTACGTGATTACTATTTTTCGGTCGTGAGCGTGCGTGAACCTGAGTCAAAATTCACTCACGCGCCCATCTCTAATTTTAATTCTTTTGTTTAATTTAACAAATCTAAATTTAAGTAAGTAAGCACTCTAAAAGAGCAAAAATTCTATCCGTTTTGCTCTATCTACATTAGTTTTCGAGATATGGGCCATTTCACGGAGTGGAAAATTTTTATTAGAAATTCCTGAGGGTCCAACGTCCCACCGTGGTCCATTTCTGGATAGAGATAACCCCCTTCGTTGGGGTATTATGGGGTTAGGGGTAGTCGAAATTTTAATATAAGCCATTTTAAAAAATCGGGAGGGAAAGAAATAGCGCCATATAAAAAATATATTTTAACAATAAATTTTGTAAAATTTAACGAATGGGTTCGTAGAAATTAGTTATAAATAGTTTTGAAAATTAACGCTCAAAACTAGTTAAAGTACTGAGGATTTTTAGTATAGTGTTAAATGAAGATAATTAAAATCTTTGTTTAAATCAGTGTTTCAACTAAAAATGTGTTAAAATTTGTCAAATCGATTTGAAACCCGGTTGACAGATTTTTCTACTGACTTATTATCTTAAGTGAACTATGTGCCCACTGGATTTCACATAAATAAAAAACTTTTCAAATTAAAGCTCGAGTTTAGAATATAGACACGGCTGACGAAACTTGGATTTATTTATATGAACCAGAAATTAAGCAACAGTCAACAGAGTGGGTATTTAAAGATAAACCAAGTCCAACATAAGATGTTCAGAGTATTTCTAACAGAATCAAAGCGTTGTTTTTTAAAGTATAACGGGTCATGTTACATAATAGAATTAGAGCAACCATATGTTTCCTGAAAGTCATAGGGGAAATAAGAAAAAAAATAACCCATATTTTCGAATCATACTACAACGACAATGCGAGTACTCATAAGTCTGCTTCAGCAATTTATTACTTAACGAACAACGTTATGACCCATTACCTATATTACCTATATAGAAGAATCAATCAATAAGCTTAAGATATACGTTTCGGAGATACCAAGTTCAAGGTGAAATAGCTTCGAAAATAGTTTTTAAGGATGCAAGAGTGTATAGATCATAATGGCATATATATATCTTGAATAATTTAAGTTAAAAAATGTAGAAAAAGAAGAAGAAAATTGTTTTATTTCTATGGTTTTGTAAAAATTTTCGGTATGACCTGTGTACTTCCATGTTCTCCAAGACAACATTCCCAAGAATTTTTTTCAAGCGGTTCTTAAGCACCAAATTTCATTAAAATATCTTCGTATTTGCGACCTGCAACATGTAAACAAGCCAATTTTGGGGGGACCCTTATGTGGGCACTAGGTTTAAACATGGACCGATTTTAACCAAAATCATCCTTGGGCCGAAGTAAGTCGGTGTACCAAATTTCATCAAAATAACTTAATATTTGCGACCTTTAGAGTGCGCACAAGAATGCATGGACAGACAGACAGACGGACATCGTTTAATCGAAATAAAAAGTTATTTTGAGCCGATCGGTATACTATAAGGTGGGTCTATTTGTTGGTGTTACAAACATCAGCACAAACTTATTATATCCTCTCCACATAGTGGTTCAGGGTATAAAAATAAGCACAAACTAGTTTTGTATGAAAACTTGGCAGTTTTTACTCACTCACTGCAAGATACTTAAAGCTTTTTGAATAGAAAACCACTTTAAGAGTTTACTTCTACTGAACAAATCTGACAAGCTTTTAATTTTGAAGAGCCTGAAGATTCGCCAAAATAAAAGACTGAGTGAGGTTCGAAGGCATGCGTCTTCAATAAATCTCAGAGTGCTTTGAATCATCCTGAACAATCACTTTTTAAACCAATACAGTGAACATAATAAAAAATCAAAGAAATATATTTATTTTTTCATTAAACGATTAATAGCCGATTTTGTCGGTTTACCGACCCGAATAATTCAATTTAAGTGAATTTTCGAATAATGGCTTAACCGATTAACAGCCTAGGTCGAATAATTGGAAACACTAATACAAAGGAATTAGATGTTATTATTAAATAATATTCTAGAAGATAGATTGACTGAAACAAAAAATATTAGCCAGTGAATCATTTTTTTTTCTACCATCTCGATATGTGCATTTCACTTGACCAAGGAATGCATTTAAAAGAAATTTGGTTGGTAAGTAATTTGATTCTATTTTTTCTGTTCATTTATATGATGTTTTGCAAATATTTATCGCCATTTTAATTTTTTCTGCCATAAGATGTGATGAATGTTTGACGCTTTTAATTTTTAAAGAGTTGTTATCACTGCCTAGAGGTGATGAGAAACAAAAAAAGTCGAAGGTACAATGTAATATAAACAACTTGCTTCAGAGCTTTAGATATCTTTCGATTAAACTGGAATCAAATGAGCATTGAAAATAAAATAAGATACCTTTGTGCAAGGATACTCGAAACGTTCGTATCAATATCCTTCATACAGCAAGACTATAGAGCTGAGTACAGCACAACAAAAACTAAAAAAAAAAGAAATAAATATAGAAGAATTCTCAGAAGAGTTTGAAAGTTTTCTAATTATGTGAAACTGTTCTATAGATGCTAGGTAAAAATAATGTTCATTACATGCTACGTTCCACTACTTACATAATACTACCTGATACATATATACCAGGGGTCAAACACTTTTAAGTGTGAACAGGCAAAGCAACAATTAAAATGTTTTAAACTTAACAACCGTTGCAAGTATGAAAAGCAAAAATAAAGTAAATGAATTAGAAAAAATACCATTGTTTTATAAATTCAAATTAAGCATAGACAAGGGAGAGAAACGTAGGGTAGCCAAAGCCATTGAGTAAATTAGAGGTATTAAAAATTGTGCGTAAGACTTGCGACGCATTAAATGTAATAAAACCAATAAAACCCAAACACTGTTTGAATAATAATTATTCATAGAAATATGTAACAGCAAAGTATGTTTCAGTGTAACGCACTTCTTGGAATTTAAATAAAAAAATTATAAAATAAAAACCAAATTATATTTAATTATTTTCTTTGAAATGAAAAAGTATCATTTTCAATTAGAAAAATGTGTTTAGCTTCTTTGAGGATTGTTTTGGTGTAAAGTAACCCCTAAGAATTTTAAAAACTAAATACATTCACAAGATATTTTCCGTTACCGATTAAAGTTTATTTAAAAATTATACTATATTTACACTTAGCCAAAAACTATAACTTTTTGGAAACTACTTGTGTTTATCTGACAAATTCCATACAAATGTTTAATCAAAAACTAGAGGTTTTTAAAAACTTCTAGTTTTTCGTTGTAGTGAAAATTGGGTTTAATATTTTAATATACAGTGGTGGCCACGAATTTAACACAATTCAAGTTTTTTATAATTTTACTGTTGTTGCCTTTATTTTTAAAGATTAAAACAGTGGCTAAATTCGCCACGAAAGGCAAAGAGATGGTTCAGAAAATTGTTCAGAATTTTAACGTAATGTGTGTTTTTTCATTTTGTCACTTGTTTTAAGTGGGCGTGGCTTTTAACGAAAAATTAGCGATAACAACCTTTTATCAAATTACATAGTAAAATTTAGGCAGTACTGATCGGTTCTGTACAAACTGTATATTTTTGGAAATCCCATAAAATTTCCTTAAGTCTTGCATTATTTTTATCTACAAATAGTCGCCAGACTTTAAATTCCTGCACTTTAAACTTGTTCAAAGTTTTCTTTGTTTTTAGCGATTTATTAGATTTAACTGTTCTTTATTCAAAGTATTTATTAGATTTAACTGAAAGTATTTATTTGATTTAACTGTTCTTTATTCAAATATCTATAAATTTTCTTTCATTGTTTTGTTACATTGCATCGAAATCCCGAGAATTTATTAATTAGAGCTAGCTATTTGTGATTTATTCAAAACTGAACATCTATATCGAGCCATATTCACCAAAAAAAAACTTAATCGACAAAACTAATATTTTACAGGGGAAAGAGTTTTAAAATTTTTTTGTTATCAGTCTTACACAAGAACGATTTTGATGAAATTTGGGTATATTATATAGGATAAAAAAAGATAAAAGTATTTTTACTTTTTAGCTGCCCAATCTCACGTTTAGGGGTTAAAAAAGTGGGGTAAAAATTACTAAATTTTAATTTTTCCCGTTTTTTAATGTTGGGTCCAAAAATTTATAAATATACATATTATGTGTCAAATGAAAGAAATTTGAGCAAAGCGTCCAAAGATGCATAATACATGCCCGAGAGTGTCCAAGTTTTTAAGTTATTTTAGAAAATTAAATATTTTAAAACAAAAAAAAAAATTCCTTACTTTGGTCCAAGGATACACAGGATTCCATAAGGATACCTTTAAAGGACATCGCCTTAACTTGAAAACCAATAGACGGATTTTTCTGAAATTTGGTAAAAAGAATATATTTGGTATAAGTAGCAAAGCTTATAAGTTTGAATAATATATAATGAAGTTGTGGTGCGTTTTCGCTCAATTTCGCATTTCTCGAAAAACGAAAATCGCTACATCCTCTTAAGTAACAGCACAAAAAATGTAATTTTTTTATTGCAATTACATCTTGGTAAGAGGAATAATTTTTGCTTAATCCTATTAACTTTTATGCGCTGGTTTTCGAGATTCACCCTTAAGCTATTTTGGCCCATATCGCCTAAAGTAGGCAACGAAAGAAACTATTGTAGAAGAACTTATTGTTTATTTTTCGTGAGAAAAACATGGTATAAATTTCTTTGCAAAACGCTTAGGCCGGTTAGAGGGTTAAGCGACAGTTTGCATTCGCGAAAAATGTAAACAAACTGTAGTTTGTGCATAGGAGTTGGCGCTTAAGATATTTTTGCTTTTTGCTTAAATTCGTAACGGTACTTCCCAGAGCTACAAAATTTTTGGAGATGATGCAATTGATTAAGAACTGTAGATTTTTATCAAAAAACTACAATTGAAAATCATGTCGCTTAAGCTTCTTTGGCGAATATGGCTCGATATGATTTCCTTCATTGTTTTTCGGAGTGGTGAATGTCGAAATCTCTTGATGTCGATGCACTGTAACGCAACTAAAGAGGCATTATTTTATGTAATTTATATACATATGTAGAAATTGTACTTTTTCGTATTTGCAAATATTTGTTATAGAAATTCGAATTTTTACGTATTTTCAAAAATCTATATGCATAAATATATGCTGTTTCGAACCTTTTCCACTTTCTTATACAAAAATTGTATCAAATATTACAATATTCATTTATTCTCTTACTATTTAGAGAATAATCTAAACCGATTTTTACGCGAATAAGTTTTTCGAATTTATTTCCAGAAATACAAGCTCCACATCCCATTTTCGGTCTTAGGTTGCGTTTGCACTTGCATTGAAATCTCGAGATTTCGGTATCCACCATTGTTTAAAAACAATGAAGAAAATCTTTTGAGGAATGTATTTATTTATTAGAGCTAAATATGTGCGCTTCTTTCAAAATTGGACATTTATATGCTTTCCTACATTGTTTTTTAGAGTAGTGAATATCAAAATCTCGGGATTTCGATGCAAACGTAAACGCGACTTTAAAAAAATTTAAATGGTACTTACCCAATGATCTCTTCATATTATAAAATAATGAAATATTTGTTCTTTTGCACACTTTTTTAATATGACACACGTATATTTAGTTAGAATATTCTTCTACCTTAAGTCCAAATTCTAATATGATATTGTCATATTAGATTTTATTTGTTGTTTCAAAAAAGGGGGTTGATCATTTTCATGATAGACAATATAATTGTTTCGTAGGCATCACCCTACTCTTCAGTTGTCCGCAATAAGAAAATGATAACTTTCTTACTCAAACCGAGACATTACATAAGGTACAAAAAATCAACGGGACGAGAATTTTATACTTTCGTATATAAACTGTCTGATTTGGTAAAACCAGTTATAAATCAACTCCTTTTTGAAAGCAACAATTACATAATAGAATATAGAAAGTCCATAATAGAATATAGAAAGTCCAAAAAAACCAATTTTTTTATTTTTAATGTAAAAATTGGGATAATTGTTGACACACGTATATTTTAAAATATTCAAAAATTTTTTAAATAAAATTGTTTTTATGATTGCTCACATACTTTTTTCCTTTTTGAATATAATTTTTTTCTAAGGTGACAAATAATTCAGTTTGGGTAAAAACACTAGATATTTTTATTTGCATATACAACAAGTGTTTGATTTCCTCTATTTGCTTTCGGTTAACAATACCAAAATATATGTTTTTATTTTCTTTTTTATTATTATAACCGAAAAAGAATAGCAAACACTATTCTTTATACACATTAATAGCCCTGATTTAATAGTAGTAACTGAAAACTAATTTCAAGTTTAAAATACATGCTTCCAACAAATTTTTTAATTGTAATCACCAATATTTAGGACAGAAGTTAATTAGACCGCATTAAAATTGGTGACAGTAATTGTATTTGTTATTAAATTTGTTTTAATTCTAGAATTGGTATAAGGAACTAATTTTGCTGATGTAGGTACTATCATTCTATTGCAATTATATTAGCTGTGTTTGTGTGGCATGCCTATCAATGCTATCTCGAACAATTTTGACAGTAGAAAGCCGGAATAAGTGAAAAAACTTTTAAAATCGTTCTTGATAATACTGATATGCAGTCACACAAACACAGCTATTATTATTATTATTATTGCAATTAATATAGAAAATCTACTGCAATTTTAAATTATTAAGAATTACAGGAAAAATTCTTATAACTTTATCAATATTTTATTGTGGTAACCGATTACCAACCAATATTTTTTCTGTGTGTAGTAATACTTTTTCTGGGAATTTATATTTACAATGAGCTCATTAAAAACTGCACAAACTAAGTTAAAACTAAATACTAGTCAAACAGCGACCGATACTTTGCTAGCTTTGACAACCACTTTTGAAGCAGGGTGATTCCAAGGATTTTATTATGTCAGACCAAATCTACCACTTATTGAAAGAATTAACTTCAATTCAGTAATGAATTTCTTCATAGCCTCAATGAAAATTGTCACTGGAACACTCGTCCATTAAAACATTTTGTAGAATCTATGAAATAGGTTTCATTAAAGTCAATGTTTATGATAAGTTCATAAACATAATGAAACTCTGCATAAAATGAGCAGATCATTCCGCCAGTTGATTAATTATTCAGCCACTGAAGAGCTTCACAAAATCTGTGAAGCAATTTAATTTATAAGACAGTACAACAATAAAAATGCATCGGACATGATAAATTTTAAGGTGAACATCACGAATGTGCGCACTAAATTCTAAAATTAAATAGCTATACTTTTTAAAATATTTGAAAATTTAACTTTTAACAAAAATACAGTTTTTTTTTAAATTTCTTATTTATTCATATACCTGAATAAACCACGGATATTGTTGTATTAAACATACAACTTTAGGCTTTCAGAACCATAACATACAGTAAAACTTGTTTAATACGACTCGGATAAGACAAATTCTCGGTTAATACGAACTAATTTGGAAGTCCCGTCTTTTTGTCAACAATTTCAGTACAAAAAACACCCACACGTGAAATTTCATATTATTCTCTATGTTGAATACAAACTTCTAAAAAAATTGGGAATATTCCTTCAAAATATTTATCAATCTGACAAATCTTAAATTTTTAACACAGTAGTTTCCTTAGAAATGCATAACAAACAATTTAGCCTATGCTATGAAAGGATTACAAAATTTGTTATTCAAATTTTTAATTGTATTAAAAAACTAAATCATTTTGTGAATAAAAAATCTCTTAAGTAAACTTGACCTTGGTTAATACGAACTTCACTTAAGATGAACTGATTTCTTTGCACCCACGGAGTTCGTCTTAACCGAGTTTTCCTGTATCTAATGAAAGAATCCATTAAAACAAAAAGTTTCATTAAATTCTATAATAAGCTACAGTAAATTAATAAAACTCAGCCAATGTAATTTATACTCGTAAAACAACTTCATAAAAGTGCAAAATTAATAAAAAAAAATAAAAAAATATTAAACACTTTCAAGGAAATTAATGCACATTACCTACAACCCTAAGGTTGCTTCAAATTAAATCTTAAGGTTTCTTAAAATTAAATCTTAAAAATTTTATGAAAAAATAAGAAAAGTAATTTTAGACAATTTCACATATCACTGCTGCGCCTAAGAAAATAGCTATTTGTCGAAAAACTCTTTATGAGGAGGCCTACAAAAAAGGCTGAAACTTTTACTAAACTTTTTCGAAATTATTTTTTTTACTCGTATATATGCAAAACTCCAAACTTTCCATTTAAGAAAGAATTGCTTCCAAAAAACATAGCAAAGATACAAAATACATACTTAATTTAGGTGCCCCATAAATAATTTTTGAAAACAAACAGCAATTATCTTAGGCGCATCGACGATATATAAAGAAGATTTTCATTAAATTTATGAAGAGGTAATTTGTGAAACTCAATGAATTTTTTTTAATGAAATTTTATGACGGAAAAGTTATAAAAAATTTGATAATAAGTGTTATTATTGTTTGGTTTTAAAATCAAATATGACAAATTCCAACTAGAGTTCACAATTTTTTTTACAACAAATAAAAAAAAACTTATGAAAAAACTTTCCTAGAACCAGTGGTTGAAAATTTATGAATTTTCAAGTACTACCAAAGCACTATCATCGGATTGTCTTTATGGGGTTCTCTCTAGTTTATAATGTACATTTAAGTTTTTTATATACGTACACCGAAAAAATTGTTTCCCAAATATTAGGTCATTTTAACTAAATTTAAAGAAATTCGGGAATGATTTGGCTCCAAGGAAATTTTAACTTAAATCGAGTACACAATTTTCTTAAAAAAAAGTTAAAACAATTAACTTAAATTAAGTACATTTTTTCTGAGATTTAGTAAATACTGTTTTAATTTTTATGAACATTTTATTAAAATTTAGTTTGTATTTTACTTAAATGTAGTATAAACTTGTTCTTAAATTTAGTATACATGTCTTAAAATCAAGTCATTTGTTCTTAAATTTAAAGATGCTTTGAACTTGTGCTAACGCAGAATAAACTTATTTTTAGTTCATATGTTATGCTCGTATTAAGAATATCCAAAAAAAAACCATGCAAAAAATTGCAGGTATTATTTATTAATTTTTAATTCTCATTAGGTATAAATATTCAAATATATAAGTATTTTAGTTTCACTACCAAAAATCTAAGTAATCAATTTCATATATTTTTTTTACGAAAGTATTGACGAAAATAATTTTAATATTTTTTTCGTTAATATAAATTTGTGTGAAACTTATTACTTAAATTTTCTTCACAACACTAAAATACTTATATGTATAATACAAACTACAAACCAAATAAGAATTCCATAGGTTATAAAATATTTTCAGGAATACGAAAGAAAATCTTTACTAGAATTTAAGAAGTTTATACTTGGTTTAAAGAAGTTAAAATGTTTAAACTAAATTTAAGGAAGTTCATTATTTGAATTTAGTTTTTCATACAATTTTAAATTTCATAATTTTTAGTTCAACCAAATTCTTAACATTTAAGATTTTTAACTAAAAATAAATACATTTTTCAACAGTTTTAAGAAATTTTAACCTAATTCAAGAAAATAAATTTAAGGAAAACGTTTTATTATTTTTGAGTTAATACGAATTTTGGATAAACTAAAGTCAAATAAAATTTGCATTATTTGAAAGCAATTTTACTTATTGGAAAGAAATTTAACTCATTTTTATTAATAACTCATATACATTGTGTTAATAAAGTGAAACCTTAATTTTAGTTCATACAATTTTTTGAGTGTATGGGTTATATCAAAAAATGTGATAAAAACCATGTAACCAGCTAATTTGTAATGCATGGATTGCATTCGATATATATAAGCGCATTGTCACCTGTTTTAAAATTTTATAACAATCTGACCAATTTTTGGTTATTACATAAAATATGTGACCAATTTTATAGGCCAAATGTAAACTCCGTAACCACCCTATGGGGAATGTGGGCCTATTGCCCTCCAGGGACCTATCCAGTGGCCGGCCAACTGAAGGTATATTATTAAATTAGCACAAATATGAACAAATGAGTATGAATTAATTTTCTAAGTATTTTGCTTTTAAAAAACTTGACCGAAATAAACAACAAAATTCGCGGCATATTTTTAAAGATATTTTTTAATTATTTTACTCTTTTATTTATTTTTAACTTTATTTTTCTACAATCTGCTTCGCTTAGCTCTTATAATTTGTGTAAAGAAATTAATTGCAAAGAAATTTTAAGTTTTGTATTTTTAATGTTAAAGCTGTTTTAGTTTTAACAATTGGTATTTCATTTAACTTTTCCTTTTAATTTAAGAGGAGTTTTTTAAATTTTTATTTATATTATGAGAGTTTTTGATGTAAGTTTCTAATTTTTAATTGATTTTTTAATTTAATTATGGCCAAAGCAAAAAACAAGTCAACTGCCATTAAAGGACCTATCCCATGACTGGTCAATCGGGGCATATTCAAGGCACTTCCACTATATTTGTGTGTGTGTTAATGTTGTTTTCTTCTCTATTTTTTTATTTTCCATTTTTTTTATTTGCTTGTAGTGTTTGTTTTTTCTTTTTCATTTGAACAGAAACGAAAAATATATAAATTTACCATCAGCCAGGCATCATACACAAACAACATTAGCTCAGACGGTAGAGCGTTTGCCTTACAAGCAGAAAGTTGTGTTATCGAGCCCTACTTTGACGCCAAGCAGATTTTTTTAATTCGTAATTTTTTATTAGTTTATTTGAAAAGCTATATTTAGACACACCACCTTACGTGTCACAAGGTGTCCAAACTGTGGCAATTGGTAATTTTCAATGACAACGCCATGTTAAAGTGACGTGTCTCTTTCAAACAAAAAGGACAATCAAGCACCGGTCTCTGCCCCCTTGGGACCTATCCTGCGTGTCACTTTGGACCGGTCCCTTTCCCCGTAGGGCAGTTACTCATAAGGTTTATCAACTTTAAAAGCTTATATTTAACCAATGAAGTTGAACACTAACTGTAAGAATTTTTATGAAGAGGAAAAGTAACGCTTTTAACAAAAATTAATTAATTTTTTTTTGAAAGAGAAGCAACACTCAGGAAATAAATATAAAATAAATAAATAAAAAGAAGTGAAACGTGGTGAAAGATGAAGGGCTTCAAATATGGCAACACTGTAATTGCGCGAGATGTTGAATTTTAGAACAGTTCTTGCGCGCCATCTTATGATGAGTTGGCGAGCTTTATTCATAGCCCTGTTATAATACTTTTCTTAAGGGGTTAAGTGCTATGGGAACACCGAAGGAGGACGCTGCGATATGTATGAGGGATAGAAAAAACTCATATATGTATATTATTATCTTTCATAAATTGATGTTGCCTTGGTTGGGGATCACACCCGCAACCTTACGTGTAACAGTCCAACACGCTAACCATTACAACACAGCGCCCACAAACTCTTTTTTTTACAAACTTTTTCGTATATCTATGCAAACACGACTTCAACTCTATAACGATTTTTCGTCATAACTTTTGATAAAAATGCATACGCAAGAATTTTGGAGTTCTTTGTTAATTATATTGCGAAAAGTATAAAGTTATTTATACTCAAATGATCGGTAGACTGTAAATAATCACCTAGTATAACAGACTTGAAGTTTTTCTGGAGTATGTAACATTCTCGAGATGAAAAATGTCTTTAATAAGATTTAAAAAAATGTTGTAAACTCCGTTTCTAATTTTTACACCAAACTGTTTAACGAGGAAGAAAAACAATGGCATATTTGGATTCACCTCAAATCAAAAAAGTTATCAGTTTTTTACCTTAAATTGCTGGAGCGAAAAACAATTGATTTTGCATTTCATTAGTTTGGAATCGATATTTTGAGCCATTACTGACATTAGTTTGACAAATTAGATTTGTTTCACACAATTTAAGAATTTTTTGATCGCGAAATGTTGTTTTTAATATATAGAGTAATGAAAGCCAAAAAAATCTTAAGTGACAAAACTAGCATTTTACAGGGGAAATAGTTTTATAATTTTTTTGGTTTTTAGTTTTACACAAGACCGATTTTGATGAAATTTGGATATGGCATACAGGATAAAAAAATAAGAAGTCGTTTTTACTTTTTAGCTGCCCAATCCCACTTTTAGGGGTTGACCAATGACCAATTTTAATTTTTCCAGATTTTTCATGTTGGGTCCAAAAATTTAAAAACATATTAAGTGTCAAATGAAAGAAATTTAAACGTGTCCAAGTTTTTAAGTTATTCAATAAATAAAAAAAGTTTAAGCGACACTTTGCGTTCACGAAAAATGTAAACAAACTGTAGTTTGTGCATAGGAGTTGGCACTTAACGGTATTTCCCAGAGCTACAAAATTTTTGGAGATGATGCAATTTATTAAGAACTGTAGATTTTAAACAAAAAACTACAATCGAAAATCATGTCGCTTAAGCTTTTTTGGCGGTCATGGTTAGCGCGTTGGTCTGTTACACGTGAGGTTGCGGGTTCGACCCCTAACCAAGGCAACATCAATTTATGAAAAATAGTAATATGTTTGAGTTTTTTCTATCCCTCATACATATCGCAGCGTCCTCCTTCGGTGTTCCAATAGCACTTAACCCCACCGAAGTAAAATAATATAACAGGGCTATGAACTAAAAAGCTTCAACAAAGTTCGCCAACTCACCATCAGATGGCGCGCAACAACTGTTCTAAAAATTCAACATCTCGCGCAATTACAGTGTTGCCATATTTGAAGCCCTTCATCTTTCACCACCTTTCACTTCTTCCCTATCCCCTTTCCAAAGGAAGCAACTCGTTAATTAATAGGAAGAATTTCTTGAGTGTTGCTTCTATTAAAAAAAAAAAAAATATATATATATATATTTTCTAACTTCGCAACCGCTGATTGGATTTTAAAAAATTTTATATTTTTGAAAAACATTTAAAAGGAAAAATATACAAAATTAAAAATAAATTTTTTTTTCGCCGAATGAATTGTATTTTTATTTGCGAAACCGCCAATTTGATAAACACAAATTGTATGTTATTGAAAAGCATGTTGAAAGCCCAACTACGAAAAACTAATAAGTTGAAGAAAATTCGTACGGGATTTTTTTTGTTATATCTTTTGCTTGTGGAAATGTAAACTCCGTTACCACAAAAAATTAAAATTGTGGAAAAAAAGTTATTGCGACAACTTGTAGAAGAGATTTTTTGCAATTAGGTTTATATTTCCTAAACTTACTGATTCCATTAAGAAAAAAACGAAATATTAACACTTTTTCCTTCTCACAAATTTGGCCCAAAAACTTATCACATTTTTTTATTTCACCCATATAAATATAAACTCCCAAGTAAATAACGATTTGAGAAATCAGGAGGTTTCCATCAGCTTGATTTAAAAATTCTTTATGATCAAAAAAACTTCATGCAAGAAACAGAGGAATAACAGAAGGAATATGAAGAAAATTAGCAGCGAATGAGATAAAATGAAGGAATTCGGGAAAACAAAAAAATAATAAAATCGTTTTTACAACAAAAAAACAAAAGTTAAAATCAAAAAAAATTTATTTAAATTAATTAATTATTATTTATTACCTTATTAAAGTTGTTTTTGTTATTGTTTTTATCAGTAATCGCAAAAAACAAAATGTTAACTTCTTCACTTTTCTTTAGTTTTTCTCATTCTTCACTGAAATTAACAGGCCAGAGCATCCATACAAATAATTTAGCACGAGTTTACATAATTTCTTGGGAAGAAAAACCCTTTCCTTTAGATCCTCTTTGGAGAAACAAACTCAAACATTTTTGCTAGTTGTTTATGTATTTATTAAAACGAAAATCACATGTTTTCTACCAAGCAATTATTTTTTTCTATGCTATACAGTATTTACCGCTTATATGCACGCCGGTTATAAGCAATTATCGTTTAAATGCACCCCAAATTATCCAACACCTCACTGACAATGCATATAACGAGTTTCTTTTACTTTAGTAGTAAGGCAAATGTTTGTATGTTGTATTTAACCCTTAAATGCATTGTGTAGCCATTTGGCAGCATACCGGTTTTTTAATAAAAAACCCCACTTGATGCACAAAACTATATTTTTGGGCATTAGCTGCCCCTTCTGTATATAGTATTCCTATAGTTTAGCGCAGAATTTTTAAACAGTTAGAGTAAAGATCTTGGTTTTGCGTGTGAAAAATCTAAAACACGCGTTTTTTTACAAAAATTGTAATATTCAAAAATATTTGTTTAAATATTTAAAGTGGTATTCTCCAATAAAATTCATTTTGGCGGCAATAAATGTATAAATTATAGTCAATAGATTTTTTTTTTGTTTTTTTTTTCATACACGTTAAAATATTCACAATTTAGCTATTTGGCAAAAACCATATTTTTCAATAAAAATCATCTTTTTTTAAAATACAGTTTTTTAGTATTTTTTTTTAAATGCACACGCCTTTAGAAATATATAAAAAAATGGTCAAAATCGAAGAGATCATTTAAGTGTTAATTTCAAGCTCTTAATTCTATTTATAGTCATTAGAACGAAAGCAAAGAACTTTCACGACGATTAATTGTTATTTTTGTAATAATTATATATTATATTACGTATATAATGAAATTCTTCATGGAATCTACGAAAAAAATTATATGAAATTGTATCATTAATATCATTGGGTTACCTACAATTTCACGGTATGTTAAGTGTTAAAAATTACAATTACTCATTATTTATTTAATTTTTTCCGACTTCTCAAACTAATCCAGCAAATTAAGGTTTCTATTTCATAAATTTCAGGCAAATAAATAAGGTCGATAAAGTCATTAAAATTTAAAAAGGTTTGCAGATAATATCTCTGAATATACCTATTAATTGTTAATATATAAAAACCGAATTTTAACATTTTGTAAACTTCGCTCTTCAGAAGACACTTAAAAAATATGAATATCAAACAGCATTTAAAAACTATCTATATCGGGTTTTTGTTAAAATCGTTTAACCACTCTAATGGGCCTTTAAAGCTTGGAATTTAAAACTTGGGTTAAAGGAATAAATACAAAATTTTACATTTTAAAAATATCGCGAAATGGTAAAATGAAACAAATTTTTTCTCTTTTGAAAAGTTGGGAAAAACAAAAAGCTATTTTCTTAGGTGGAGCGATGATATGTTATCTGCCTCACATTTTATTTAAATGTGACAAATTTGGCGAAAATCGATAAGTACGAGTATTTAGACATTGTTAACTTTCAAGAAGAATGAATTTTCCTGTAAAAGAATAAAAACACCATAAATTCATATTATATCATAAAAAAAATAACTGACACTTTACTTTTTATGATCTTGATTCTAAGAAATTAAATTCCATTTAAATAATATTTCTGTATTTTTAATGAACTCCATTCATAATAGTTTTAATTTGTTAATGCTTTTTGTTTTTAATAAATACACACGCAAGGCGCGACAATTAAATTAAAAATAAAATCATGAAAATGGACAGAATGGACAGCATGGAGACCATTGACCCATAACTCAAATAATTCTTGGTTCTTAAGCTCCCATGAGGCCATAAAAAAGTTAAAGTGTTGGGTTGTTATCTGTATCAGTAGACATCCATACATTGTGCAGTATGTTATATACAGCATGCATATTCCACTAAATGAATTAATTAAAATTTATTTATTGAATGTTACACATATTCATACTTCTTGTTTGGATATGCACGTACATACTCGTTGGATATTTAAACATTTTTTGTGCAGTTAATTTTTTTTTAAGTTTTAATTTTTAATTTAAACTTTGAATGTACATTTATATACATCACACTACAAATATATGTATGTATACTTACACTTTGCGTAATTTAAATAAGGAACCCTGTGTAGAAGTGGCAATGACATAACATTATTTTTTGGGCTACCAGTAATGATACCGACTTAGTTTCTATATTATTTTAAAAGATATAATAATGTGTTACTAATAAATACTTACTTTTTTCATTATTTCAAAATAAAAAATAATCTATTACCAATAATGACTTATTTTTATCATTAATTCAAAAATAAAGTAATGTTCCAGATTTTTCGGAAATTTTTTTGAAATCTATTTTTAGACTCAATATTTTTTCAACACTACTATTAATAATTGTAACCACATATTTTTTGATTTTTTGTATGTTGTGGAGTAAGCTGACTTGTGCGCAGCAAGTCAATTATGTTTTTATCTATCAAATATTACATGTCGAGATAGCTCAGATGGTACAGCTACAGACTGCCAGTCTGGAGTCCCAGGTTTGATTCCCGCACGAGAAAATTGTATTTAAAAAAATTTTTATATTAAAAAAATATTTTTTTTATAAAATCTATTTTTAGAATTATTATTTTAGACAATACTGTTAAGCAAATAGGTAACGACATACTTTTTGATTTTTCGTATGCTGGCTTGTAACTCATTATTTTTCGCGACGTCGCCACACAAAGGTAATAAGAAATATAATAATAAAAGTAGCTAGTTACCATTACCAGGTACGTAGTTACATAACCATATCTGGTAATGATTTTCTACACTGGGAATCTTTGTTTAAGTTTTATATTTTTGTAAGGTAGCGAATTTATAGATAAATCTCTATGAAGATATAAATTTATATATATGCAGAGCGCATACTCCGGGGACATTTTTTCTATCCACAGTTTAGTCTGGTAACATTTGGTTAATATGGGGACTGTCCTCAAACTCTTTCTAGGTCCAGTGAATATTATGAAGACATTTTTGACTAATATACAGCATAGTTTGGTACATTTTTGGCTAAGTCCCCAAACTATGCGCTTTATTTATTTATATATATATATAACATATATATTAGGGCGGGTCGATTTAATAATCGCCCATGGCTCAGTGAAAATCGTATTCTAGGGATCAAATAAGAAACACTTGCCGAAGGAACCATACCTCTAAAACGAATTCTACTACCCCCGAACTGTTGACTTTTGTCCCGTAGGGTCAAGTTTTGAAAAATCCCACTTTGACCCATTTAGAGTGCCCCAATCGAGTCCAAATGTATGACCGACCCCCACTAACTTTGGAGGGCCGATCCACCCATGCCAGTGGCACACCCCCTGGAACTCCCCTGGGGGGTTCCCCATACAAACATTTTAAAAAATCACCATTTTTGGCAATTTATTTTATTATTTTTTATTTATTTTATTTATTTTTATTATTTTATTTATTTTTTCTCTTTAGAAATTTATTTAGTCACAACATATGTAAATGAAAAAATTAATTTAACTTAGTAATAGAAAAGAAAATAAAAAAAATTACTGTTTGAAGTCTTTTTTGCTTTCAAGTCTGGGCAATTTCGCACGGCTCTCTAATGTCGTCACCATAACATCCTCTACATTTTCCGGTATAACTCGTTTGGAAACGCTAGCTAGCAATTGAACGTGTCGTTCTGTTGCAGGTCGTAAAATAGGTTGTGTGGGTTTTTTAAGCCACCACAAGACACAGCTGCATGTCGTAAACTTACTTAAGCTAAATCGGTTACAGGTAGAATTGAGCATAAAATTATCATAAAGGATTTTCCAGAAGTAATAAAAGGCGCACTTGCTTAACAGAATTTGTGGTCAGATTAACGTTTAATTTACATGTAAGTACTTTATGGGCAGTTTTGACAACAAAATCGGTTACAGGTAGAATTGAGAATAAAATTATCATAAAGGATTTTCCAGAAGTAATAAAAGGCGCACTTGCTTAACAGAATTTGTAGTCAGATTAACGTTTAATTTACATGTAAGTACTTTATGGGCAGTTTTGACAACAAAATCGGTTACAGGTAGAATTGAAATTACCATTTCATTCTTATTACCTCGTCTCCTAGACCATATATAACGCAACAGTTTTTGTGAATGCATTAAGTCGTTGTGAAGAACTCGAAGTGTGAAGTGCTAATTTGAGATAAAAAAATATTTAAAAAAAAATCATTCCAAATCAAGAAGTTTACAATGAATCCACCATCCTCTACACCGCAAGATGAAGCAATAACAACATCAACAACTATCGAAAACCCAATGAGTCATATACCCAGGCATGATGTTACTGTTTTTGGTGTGTCTACTGATTTGACTGATCTTAATTTACCAATCCATCTGGATATCTTGAGATATTATTTTTACTTGAGCGAACAAAAAAAGTTGTCCTATAAAGCATTCACTATTCAAGTACAAGATAAGTTGATTGGAATTTGGGAAAAACTTGGTATGGAAATAATGCTGAAAAAAAGTGTATGTAATAAATTGAATAGATTGCTTGACAAATATCAAGAGCAAATCAAGAGAAGAAACAAACCCCAACAATTTACAGAGTATGTAAAATCTCTGGAAACAATTTTTTTCATAAGAACATGTAAATGCGATTTGAAGGCAGCTCCATGTGCATGCGGTTTGGTTCCCGAACGCCTCAAAGAGTTTATGAACGATCAACATAATCAGAGAAGTCTAACAATGGATGGATTTGCGATGGAAATTGAAGAGCAAGGAGCAACGTCTATGTCATCAATGCCAACATACCAAGATCCCGATGATTCAACATACGCACCGCCACCGGTTCAAGAAGATTTGGATATAAGCACAAGTTCACAATACACACAGATATACGATTGTTTTAACTTTGCCTTGGTATGTGACAGATTTGGCGTGCCTGATAGAGTAGCATCAGAAATGGGAACAGCTCTTTTCCAAGATTTTAAAATGAAAGATATCCATGGCAAACCTCTCATCATGGATAAATCGAAAGTTCGCCGAGAAAAAGAGAAATGCAGACAAGAAGTGCTTCGCAAACGGTTAGATGATACCAATTTGTTAGCATTTTCATTCGATGGCAGAAAAGATGATACTTTAACGAGAGATACAATTGATGAGAAGTATCATACTAGAATGGTAAAAGAACCTCATCTTGTTATTTTGAGAGAACCGAATTCTGAATTGATTGGTTACGTAAGACTGGAACATGAAACCGCTGAATACAAAACAACCAAATTAAATGATTTTTTCAACGATAAAAATATATCACTGGATGCATTAATTGGCATATGCACTGACGGTGAGCCAACAAACACTGGCCCAAACGGTGGAATTATACGACGATTCGAATTGCTGTTAAAAAGACCATTGCATTGGTTCGTTTGCCTTCTACACTTCAACGAACTTCCGTTTCGGCATTTGTTTGAAGCTTTGGATAAATCAACCAACACTGGACCAAGATCGGCAACCGGAAAATTGAGCCGTCAAATCGAAACTTGTGAAACTCTTCCGGTAAGTTATTGCTATCACTCATTTATTATAATTGTCAACCGTTATTGATTGTTTTATTTTTATATATTTTCAGGTGGTGGACGGCTTTCAGAAAATTGAGTTGAAAAATATGCCCCCTGCTCCAGAAAAAATTGAATTTTCCTCCGATTCCAAGTACTTATACGACATGGCCCATGCAATTTCTAGCGGCGTGGTTTCAGTGGATCTGGCAAACATCAAACCAGGGAAAATTGTACATTCTCGGTGGCTCACCAAGGCCGCTAGACTATTACGATTATATGTGACAACGGAAAATCCAGATGCAAATTTAAGAATACTGGTTGAATTTATAATTACATGTTATGTGCCAATGTACTTCAATATCAAGTATTACAGCTCTGTCGTGTACGGTAGTAGATTATTTTTCAAATTCATTA
Source organism: Leucophora obtusa (assembly GCA_949987735.1). Classification (NCBI taxonomy): domain Eukaryota; kingdom Metazoa; phylum Arthropoda; class Insecta; order Diptera; family Anthomyiidae; genus Leucophora; species Leucophora obtusa. The sequence continues at coordinate 136,759,396 of OX465299.1, forward strand.
GTTGGTCAAGATTTCTAGAACCTCGTTTACTCAAAATTGTCAATAAAGTAATTACAGATAATTCATATTATGCGCATTCGGAAAATATCTTGTTATCAATGTTGTTTGATGATAGCAAAGAAATGCGCGACTGTGCTATCAAGATAATTCTACGCTATCGAACCGATGTTGACGACCCAACGAGACTTAGAGCTTATAAAAAACCAGATATAAACTTTTATTGCACAAGTTACACGGAAATGATCAATATGAATGACATAAATGACGTATTTGAACCACCATTCACGCGAAGCATTCCATACGATACTTTGAAAGAATATCTAAATCAAGATGATCCACCGTTTAATGATCCAAAAATTCCATCACACATACAAGAAACAGAACGACACGTTCAATTGCTAGCTAGCGTTTCCAAACGAGTTATACCGGAAAATGTAGAGGCTGTTATGGCGACGACATTAGAGAGCCGTGCGAAATTGCCCAGACTTGAAAGCAAAAAAGACTTCAAACAGTAATTTTTCTTTTTTCTTTTCTATTACTAAGTTAAATTAATTTTTTCATTTACATATGTTCTGACTAAATAAATTTCTAAGGAGAAAAAATAAATAAAATAATAAAAATAAATAAAATACCCAGCTAAAAATCGACATATATGAATCCATACAGGTTAAATGTATGTGCGTGCATGCTCATAAACATGCATTCATGACCATACATGGATACATAAATCTCCATACATGAATCATATATGACCATACGTGTGCATTAACGAAATTTGAGGTAATATCTACATGTATGATCATGAATGCTCATGCGTGTTCATGCATGTTCACGTATGTTCATGCATGTACACACATGTAGATATTACCTCAAATTTCGTTAATGCACACGTATGGTCATATATGATTCATGTATGGAGATTTATGTATCCACGTATGGTCATGAATGCATGTTTATGAGCATGCACGCACATACATTTAACCTGTATGGATCCATATATGTCGATTTTTAGCTGGGTAAATAAAAAATAATAAAATAAAGTGCCAAAAATGGTGATTTTTTAAAATGTTTGTACGGGGAACCCCCCAGGGGAGTTCCAGGGGGTGTGCCACTGGCATGGGTGGATCGGCCCTCCAAAGTTAGTGGGGGTCGGTCATACATTTGGACTCGATTGGGGCACTCTAAATTGGTCAAAGTGTGATTTTTCAAAACTTGACCCTACGGGACAAAAGTCAACAGTTGGGGGGTAGTAGAATTCATTTTAGAGGTATGGTTCCTTCGGCAAAGTTTCTTATTTTGATCCCTAGAATACGATTTTCCTTGAGCCATGGGATCGACCCGTCCTAATATATATATATATATATAAATTACTTGCCATGATCTCATTAAACCCTCGACATTTCGCACCTCCTAATAAGCTTTGTAAGAAGCTCGACTGGTTTAAGTGTGTAGTCTGATCGATAAAAATGATCAACGGACATCATACTAGTGTTTCCAATTATTCGCCAAGGCGGTTAACTGGTTAATGCATTATTCGAAAAATTACTTAAATTGATTAACCGGTTATTCGGCGCGGTTAATCGACAAAATTGGCGATTAATCGCACAATGCTAAATTAATGGATTTCTTTGGTTTTTTTTATCAACGATAACGCAAAGAGCTGCATTTTTTGTAAAATATCAAGTGATGTCGACTGCTTTGGTATATAAAGTTTTGCTGAGAATTATTAAAAACTCCTGAGATATTAAAAAAAAACAATGCTTATAATAGGTTTGTTCCACGTAATTCTGGGTAAAGTCTGGTAAAATGAGAGTAAACAAATAATTATCTCGAAAAATGGTAAAATTGCTCACAATACCGGGAACGCACAAAACCACATTTCAAGCCCAAAAATAAACGTCAAAGTTATTCATATAAACAAAAGCTGTTTTTAACAATAAAATATCGAAGGGAATAAAGAGAAAGTGTTTGAACGTAGTATTTGTTAACGATATTAATTAATGTTTACAACTTTTGTTAATATTTTAATTATTTTAACAAATTTAAAACAGCTGATTTATAAAAAACAAGTGAATTGACAGTTTTACCATTTTACCCGAAAAAAAAGTGCGGGTAACTTCTGGTAAAATGAGAAACAAATTATTCTCTCATCAACGCTCTCATTTATATATATGTCCTTTATTTAAATTACGCTCTCATTTACCCAATTTTTAACAATAGAAACGCTTTTTGGTAAGATTGGGTTCCCGCGGGCACCCGCGGTAACGTACGTGGAACAGAGCTAATCTTGGTATTTTATTTTTGTGGAATCCAAGGATTTAAAAAAAATTTTTTTAAATTTAGTTTTTTTAGCTAGCTCTAACATAATCTCTTTTAATTTTTTACTAATTCAGTTAAAGGATCATTTTTTCTGATAATTTTGTGAAACTTCGACAACGTTAACCCTTTCTATACCAAGGTCAAAGGTGAAATTTTTGAAAATTAACCTTTGTATAGAGAGGGTTAACGTTTTCGAAATTTTACAAAATTTTCAGAAAACAATATCCTTTAACTGAATTAGTAAAAAATTGAGAGAGATTAATTAATCCATGAGTGTATTATTTTTTATTAAAAATAACACTAAAAAAACAACTTTATATATTTTAAAAAGTGAAGATAACAACAATTTACTGAACTTGTTTCACGAAATTTATGACGGTATATGATAAATGGAATGCCGAAAATGCATCCAATTCGTAATTTTTGTGTTTTGTTTTTCTATTTAGTGAAATAAATTTACCAACTTTAATCAATTGTATTTAAGTAATAAGTAGGCCAACCAAAATGAAGCCCGAGCTTGTTTTTTTTTTTGCAAAAGTTAGAACAATTTAATTTGAATACAAGTTGTCATCTTCAAGAATTTTAAGCTTTATTTGTTGAAGCCTTTTTGCTCAATTTTGCTTAAATATACACTCAGATAAAACAATTTGTAAACAGTTTTCAATCGAACTTTACTATTTATACCCTACACCACTATGTGGTCAGGGTATTATAAGTTTGTGCTGATGTTTGTAACACCAAAAAATATTGGTCGTAGACCCACCTTATAGTATACCGGTTCAGAATTTTTTTTTATTTCGATTTAACGATGTCCGTCTGTCCGTCCGTCTGTCTGTCTGTCCATGCAATCTTGTCCGCACTCTACAGGTCGCAAATATTAAGATATTTTGATGAAATTTGGTACGCAGACCTATGTTGGCCCAAGGACGAACAAGTTTGATTTTGGTGAACATCGGTCCATGTTTAGACCTAGTGCCCATATAAGGGTCCTACCAAAATTATATTGTTTATACGCTGCAGGTCGTAAATATTAAGATATTTTGACGAAATTTGGTACACAGACCTATGTTAGCCCAATAACGCAGCCTATTAATTTTGGTGAACATCGGTCCATGTTTAGACCTAGTGCCCATATAAGGGTCCTACCAAAATTAGACTGTTTATACGCTGCAGGTCGTAAATATTAAGATATTTTGATGAAATTTGGTACACAGACCTATATTGGCCCAATAACGCAGCCCATTGATTTTGGTGAACAGCGGTCCATGTTTAGACCTAGTGCCCATATAAGGGTCCTACCAAAATTATACTCTTTATACGCTGCAGGTCGTAAATATTAAGATATTTTGATGAAATTTGGTACACAGACCTATATTGGCCCAATAACGCAGTCTTTTGATTTTGGTGAACATGGGTCCATGTTTAGACCTAGTGCCCATATAAGGGTCCTACCAAAATTATATTGTTTATACGCTGCAGGTCGTAAATATTAAGATATTTTGACGAAATTTGGTACACAGACCTATATTAGCCCAATAACGCAGCCTATTGATTTTGGTGAACATCGGTCCATGTTTAGACCTAGTGCCCATATAAGGGTCCTACCAAAATTATACTGTTTATACGCTGCAGGTCGTAAATATTAAGATATTTTGATGAAATTTGGTACACAGACTTACATTGGCCCAATAACGCAGCCTATTGATTTTGGTGAACATCGGTCCATGTTTAGATCTTTTGCCCATATAAGGGTACATAGACCTGTGTTGGTACATAGACCTATGTTGGCCCAAGGACGAAGCCTATTGATTTTGGTGAACATCAGTCCATGTTTAGAACTAGTGCCCATATAAGGGTCCCCCCAAAATTGGCTGGGTTACAAACTGCAGGTCGCAAATATTAAGATATTTTAATGAAATTTGGTGCGCTGACTCACATTATAGAAAATTTTGACACAAGCCCCATTTTAACCCATTCGAATTTCGGATCCAAACAATACGCCAGACTGGTGTAGGGTATTGTATAGTCGGCATGCCCGACTTTAACCTTTTTACTCGTTTTATACTGATTTTTAGTACAATTTTTTTTTAGTAATCATTTTTGCTATTATCTTATTACAAATTACGGATTTTTTACTGATTCTCGCTGCTGATTTTAGCAAAACAATTTACTAATTTTTCAAAACCAAGAACTAAATTTAGCAGAAAAATATTCTAATTTAAAAATATTTTTTTTTATTTTTTACAATTCTTGTTTAGTTTATATTTGTTACTATTGATATATTCTTAGTTTGGAAATAACACTCAGAAAATGTTATTGTATCTCCAATGCATAAAAAGGTCACAACTGGAGAACCGTTTGCAATTTTGACTCCAAATTTCTAGTACGATGAAGTAATTATACGCTTGTTACAATCGAAAGAAAATATTTTTTTTTTTTTTTACTAATTTTCTACTAATTTTATTGTACAACAGATCAGCAGACGTGTGTTGCTAAAATTAGCAAAAAATACCGCTGGCCTCAAAACAGTTAAATTTCCCGTTATAACAGCAGAATTTTCAGTAGCCATTACAGACTTTTTTGGTTGAGTGTAAAACTAGATTTTTATAACGATTTTATTTAAGAAAGTAATGAAGCTTTAATTAAATTTAAGGCCATATATTTTTATTTTTACCGCTTATTTTAGTGATCCTTCGAGCTTAAAACATTTGTTTTATATCTCTTGTTTTGGCATTTAAAGCTCACTTTTACCCATTGTAATAGTAACTTTCCGATTGTTTGCCAAAACTTCGCCAGCTTTTCAAAGAAGATACATACGGCCAACCGAAGATTAACGTTATCATTTCGGAGTTGGCAGAGCGCTTAATTGACTATTTATAACAATGCTTTGCGGACAAGACAAACGGCCAACCGAAGATCCACGTTAACATTTCAAAATTGAATAAGTACTTTAGTTTTCGAAAAACGATTGTATCACCAAATACAAAGCTTTGGAAACGCGTTGTCGTGTATATTTATCTACCTGGGTCAATGGTCAGACATTAATAGTTCATTTGAAATATGCCAGTAAGAGTTAGCAAAGTTAGATCGAAAACTGACTTCTGACTTAATAATATTCCTGGAATTTGTTTCGTCACGCTTATTAGCAATATTTATATCGATATTACAGATACATTTTAGCTGGTACTCGCCCTATGATGCGTGATGTGCATTGGCGTTGCAGCAAAGGATCCCTCTTAAATTTGTCCCTCGGAAATATTCCATAAAATTCAAAAACTCAGCAGTGCCGTGACAGTGTCACTAGTTAAATACATAGCGGTTAGCATTATCTCATTTCTCCCGAAATTAGAGGCACTTTTACCCAAACCGCAACCAAGTTTTACAATCTTTGAAATTGGAAGAAATGTTAGTAATTTTCCTAACAAGGACAGACAAGGAAAAATTCTAAATTTTATTTAAAAATCCATAAATATTTGAAATTTTATTTTTGTTTAAAATAAAATTCCTAAAAATGTATGAATTTTAAATTTAGAAAATAAAAATCTACACCTTTTGCAAATGTAATTCAGAAAATATCAATTGAAATTCAGAAAATTTCAATTAAAATTCAGAATTTCCATTTGAAATTCAGAAAACATCAATTGAAATTCAGACTTTCCATTTGAAATTCAGAAAACATCAATTGAAATTCAGATTTTCCATTTGAAATTCAGAAAATATCAATTGAAATTCAGAAAATATCAATTGAAATTCAGAAAATATCATTTGAAATTCAGAAAATATCAATTGAAATTCAGAAAATATCATTTGAAATTAAGAAAATATCATTTGAAATTCAGAAAATATCAATTATTATTCAGAAAACATCAATTGAAATTCAGAAAATATCAATTGCAATTCAGAAAATATCAATTGAAATTCAGAAATCGTCATTTGAAATTCAGAAAATATCCATTAAAATTCAGAAACCGTCGTTTGAAATTCAGAAAATATCAATTGAATTTCAGAAAATATCATTTGAAATTCAGAAAATGTCAATTTAAATTCAGAAAATATCATTTGAAATTCAGAAATTATCATTTGAAATTCAGAAAATATCAATTAATCTTCAGAAAACATCAATTGAAATTCAGAAAATATAAATTGAAATTCAGAAAATATCAATTGAAATTCAGAAATTGTCATTTGAAATTCTGACAATATCAATAGAAATTCAGAAACCTTCATTTCAAATTCAGAAAATAACAATTGAAATTCAGAAAATATCATTTGAAATTCAGAAAATATCAATTCAAATTCGGAAAATATCATTTGAAATTCAGAAAATATCATTGGAAATTCAGAAAATATCAATTGAAATTCAGAAAATATCAATTGAAATTCAGAAAACATCAATTGAAATTCAGAAAAATGTAAACAGAATTTTATAAAGAATCCGGCCAGGTAGATAATATTATACCCTATAAAAAATTTATATATGGATTTTATCAAAATACGTTCGATTAATAAGTGGGAGTAAAATTCATTTTATTTACGGCGGTGAGGATTATTTAAAATTTGTGTGCCTGAATGATTTTATGTAGACTACATCTTTTGCAATTGTAAGTCAGAAAATATCAATTGAAATTCAGAAAATATCAATTGAAATTCAGAATTTCCATTTGAAATTCAGAAAACATCATTTGAAATTCAGAATTTCCATTTGAAATTCAGAAAACATCAATTGAAGTTCAGATTTTCCATTTGAAATTCAGAAAATATCAATTGAAATTCAGAAAATATCATTTGAAATTCAGAAAATATCAATTGAAATTCAGAAAATATCATTTGAAATTCAGAAAATATCATTTGAAATTCAGAAAATATCAATTATTATTCAGAAAAGATCAATTGAAATTCAGAAAATATCAATTGAAATTCAGGATCCGTCATTTCAAATTCAGAAAATATCAATTGAAATTCAGAAACCGTCATTTGAAATTCAGAAAACATCAACTAAAATTCAAAAAATATCATTTGAAATTCGGAAAATGTCAATTGAAATTCAGAAAATAGCATTTGAAATTCAGAAAATATCATTTGAAATTCAGAAAATATCAATTGATATTCAGAAAACATCAATTGAAATTCAGAAAGATCAATTGAAATTCAGAAAATATAAATTGGAATTTAGAAATCGTCATTTGAAATTCAGAAAATATCAATAGAAATTCAGAAACCGTCATTTGAAATTTAGAAAATATCAATTAAAATCAGGCACCAGAAAACGTTTTTTTTTTTGTTTTTATTAAAAATAAATATCACTAAAGTTCAAAATGTTTTTATTTCTCAATCGAAAACAAAAAATTTCAAATGTACTTTAAAACAAAAATATCCCTCAAGTTGAAATTCGAAAAATATCTTTAGGTATAAATATCAAAGATAAAAAAATTGATAAAAAAATAAAACTTTTTAAAACGTTTTAAAAAACGTTTTTTTTTTTTGTTTTTCATCTTTGTACTAAGTACAAAAATATAAATAGAATTTTAAAATTTTTGTTTTATTTTTATGGTGGAGATACTATTATGGTTTTTGTTTTCAAATCTGTAGAAAATCATATAATACCCTGGAGTGAACTGTTGAGCGGTATATACATACAACCATATATTGCAAATATTTTTTTTTTTGCTAAAATGTTTGCCAATTGACCAGCATTTCGCACTAATATTATTCATTTTCGGAATGAAATCGCTGTATAAGTTTTCTAATTAAATTTTTGCACCATGAAACCTTTTTCGCATTCCGCCATTAATTCACAATTTTTTAAGTGCAGATTTTTAAAATTTATAACCTAGGGACCATAATACCCATATCTCATACCAAAGTTTGGTAATTAGTTCGCAAAAAAAAAATTGCCAAAAAAAATTTGCAAAAAAAAATTTTTTTCCATTAATCTATTCTTTTGCAGAATATAAATTGCTGATTAGGTTTCTTAACTATTTTTTTGTATCATAAATGCTTTTTCCGCATTCCGCCAATAATTTGCAATTTTTTGAGTGCAGTTTTTTTAAATTTTTAACCTTAGGACAATAATTCCCATATCTTATGCCGAAGTTTGGTGGTTAGTATGCAAAAAGTTTCGCGAAAAAAAATTTAGCAAAAAGGAACATTTTTCCATCAACATATTCTTTTAAAGAATGTAAATCGCTGACGGAGTTTTTTAATTTATTTTTTGTACCATAAAGCTTTTTTTCGCGTTCCGCCATTATTTTGCAAATTTTTAAGAGTGGTTTTTTTAACTCACAACCTGGGACTATAGGTATTATAGGTATCCTATACCAAAATTATCTGGTTAGATTGCAAAAACAAAAAAAATTGGGAAAAAAAATTTTTCAAAAAGGAATAGTTTTGCATCAATATATATGTATATGTATATAACATATGTATAGCAGAATGTTAATCGCTGATTAAGTTTAAAAAATTTTGAGTGCTGTTTTTTAAAATTCATAAATTTGGGACTATGATACCCATATCTTATGCCAAAGTTTGGTAGTTCGTACGCAAAAAATTTCGCGAAAAATAAATTTTGCAAAAAGGAAAATTTCTGCATCAACATATTCGTTTGCAGAATGTAAATCGCTGACTGAGTTTTTTAATTTATTTTTTGTACCAAAAAGCTTTTTTTCGCGATCCGCTATTTTTTTCCAATTTTTTAAGTGCGGATTTTTAAAATTCATAATCTTGGGACTATAATACCAATATTCTCATATCAAAGTTTGGTGGTTAGTTTGCAAAAAAAATTCGCGAAAAAAATTTTCCGAAAAGAAAATTTTTTGCATCAGTGTATTTGTTTGCAGAATGTAAATTTCTGATAACAATTTTTAATTCATTTTTTGTACCATAAAGTTTTTTTTCGCGTTCCGCCATTAGTTTGCAATTTTTTAAGTGGGGTTCTTTAAAATCCATAATCTAGGGACTATAATACATATATAAACTTAGCTAGTTAGATTGCAAAAACAAAAAATCACGACAAAAAATTTTGCAAAAAGGAATAGTTTTGCATCAATATATTTGTTTGCAGAATGTTAATCGCTGATTATCATGCTTTGTAGAAGTCTTTTCGGCGGAAATTTTTATTACTTTTTAATAACGCAAAGGTATATATCATTGGATGCAGAAATGTGTCTATATGAATGTTGTTTTAAGAATTTTTACAAAATTTATATGTAATTGTAATCAGAAAAAACTAAAAAAAAACGTTTTAAAACGTTTTATTTTGTTTTTTCCTCAATACAAAAAAACGTTTTTTTTTTTTTGTTTTTTCCTCAGTACAAAAATAAAAATAATTCTCAATTTTCCTGAAAATATCAGTACGGATATTTTTAAAATTTTGTTTTCGAAAAGAAAACAAAAAATAAAAAAATTGATGAAAACAAAATATCCATCAAGAAAAATAAATTCATTTGTACACAAGTGATTTTTTTTTATTGAGGAAAAACAAAAAAAAACGTTTTAAAAGTATTAATATCGGGTGCCTGACTTTACTTCAAGCAAAATTTAAAGCACTTGAATTTTTCAAACCTATATGCTTATTGGGTATTTTTTTATAGGAAAATAAAACTCCATAAAATTCAAAATACTATTCAATAGAGAATTTCTCCTTTAGTACTCTTTACTGAATTTAAAAAAATATATATAAAATTGCAAATCAATTTACCTCTGTTACAAGCAATGTATAGTTTAAATTTTTCCTAAATTAATAATCTCCCAGCAAAACCTTGGTAATGACTGGTCATTACTACATGCATTACTTAGATCTCATATCTCATTACCCGTTGAATTACTTTTAAACTGAATGTAATGAGTTACCGATAATTATACCCCACACATTACTATTTCACAATAGCTGAAACCAATAATATATGTTCTAAATCATTAAAAACCATAACTATGGCGTAGCCTAGTGGTTATCGTTTTTGCCTGACAGACATGAGGATCGCTGCTCAACTCGTGTTAGCTTCCATTGTTGTTTTTTTTTTGTAATTTATATTAAACATCTATTTATAGAAATGTTGATGTTCATTAAGCAGTATTTAATAACAACAAGTTTTGTGAAAAATAGACATGTATAACAGTTGCCACAATAAATGTGTACACAAGTTAAAGCATTAAAAATCATAGTGATGTCGTGGTCTAATGGTTAGAATGTTTGCCCGACAATCGTGGGGTACGCTGATCAATACGTGTCAGCTCCTATTGGTTTTTAAATTTTTATATTTTTTTAAATCTATATTTAACATCTATTTATAGAACAGCTGATAAACTACTTACAGCTAACATCAGTGTAATGTCTTTCCTCCAATGACATCACAATGTTAAAATAAGTAGTTTAGTAATTAAAAGGTAACTAGTGAACACTTAAGATTTCAATACCTAAAACTCATTACATGGTAATGAAAGGTTTTGCTGGGCTCCTAAATATTTAATAAATTTAGCCGTTTTACAATTTGGTGCACTATAGAATTTGGTAATTCTTTCTACCTGTGATTAGCCTTCAAACTGATTGAATATCAAAGGTGATGAAAATTTGCTACAAAACTGATATGATGAAGTGAAATAAGTTATTGTTTCTTTATTAAAGTGATGTGGAGTGTATACCAGTTACTAATGATAACACTTTCATGCATCATTTCATAAATAAATGCATACAATATTATTTTAGTTTGGCAGCACGAAAATCGCATTGGAGTTAATTAATATAAGACAATTATAGGGAAAATGCTGTGCATACACAAAAAGAAAAAACGGGGTACAATCACATTTGTTCAGCTTCTTTATATTTAAATTTAATTTTATAGGATTAGTGAAGATTGCACCAGCTTTAAGAAATCATTATGTTGCATTTATTTATTAAACTATAGTCAAACTAATAAGTTATCTGTGGATTTGCACGATATTTCAATTACAAAATTTCCCATGTTAAGAACTTTTGAAATTTGATTTTGTTTAAAATCATCGTAGTTATTTTGTTGTGTGTATGAACTGCACAAGCATATTTAATTAAAAATGCCGTCTTTTAAAGGCACAGCGGAAGTATGTATTGTGATATGCATCATATATATTTGATGTCTTCGGAAGATAAATTAGAATAGTGAGTTGATATTGTAGTCATACTTCATTTAAAACTTCATTTAAACACATATTTTAAACAAACTTCACTTACTCATGTGAATTACAGTTTGTATATATGTAATCAATTATTATCTTTTTGTATTGATGGCGTGTGCTGTAGTTAAACGTAAGGGCTAATCTAAGTTGTCCGTCGGGATTAGTGGAATTAATTGTAAAACTATATATGGGTAGACAGTTGCAATATGTACACTATTTAGAGGCGTCCATAAAAATGAAAGTGAATTTTTACGTTTGCATATTAAAATAGCAGATATGAAATTTGCTGGCAATCGGATAAAGAAAAGTCGCGCCGGAAATTAATTGAAAATTTGATTAGTGTTTATGAGGCAAAAAATGTGTCTTTTTAGTTTTTTTTATACCCTACACCACTATGTGGTCAGGGTATTATAAGTTTGTGCTGATGTTTGTAACACCAAAAAATATTGGTCCTAGACCCACCTTATAGTATACCGATCGGTTCAGAATTTTTTTTTATTTCGATTTAACGATGTCCGTCCGTCCATCTGTCTGTCTGTCCATGCATTCTTGTGCGCACTCTACAGGTCGCAAATATTAAGATATTTTGATGAAACTTAGTACACTTATGTCGGCCCAAGGACGACGCCTATTGATTTTGGTGAACATCGGTCCATGTTTAGACCTAGTGCCCATATAAGGGTCCTACCAAAATTATATTGTTTATACGCTGCAACTCGGAAATATTAAGATATTTTGATGAAATATGGTACACCGACTTACGTCGGCCCAAGGACGACGCGTATTGATTTTGGTGAACATCGGTCCATGTTTAGACTTAGTGCCCATATAAGGGTCCTACTAAAATTATATGGTTTATACGCTGCAGTTCGCAAATATTAAGATATTTTGATGAAATTTGGTACACCGATCTATGGCAGGCCAAGTACGAATCATATTGATTTTGGTTAACACCGGTCCATGTTTAGACCTAGTGCCCATATAAGGGTCCCCCCAAAATTGGCTTGGTTACAAACGGCAGGTCGCAAATATTAAGATATTTTGATGAAATTTGGTACACAGACCTATTTTGGCCCAAGGACGAATCCTATTGATTTTGGTAAATATCGGTCCATGTTTAGACCTAGTGCCCATATAGGGGTCCCCCCAAAATTGGCTTGGTTACAAACTGCAGATCGCAAATATTAAGATATTTTAATAAAATTTGGTGCAATGACTCACTTTATAGAAAATTTTCACACAAGCCCCGTTTTAACCCATTCGAATTTCGGGTCCAAACATTAGTTGGCTTTTACACAGACGGGTTAGTGGTCGCAAATATTAAGGTATTTTAACGAAATTTGGTTTGCTGGCTCACATGGTCCAGAGAAAAAAGCCGATAGATTCTAGGTAGAATCGGTCTATATTTGGACCTATCGCCCATATGGGCTATATTTACGATTTGCTCTTCTTTTATAATTTTATAGAAAATTTTGACACAAGTCCCTTAACCAGACTGGCTCTTAACCAGACTGGTGTAGGGTATTGTATAGTCGGCATGCCCGACTTTAACCTTTTTACTCGTTTTTTTCTATTTTTTTACACTCAAAAATAAATTTTTAAAACGATTTAAAATTTTTTTCTATTAATTTTTAATGAAATTTTATGAAAATATAAAAGTTCTTAATAAATATGTAATTCTTCAAATATTTTTTGTTGAAATACCAAAAAGGTAAATATTACAATTTCCTTTGTATTTAAAAAATTGTAATTTACAAATCCATTTTGATCGAATTTTTACTAGATATATTAAATATAACAGAAAAAGAAAAATCCTGTAAACATTTTAGTTAGAACTAGTAAAAATAAGTTAAAAATTACCTTGCAGAAAAAACTATTTTTTATCTACTAATTATGCTGCAAAATTTTTTACGGATTTTATCAAGGTAATTCGTTATTTTTAATTAACTTAAAGTTAACTTTAATATAACCAAAATTTTATTTTTCCTACTTATCTTACTAGTAATTAGCAAAAAACAATCTTCTAATATCAGCAGGTTTTTTGCAAGGTCATTTTTAATTACATAATTTTTAGTAGCTTTTCTCCTATTTTTACAGCTTTATTTCTTTATATGAGTGTATTATTTTTTATAAAAAAAAAACACTTAAAAAAAAACAACTTTATATATTTTCCAATATGTTAAGCGGGGAATACACTAAGGAACATTCGTGAAAAAATTGCCATTTTTTTTACGAATGTTGATTTGTGTATGTTAATGTTCGTGTTGATATTCGTGAAATTCGAGTTTACAAAATTTTTTGATATTTTTTGTTCCCTACTCAATGTTCCTTAATGTATTCGCCGCTTTATATATTTTTGTTAATAAAAAATTAAAGAAATGAAGATAACAACAATTTTCAATTCAATTCATTTATTTATAATAATATGTACCTACAGGAATATATAATGTTTTAAATAATATAGAGAGTTTAGATATTATTGATCTTTTCTACTCAAATATAATACTTTTTTTTCTGATTAAACTAATTATAAATAATTAACAGTTGAGATCTAGAGAAAAATTTATATAAAAAACTCTATAAGACAAAAAAAAAAATTCAAGGTAAAATAAACTTAAAAATAAACTAGTCTAAAGATGCTACCATGATGTTGCTGATATGCTGATATTGTGATAATTGACATCTTTGTTCGAAATTAAGTTTTAGCCGTTGTATCTTCACGTCTACCATTTCGATACTGTTGATATTATGCAATCTTCTAGTGGAGAAATGCCATGGAAGGTTGTACATCATTTTTAGTAACTTATTTTGAGCGATTTGTAAGTTTTTTATGTGAGATTTTGATAACAACAATTTACTGAACAAGAATGCTAAAAGTCAGCTATCAGTTATAACAAGCGATATCATACGGGGTAGAGCGTCTGCTTGAAATGCCAACGAGTGTGGGTTCAAACCCCATACGATGCATGATGATTTTTTTTTAATTAAATGAAAATAAAAAGAAGTGAAAAAGAACTTCCTTTTCATTGGTTCAAATATACATAATTTGTTTTAAAAAAGAACAACTTCCTTCCTATGACAAGCCAATATTAAATTCATCGGTGAAAAACCCGAAAAAAGACAACTCCCTATTCAACATTTACAGTGCTTTAACTACTTCTTTTTCCTGGGAAAGTGGTGTTTTTATGTCAGCCAACTTTAATATCAAAGAATAGCTCAGCGGTAGATCGCTAGACTAGCTAGCAATCGTGAGGTCGTAAGTTCGATACCCGGTGGCGGCAATAAAAAACTTTTGTAAAATAAAAAAAATATAATTTTTTTTGCGAATAATTTTTTTAAACTTTTAATTGCTGAAAAAGAGCTTCCTTTGCACTCGTTCAAAAAGTACTGAAAAAATGTTGAAATGGGAGTACTCCTCTCCTATTACAACTCAATGTTAAAATCATTAGTGTTTATTAGACTGTCCCTTAAAATAGCGATTTGTCGATTTTCGTTCATTACACCCCCCAGTTTTATTGGAAATGGTCCCAAATGGAAGAAATCGATTTTTTTTTTTGGAAAACGTTAACCCGTGCCGAAAGTTGGACGAAAATGGCCTATTTTAGAAAAAAACTGTAATACTATTAAAAATTCCCACAATTCGAAATTTAGAAAAAAAAATATTTTTTATTCCATTTATTCATTTAACACAGTCCAAATGATTCAGACATGGAATTTTGACTTCATCGGATATTTTTAACGTAACGCACTTTAGAGTATAAGCACAATGCAAAGGTCCCCGTTTTTTTCCATACAATTTGACAATTAAAATCGTTCAACGATTTCCGTGAGAGATAAAACTTATTTTATTTTGTCAACGGAATTTCTTATTCCCCTGTTTTTACTCTCAGATTTTTTTACTAATGTTGCCAGATTTTCACACAATTTCAATCACAGTACAAGTATAGTACGATTACATGGTTGATTTCTACATGCACATGCATTAGTAATATCAATGGATTTAACTTTATACATTTATAAAATATATAAAAAACAGCAATAACACAATAACACTTTCACAGCCTTTTATTCTAACTAATGTAAAACAATAAAACGTTGGAATGTGGCAAAAAGAAAAATATAAAATATAACCAACTTGACTTTCTATGTGTTCTGTGTTGTAAAAGTGAGATTCCGTTTCCGTTGCTATTTTGTTCACTTTTTTTCCGTCACGATTTAAGATTCCTTTTCCATTTGTAATGTGTTTATTCTCTTAGCCTGGAATCCAAAATGACCCACGAATTTGATAAAAATGCAAAAACGTTTTTTTTTTTAAATTAATTTTAAAGATTTTTTAAAATGCCTAACTTGGAGATGTCGATTGCTATGTGTACCACATAAGATTTGATATTAAAGAAAAAAAAAATAATTGTAAAAATGATAATTCGAGTTTGTGTTTGGAGTGACTGCTTTCCAGGACATTTTACAAAAATTGCTCATTTTGTCAAAAATTGCTAATTTTGTCAAAAATTTAACAAAATTTTAATGTTTTCATCAAAGTTTACATAGTTTTCGGGAAAGTATCACTTAAATTTTTTAAAACTATAACTATCATTATATTTGTTTAAAAAATCGTTAATCCTTAGTAGCCTGGGGTCAGGGAAGACCCATGAAACTTAATATTAATTATGACTACAAGATTGTAAAGCCTTTAAATTTAACAAAATAATCTCAACTGGATAAAAATAGTTATTTTATGTAACATGATCCACGGCCAAAAACGACCCACTAGGAAATTTACAGAATTAATTTTCGAAAAAATATCTCTACAAATGGATCAAAGAAATCTTTTTTCCATTTGATAAAAATTATTATTTTGTGTAACTTGATCCATATAGGGTTAATAATTTCACTTTTCGGCAAAAAAAATACCCACTAGGAAATTTACAGAATAGCATCTATCAGACTTTTATTAACTTAGAGATAGAGGGTTCAAAACTAACGAACAAGCAATTTTAGTTGTGCAATCGTATTGGATTCTAATTAAAAGCTTTGTTTATTATGCATTTAATATTTTCTATTTGGAAAGACGTTATTCTGTAAATTTCCAAGTGGGTATTTTTTGCCGAAAAGTGAAAACATTAACCCAAGTTACACAAAATAATAATTTTTATCAAGTGGAAACGAATCAAGATACTACGTTAAATTTTTCACACAAATTTAGAAGTGAGTTTAACAATAATCATATATTTTTTTAAGAATTTTAAAAAATGCGCATTTCGAGCAATTGGAATTTTAACTCAAAACCCCCAGAAATGAGCTTTGACCCTTCCATAATAAAATCGACATGCATTCCATTTTAAAGGGTACATTCTTACCTAATAAATATACCTTGAATCGTTTTTAAATTTTTGTCGATTTTGTAATCATACTCTAGTCAAATTTTACCGTTTTTTCCAATTTTCGTGACGTCATATTTCCGAAACCAAAAGAGTCTTGGCTCTGACATTTGTGCCTTAATGAGCTGTTATCATGTACGATAATTGTGGTAAATTTCATTGCAATCGGAGATGGTCAAAAAATGAAAATGCCACTTTTTTGTGTTGAATTGAAATGTTTTCACCCATATATATCTATTGTAGGGTTTATCAAATTGCAAGACGTTCGAATTTTTCTGCTCCTCAAGGCCTCATAAATGTGACTACCGTTTAGAAGTTTATGCAATCAAAAAAAAGTTAAGAAATTTTTCATCTACGATAAAGTTACGGATATACATAAATAGGAGAACAAAAATGTAAAATATTCAAATAAATATAAAAAAAATCAGACTAACCTATTACCTTGGAACCATGGATGGTAACCGAAACGATGCGGTTATCGGTAAGGGTAAAGCTATTTAAGATTATTTTGGTAACGGTATTTTAAGGGAAACGCTATTTCATTTATTTCGGTATCGGTATTTTAAGGATAACGGATT
This sequence comes from Leucophora obtusa, assembly GCA_949987735.1. Lineage (NCBI taxonomy): Eukaryota > Metazoa > Arthropoda > Insecta > Diptera > Anthomyiidae > Leucophora > Leucophora obtusa. Next base: position 136,776,818 of record OX465299.1, read on the forward strand.
TTTAGTTATTTCGGTAACGGTATTTAAAGGACAACGATATTTTGATTATTTTGGTAATGGTATTTTAAGGTTAGCGATATTTCAGTTATTTCGGTAAGGGTATTTTATGGATAACGGTAGTCAGATATTTCGATTCATCCCGCAATTTTTTTTACAAAAAACAAACGAGATGAAAAGCAGAACTAATTTACCAACTTAAAGTACGAAAAATACTCAATACCTGCGTGCAATTACCAAAAGCAGAAAATTAAAAATAAAGGTAACGGTATTTTAGGGGTAACGGTATTTCATTTATTTCGGTAACGGTATTTTAAGGGTATCGATATTTCATTTATTTCGGTATCGGTATTTTAAGGATAACGGTATTTCAGTTATTTCGGTAACGGTATATTAAGGATAACGGTATTTCGGTAACGATATTTTAGGGGTAAGGGTAGTCAGTTGAAAGGGTTTTGAATCGATAACGGTATTTTAGCGGTATTGCCTGCCAACCCTGCTTACAACGCATTACATCAACTCTATTTTCATGTTTAGCTTCAAGTATCATTTAACTATTTCACTTGGAAATTTTTATTCCCCCAAAAACCGTTATCTATATGAAGTCTAGTTTTTAATAAAATTTTGAATTAAAACATTTTACCAATATTTTATAAGGTATTAAACAAAAGGTAAAAAAGTCATATTTTATGAAATTTGCCAGGACAACGTTACCCTTTCTGCAATGGTGTTCTAATTAATTTTGAATTATAGCTCTAAGAAAAACAATTAAATTCATGTATTAAAATATTTTCTTTTTCGTGTCAACTGGCTCAAAAAATTTTAAAATTATAATATTTTGTGATTTCGCGAAATGATACAAACGCAAATATTTTGAAAACGGTTAACAATTTAATAGATTTTATTTCCTATTCCTAAAGTACATAAAATTGGGATTAAAAATATATGGAGAAATCTTGAAGGACATAATCCTAATTGATAACAAAATTGATTTAAATTTTTTTATTTATATATAAATCTAAATACAAAAGTTAAAAAACCTCTAACGTGATTCAATTTCTCTAAAATGTGGTACAGATGTTTCCGTAGTCTATTCACCACAATTCCGCCTTGATCTTGAAGAACTAATATCTAGTAATTGTAAAAATGAAAAAAATTATTTAGAAATTGATTGTAACACTTATAAAAAAAAGTTAGTACAAAAGTCTGTTAAACGCGTTCTGGCTCAAATGAACTAATTTTTCTATTATTTTGTCTTAAAATTTAGGATTGAACTAATATTATTGTAAATCCAATTTAGCATAACAATTACTTTCATCCGTATATGAACTAACTTTGCATCCCAATTTTTAGTAAATTATGTTTCTTAATTTTACAAATTTTTCAGCTAATTTAAACCACAATTAATTCCCAGAGTTTATATCTTTGTGTCTCTGCTATAAATATTACATAGAGATGGCGCTATATTTTCATAATTTGTTATTGTATAATCCCAAAATGGCTTATACCCAGAAAAACCACACATTACCAAATAATGTGTTGCCATAGGGGCCGCTGCATTACTTTACACGTAACTTTACTGATGAGATTTACAGGCGATGAGCCCCAAAGTAATGTATGGGGAGGAGGTGATAAAGTAATTGCTAACTTATGTGGTTACGAGGATGGGAAAAGTAATGGGTCTAAAAATAGATTTTCGTAAAAAAAATTTTATTTAAAAAAAATTTATTACAAATATTTTTTTATTAAATATATAAACGTGGTCACACTGGGATTCGAACCTGGGATCCCCGCTTGTTGGCCGAGAACTCTACCACCTGAGCTATCGACACGTATAACATTTGATTGCTTAAAAAGTAAGTGAAGTGTTGTGCTTAGTATTTTCGTTGATAATGTTGGAAAATATACACCTTACATCCATGCTTACAAAAAAACACAAAGTAGGTAATGTTTCTAAAAATAGATTTTAAAAAATGTTTCAATCATTACTTTCCATTTATAAATCATTAAATACGTAATCAGTGATTGGTAAGTCATTACTTTTTGTTTTGAAATAATGCAGAAGGTAACGAGCTATCATTACAAGGTAATGCGTGAGTATATCGAATCCATTACCAAAGTTTTGCTGGGTGTCTCAGAAACTAAGTGAGATAGAGAAAAATGGACAAAAATTTGATACTATGAACTTATCAATCTTTATAAACCACCTATACTCCCAAAAATAAGTATGGGCCTGTCTCGGGACAGGTCCGTAGAAAAAAAACCAAGACTGTAAGCGACATTTTAGCAGAAATTTGCAGTTAAATCAGCTAATTTTTCTGTTGAATTTAGCTCAAATTTCTTCGCCTCTAATGCCCAAGGCCGCCAAAAGGCGGTCTTCAGTTTTGTTGTTATAGCTTTTGAGAGGAATCGTTTGAAAAAATGAGAGTATACTTTTTTGGAATCTTACATTCCACAGATTTATATCGTGCTTCCTCTTTGCTTTTTTTTTGTTTTAATTAACAGTTATTTAAATGTAAAGTTGGAATTCGTAAAAAACGTTGCTAACTAGTGTTTCTAAAGAAAAAATAGTTTGAAAAATATTTAAAAATAATTATATTGCTTTAAATGATAAAATAATTTTTCCGGTAAGTGAGGTGATATGTTGCGATATTGTGCACATATAGATATTTCAATATATCTATTTATTAAATATAGTATTTAATCAATTTCTTAAGGCCGCCAAAAAGCAGTCTTGTGCAATTTCGGTAAGTGACTAAATTTTTCTTCAACAATTTTTTTTTTTTTATAATTTATGAACAGAAATGGCGTATCGTAAAGGTTATTGTGTTTTACAAAACTTAGCAGACGATTAAATAGATGCTTTAATGAATTATATGTTTGATCAAAATAACAGCTGTGACGATACAAGTGAGAATGAAGGCGACATAGATGAGGAAATTCCTGTTATTGATGAAGCTTTTGGTGTAGAAAATATTGAGATATCTGATTTAGATGAACCATCTTCTATACCTCAGTTTGTTTTTAAAAGAAATGTTAATTAAATAAGAAAGGACTCAACGGAGTTTACGAACGTTTCATGTAAAAAATGCCACTTGCAGCTTCATGCAACTGAGCTTTATTTTAGAGGCAATAATATCCATCCTGAAGAATTATTTAACTTAAAAACTCCTTATGAAATATTTTCATATTTTTTAAATAAGATTTTATATTTCCTTTCTAATCAAATGCGCACTCTACAAATATTAAGATATTTTGATGAAACTTGGTACACCGACTTATGCCGGCCCAAGGACGGAGCCTATTGATTTTGGTTAAAATCGGTCCATGTTTAGACCTAGTGCCCATATAAGGGTCCTCCCAAAATTATATTGTTTATACGCTACAGGTCGCAAATATTAAGATATTTTGATGAAATTTGGTACACAGACCAATGTTGGCCCAAGGCCGAAGCCTATCGATTTTGGTGACCATCGGTCCATGTTTAGACCTAGTGCCCATATAAGGGTCCTACCAAAATTATATTGTTTATACGCTGCAGGTCGGAAATATTAAGATATTTTGATGAAATTTGGTACACCGACCTATGTCAGCCCAAGGAAGAAGCCTATTGATTTTGGTTAACACGGGTCCATGTTTAGACCTAGTGCCCATATAAGGGTTCCCTCAAAATTATATTGTTTATACGCTGCAGGTCGCAAATATTAAGATATTTTGATGATATTTGGTACACCGACCTATATCAGCCCAAGGACGAAGCCTATTGATTTTATTTAACAGCGGTCCATGTTTAGACCTAGTGCCCATATAAGGGTCCCCCCAAATTTATATTGTTTATACGCAGCAGGTCGCAAATATTAAGATATTTCGATGAAATTTGGTACACAGACCTATGCTGGCCCAAGGACGAAGCCTATTGATTTTGGTGAAAATGGGTCCATGTTTAGACCTAGTGCCCATATAAGGGTCCCCTCAGTATTATATTGTTTATACGCTGCAGGTCGCAAATATTAAGATGTTTTGTTGAAATTTGGTTCGCTGACTCACATTATAGAAAATATTGACACAAGTCCCATTTTAACCCATTCGAATTTCGGATCCAAACATTAGTTGGCTTTTAACCAGACTGGTGTAGGGCATTGTATAGTCGGCATGTCCGATTTTAACCTTTTTACTCGTTTAACATAAGAAAATTCTTTTTTTCTTTTTGTTTTTAAAATTGTTTTCTTTTATTTTGACAGTTATATTTGGTTTTTCAACTGAAAATCTTTTACAAGTTTGTTCTAATATTGGTTGGTGCTACAAGTATTTGGCAGAAAAATAGTTAATAAGCCATTAGTAATTAATAATTTTTAAAAGTTGATTGATGCAACCTACACATAGTAGCGGTTCTTAATTAATGGTAAAAATTGGTATATTTAAGAAATTTTAAATATTTGTCACTACACAGAGAGAATTCCTTGGACGAGTTTTAATGTAATTTTTTCACTAAACTAATGAAGTGTTCTTCACAATAGGAATGAAAAATTTCTTAAACTCTATGAAAAAGCTTCATAGTTTTAATTAAAATATTTTGAATGAAACTTTTTCATTAGTCGTATTAAATTTTTAATAAATAATATGAAATTTTTCTTTAACTTTTATGAAAAATTGCATTAATTTAATGAAAAGTTTCAATGGACGAATTCCAGTGACAATTCATAGATCTAATGCAAAAATGCATTGATATCATGCAGATAATTCTCTCAGTGTTTAGAATTCATGTATGGTTTTTGATTTCTGTATGAATTGGCCTAGAATACCAATTTTATTAGTAGAAGCAATCTTTATATATTTGTAATTAAAATTTTCAGTCATAAACACCGGCTTTTCACTAAAACAGTTTAAATTTTGTAATTATAATAGAAATTGTTCTGTAGTAATATAAAAATAATAGTTTTACTCGAAATCCAACTGATGTCTTTTCTTTGTGTAAAAATTTTCGAAATACAAAACTTAAACAAATTTGTGAAATAATAGTGGTTTTCATATAAACTCGTATATGACTCGTAAACGGTGTAAACCTGGTATGTTTATGAGTTTAATGTCAAACTCCATACATAAAAAATATGGCTTGTATTTATACAAGATTTACAAGGAATTTACGAGTTAAAATGAATACTTCTAATATATTAAAAAAAAATGTTTTTAAATAAAAAAAAATTGAAATTTGAATTTCAACAAGGTCCGCACAAAAATCAGCAAAGGGGCGGTTGGGCGTTGGTATATAGCAGGTATGGGCACACAAATGGCTTGATGGGCCAAATTTAGGATTTCACAAACTTACCGAGGGCCGCACCAATTATGTATTAATTGGATTTTAGCAGAAGGCTGTACAAAAAATTCATTTTTGTCGAGTAATGTAACTCGACAAAAATGAATTTTTGGTACAGCCTTCTGCTAAAATCTTTTTTTGAGTATTTTGGTTTCCTAAGCCCGGATCTAAAGTCGAAAACGGTCCACTGAATAGCCTTCGAGTTGTGGGTCTTTCTTTTTTATCCTCTCACCCAGAAAAATACTTTATGAGTCAATGTTGCGGAGAAGTACATCAAAATCTTTTATATTTTTGTAATTTTTTATATTTTTGATCCAAATATATTTAAAAATATAAGGCACAGACTCAATAAATGTTTTTAAAATATTTTTCCCTCCATAATACGAATCGGAAATCAAAAAACTTTGTCGAATTAATCTTCGAAAATATAGTTTTCGTTATTTCAAAAAATTTGGTTTAAGGTTTTTACCAATTTTTCAAATATTTTTAAATTTACTTATTGGATTTTGATCCTTTGACTGATAATCCCGGCAGAAAATTTTGATACTTTTATGAGGGTTCTATTTAGTAAGTCCAAAGAAAATTATTCAAGCAAAGCACATATTTTTTTTATATTTTAAACTTCTTTCTCAAAAATTACGAATTTTTTGGATGAAAATATTACTCTTAGTAAAATGAATCATGAAAGCCACAACAATTTGAGGCAAATTTTTAAATCCAAAGATGATTCAGAAACGACCCAGAAATGTAAATAAATTTGAATATTTTGTCAACAATTCAAAAATGACTCAAAAAAGATTAATTTTTTAGCCCAAGGAATTTTTTAAAATATTTCTTTGAGCCATTTTTGAATCAAAAAGAAGGCTTTTTTGGATGTACCACTTTAATACAAGTGAAAGTTTAATAATATATTTTGAGCACTTTTCTGATTCATTTTTGGGCTCGTTTGTTAGCCGAGAGCTCTAGAAAAAATTAATTATAAAAACTTTATTTAAAAGTTTAATATCATATTAAAAAATTGGGGCAAGGCGGAATTGTTTGCTTTAAATGCGAGATAAAAATTCGATTATACCGCTTTAAAAAGCGGTATAATCCCGTCAAAAGCGGAGTGGTTGTTCAGGTTAAGTACACTAATAGAAAAAAGCCTGTAAAAAGTTTTGCTAAAGCTGATAAAAATTAGTTAAAAATTACCTTGAATAGAAAACTGCTAAAATAAGCAGATTTTCTTTGCTAAGATAAGAATAGCAAAAATAAAGCTGTTGAATATATGGAATTTTAGTTTTATTTGAGCTAAATTTTAGTTAATTGAAATAAAAATTTACTCTGCTAGAATCAGCAACTATTCAAAAAACTCCAAAAATTTTTAATTGTTTTAAGAGAATAAAAATCTATTTGCGAAATCAGCAGTCTACTATTTTTCACCAATATTTCTATTGATTTTAACAGGATGACTATTAGTATGTTTAAGAGTTTATTTTTGCTCTTATAATCTTACTAACATTTAGCAAAAACCTGCAAAAATTATGCTGCAAAGTTACTTTTAAATAATAAACCTGTAAAAATAGCAGAAAAAGCTACTAATTGTTTTGCTATTTTCCCAGGTTTATTTCCGTTAGTGTATAAATAAATTTTTATTGTGTCTAAGTGTTTTACCAAATTTAAGTGCTTGAAGGACAATTCTCACAAGTAGATTTTAGAGATCCTTACGAGGCCTGTAGAACAGCCTTAAACATTTCCTTAAATGAAAGGTAATTTTTTTGAATTCAAACTCATAAAAAATTAGAGAGTATTTCTACGTCATATTGAGCCATAAAGTATTTTTCCCAGGCTTAAGGTTTAAATAAAGAAGAAGGAATTTTCCACTTAATATTCGTATATTCAAGGCGAAAATACTTTAAAAAGTTTTATAGGACGTCTGTGCAAAAAAGTCGATATTTGTTGATTTAAATTTTATTTTTTTTTTATTTAATTAATATTTTTTTAATTAAAAAAAATTTTTTTTATTGTTTTAAAATTAATGAAGGGCCGCACGAAATTGGCTGACGGGCCGCATTTGCCCATGTATGGTATATAGCATATTAAGTAGAACCTAGTTAGAGTATTGAAATAAAACTGAATTTTATCATTTCTGTTCATAATCAAGAGCAAAGTAAATATTTTTATTAATAAAATACAATTTAAAACATAGTTAATTGTTTTATGCAGTAATTTCTTAACTTCTTCGAAGAAAATTTGATCCCCATATTTTAAAATATTTTATCTCAAATTGCACAAGGTCGCTTTTTGGCGGCCCATAAAACTAAACGGACAACAATTTTTAAGTTTTAACTTTTTTTGTAAGTTTTTAGGCCGAAACCTGTCACAAAAAAAATACCCAGTCAGAAATCGCCAGTGGTACAAAAAATCAAGCACTGGCATACCACTGGGTAACCACGGTGTTAAAAATAATTGACTGGCGGAACACTAATTTGGGACGCTTTGCCAGCGTTTGTAAAAAGCGTTTTACCAGTATTTTTTTTACAAAAATTTCGGTGGTTTATAAAAAACACCACTGGCAAAGAATTGGCTTAGAGTGATATGCCAAGGTTTGCAACCAGTGGTTAGCCAGTGCTACCTAGCCAATGCTACCAAGCGTACAAAAATCAATTCACTGGTAGATCAATGATTTTATAAAAATGTTGACGCTGCGTTAAAAAATGTTTGTAGTCAGAAGGTTCCGAGTTCAAATCCGGTTGCAAGCAAAAAAATTTTTTTGGATTTTTTTTAATTTAAAATTTTTTTTGTTTTATAAAATCAATTTTTTTGTTTGTGGGAAAGCTCCTTCAAGACCAACTTTTTTTTTGCCCTCCCAACACTGGCATACTAGCTACAAAAAATTGTTTGCCAGTACTAACATTTTGGCACAGCCAGTAGTTGTCCAGCGATTATCACTCATTTATGTGTTTAGCTATCAAATATTATATGTCTCGTTAGCTCAGTGGGTAGAGCAATCGTCTGCCAATCTGACGGCCTGGGTTCAAATCACGGCACGACCAAAAAAAATACATATGAACTTTTTTTAAATTTTATTTTGTAAAATATATTTCCAGACCACCTATTTATTGGTTTTGCCAGCGTTTTGCCAATGTTTAAAAATTTTGTTCCTCCAGTGCTTTTCCGGCGCTTTTTGAACAGCCGGTCCTTTTGTCTAATGATGTTATCATTTTGAGAATGGGAAAGCACTTTTTGCCAGTACTTGTACCACCTGTTAAAGTGCTTTGCCACCGCTTTCCCGTTTGTATTTTTCTGACTGGGTATTGTCAAAAAAAGAAGAAAGAGCATTAGAGGGTTACCTAGAATTGTCTGTGTATTTAACAGTGTTGCCATTTCAGTGCTTTTCGGGTATTTTTTGGTGCTTTTTTCCATCCCGTACCCGGTGATTTTTTACAAATACCCGTTTAAAAAAAGCGGGTATTTTCAGTGCTTTTTCAGATTTCTGCCAGTGCTTTTAGTGCTTTTTGTACAGTTTATAATTTTGGTATTTGTTGTCGCTTTTTAAAATTTTTCTTGAATTTTCAGTCAAAGTTGAAAAAATAATACGAACTATACAAAAAATACGTTTTTTTCACAATGTTTGTAGTACAATTTTAAATAGCTACTTCGTCATATTAAAACTTCAAAATTTTTTAATTTTACTTTGGTGCTTTTTTACCCCATTTTTGGTTATTTTTTGAACCTTTTTTACACGATTTTTCAAAGCAAAAATGTGTTTTCAGATTATTGACTGAAAAATTAAAATCGTGCTTTTTTACCCCATTTTTGGTAAATTTTTACCCTTTTTACCCGTTTTCATAATGCTCACGGTGCTTTCCTGCCTTCAAGAGTTGGCAACACTGGTATTTAAGTGTGTAAAATTTAGCTTTCCTAAATTTAGCAGACTTCATTGAAAATTCTGCTGGCGCAAGTACAGGTACTATTTCCTGTTATTTTAGCAGAATTTTGAACTATTTGTACGGCCTTTTTTTATGAGTGTATGCAAAATGTCGTACTTTTTTCGAATTCGTCTCATTAATGCTTGTACGAGATTTTCCTCCACTTTTCTAGCTGCCACATTCCACTTAGTTCTGAACTCTTCTATAGTTGATACTGGCGACCCTGTCTTCTTTAAAGTTCCTTTTATAATTGACCAATATTGATAGCAATTCTAGACAATTAGGTGGATTGTTTTCTTTTGGTACAAAATTGATTTCATTGTTTTTGTACACTCAGTGTACATTGCATAATGTGAAATAACTAGATCTGGCCAAAATAATGGTTTTGTGGTGTGAGATCTTTTTAGGCATTCTTCCTGATAAATTTTACCAGATGTAAAGAAAGCTTTAGATTTTCTTACAACAACAAATTGCTTGCAAAACCAAGTGCTTTTTGGAAAATTTGGACTTGATTTTCTTTTTACAATGATCTGTAGTTTTTTATGAAGTTTTTTTTTTATCAATTTTGAAACGTGGAATATGGTAATTTAACTTTTTTTTGCTATGAATCGTATGGAAATACTTTAATTTTTATTATATTCGTTCAAACTCCGAAGCCATTTTTCATAGAACTATTTAAAATATTAAAAATCTATTTTATTTACATTAGTTGAAGAAACGGACTGCGTGCCAGAAACGGAAAAATTTTTTTTGTAATAATTTTTTGCGTGCCAACTTAATTTTAGTTGTTTTTTAAAAGTCCTTTTTTAAAAATTTTAAAAATTTGGAAAATTTTTCTTAAAAATATCAACGCAGATGTACATATTTATCATCGCTACGCATGATATAACCCCAAAGGGAAAAATTAAATAACATCCAAGAAATGACGTAAAAATGTTTGACGGTAATTTAATTTTTGGGGGTTTATTTAATATCTAAACATTGAGATTATTGCATTATTAAAAAATTCCCCAATGAAATAAAATTAAAACAGTTTGAACATTACTTCCTTTTCATTTTTTTGGGTGGTTATTCCATTTTTGGTTGTTATTTCATTTTGTTAAAAAAAAGTTAAATTATTGGGCGCATTTATTATTTAAGTACGTAAGATACTGGTTGAAAAATGTGCTTCGGGCAAAAATTTTATTTTGTTAAAATAAATCGAGAGGTCTTTATTATCATAATAATGAATTAAAAGCGAATATTATGGATTTGAACAGAGAAATTTCTATTTCAGATGAAATGGCTCTGCGAAACACGATCAAAACCCAATTTCAAATTCCAACAAAGGGGGTTATTTCATTATGAAACTTATTTTCAGCCTTTATTTCATTGAGGGTTATTTTGTAGCACCTGTGTTCCCTTTAAAAAAAACTTAATTTTTTAGATCCAATTTTATTACAAGTTGTTTTCCATTTTTGTGCAATTTTCTGGTACTTTTTATTTCTTCGATTATGAGACATTTTCTCATCGAAACATTTAAACTTCTTTCAATCTAGAATTTTAGAAAATTTCCCAGAATTTTCTGATAATCGAATTTCTGTAAACAAAAAATGGCAATACAGAGTTTTATTAATTTTAAAAAACGATTTACAAGCTCTATGGAAAATTTCACCATTTTGGGTTAAATCACACATTTTTGTTACGAAATTTAACATTTACCTGAATTTTTTACTGGTCTTCTAATAGTTTAAATTTTTTTAAAACGTTTTAACAAAACGTCGGGTGCCACCTAAAATCCACTCGCGTGCCACTACTGACACGCGTGTCATAGTTTTGCCAGCCCTGTTCTAGGCCATGTGGCAACCCTAGATGGAGGGTATAATAAATGTTAAATTAACTTTTTTTTGTTCTAATGATAAGGTCGCTGTTGGAAATTATGTGAAATAATGCGACTGTGTAATTTGCATTTGTTTTTTTTTTGATGTGTATATTCCTGTTCATATTGAAGAATTTTTTACAGTAAATTTCTGTGAAGGCACAATTACACACAAAAGAAAACTGCTAGAGATAGAGCAAACAACACCTCTAAATAGCTCTATTTGGAATGATTTAAGCTATTTAGTGTTGCTTTTGGCCCTATCTCTAGCATTCTCTCTAGTGTAAATGTGCCTTTACAATTGTTTTTTTTTGCGAAAATGTAATTTATATTTGTTTTTTATTTGTATAATTCTGTTCATATCGAAGAATCTTTTACAGTAAATTTCTGTTACAATTGATTTTTATGATAACAAAAGCTTAACAATATCCGCAGAAGTAACAGTTTTAAAACCAACTTGTTCAAGTACTTTGCCAAGGTGACTGGCTATTTTTGTAATTATTTCAAGTCAGTCAGTTATAGTGTGTATCTCAAATGAGGCTGGGGGTGGTATCACTAACAGTGTATTTAACCCATTTCCAACCGCTCCTAAGCCGCTGGGTAAAAATCAATGAAACTTTGTACAGGTAATATTGATGTAAAAAAATGTCTAATGACGGCTTAGACATTAAACTAGTTGTAAAGAGATTGTAAACAAATAAAGACGCTTTCAACTCCGCGTTTAATAATCAGTTTATTAAATGTATGTTTTCATTGTTCTTAATTAATTTATAACAATTATATTATTTTTTGTCTAATATGTACTAATTAAATTTGAAATAAATTTGTTATAATGTATTTCTGTTTAGATTCTCCTGAGGATGAACAACTATGCTTGTTTGAAATATTGGTAAGAAAATAAATAATTAAATAAAATTGGATTTTTAGCCGAACCAAATCTATCACAAAATGTCTAATTTTAAGATTTTATTTTTATCTCTTCAGGTTTGGCCAGGAAGAGGTGGTCGATTTTTCGACCACTGGCTGGAAACGATATATAAAAATATGCATATTCATTTGTATTGCAAAAACTATTTTTATTTATGTAAAAATTTAAATGTAAATGCAATAAACTCAGTAAATGTGCTAAATTAAATGGTTTTACAATAATTAACATATTGTGGAATGCATTGAAAAATTTTATGTGAATAGCAGCATCGCATTTCGAACATTTAATTGACGAATATTTGTGACATACCGGAGAGGATGAGTCTTTTCAAGGTTACATTATCGATATTATGTTTCACTGATTGCGCTTGACGCAGCAAACTCTCGTCCATGTTGACACCTAATTCAATTTGCGCCATTACAGTGCCTTTTTGTAGCGACTCGATTCTTCGACCGATAAGTTCTTGTCTGTTGTCTTTTGATAGAATCTGCATGCTTTCAAAGCACATAATATAATTTCCATACGTTGACCATGGCGGCACCAAGAGCATTTGTTAGCAACCAATAACACTTTTTACCTCGTACACGAATTCGATAATTCTTTGTAGCATTGCCGAATAACTAAACGCCTCGCATATGTTTTTTGTACGCTTTGGCAAACTGGCAACTTCACCGCGTATTATAGCACTTGGAAAATTAGCTGGTTTTCGTCGATATCTCATACCATATATCGCTCAATTCGTCAATTGTGTCCGGCAGCAACAAAAGCAAATCAACATTAGTTGCATCACGACTAAGTGTTGCGGTTTCATCCACATCACTACTGTCGTTAACCAAACGTTCTATTTCCACTTGCATGTCATATGTTTGCCGATATATTTTTAAACTTTTAATATTGAAAAGTTAACCAAAAACAGAATCTGATTAAAAATAAAAATCAAAGTACCAAAATTAATAAAACCAAACACATATTATGCAACAAAGGCGGGATATGTCCTTTGCAGCTGTTGTAAAATGTTTAGTAATTTCAGCTGTCATGGAAAATTTGTATATCGTATCCAGCCAGTTGTCAAAAAATCGACCAGTGCTTTTTGTGTTCACCTCTCCCAACAAATGATGCATGGAACAACTTAAAATAATTTTTTCTGTAAAGTATAGTTCTAATACAAGATGAAATTCAAAGGAATAGTTTTTTTCGAGCTTTTGGAATATTTTTCCGAGGCTGTGAATTTATTTTTATTTTTTTTCGCAAAAATCGTTTTACCCGATTGCAGAAAAAACCAGGTAAAAAACGCGAACTGACACAAACCAAAAATAATTTAAGTTTTTAAAGGTGTAAAAGAATTATTTTCTGGGTGGCTAAGTTATAACTAGACCAACCAAAAAGAAGCCAGATCATGTTTTTTATTTGAAAAGCTATAACAATTTAGATTAAACACAAATTCTGATTTTAAAAATCTAAGAATTTTAAGGTATATTTGTTAGAGCTTTTTTTGTTTATTTTATCTAGTTTTGCTTATTTTGTAAATATTGGCTTATTTTTGCTATTTTCTTTTCAAATTGAGCTTGTTTTAGCTTTTTTATATTTTTGCTTTTTTCATAAAACCAGTAATTTTAAATATTATTTTAAGTCGACATAAATCTTTTTCATTTAAAATTGGTTTTTTTGAATCTATTTTAAATTAAAAAACTCTTGTTAAAATAAAATTTTTATTTTTCCAATCTGAATTCAAACGATTGCCTTAGGCAAGAACGAAATCCGGATAGGACCATGTCTTCTACAGAGTATTTTTCACAATTTGTTAAATAAGTTTTGGAATTTTAGCAAATTTAATTCTTTTAATGCAATTAATGTATTTCGCGATTAAAATAAATTTAAGAATGTCACAATTTTGTCTGATTCCTGAAGTTCCAAGGAATGTAGCATTATAGAATATAAAAAATTTAAATTTGATGAGGATTTTAATGAAGAAATAATGAAGTTTAAGGGCTTATTTTTGCATTTTAACTGCTTAATTTACTGTTTTTTCTACCTTTTTTAAGAGCTTAAAACATTGCTTTTAGAGCTTTTTTTTGGTTGCCCTAGTTATAACCATTTCCCGCTAACCTACAAAAATCTCGAAAGTCACTGGTCGATTGTCGACCACTGGTTGGAAATGGGTTAACATATTTCCAACAACCACCAGTGGATTTTTGAAAAACAAAATGTTTCCTTCAAACTTTTTTCTTAAATTTTTGTTACGAAAAAAAGATGTTGAGTTTTGACATAATTTGTACCAGCATTTTTATATTATTTTGTTTTCTTTCTTTTGTTCGTAAATATCAGCAAGGAGGAGGGTTGGTTCAAAAGTAAATATAAACTGAATGTTAAGCACAATTTAAATCAATAAACATTTAACTTTAAGACATGAACTCGTAAAATAATAAACTTTCAAGATGTTAAAGCAAACCATAAATATAAGTGGGGAAATGGCAGTGGAAGAGTATCAAGTAGCAGCTGTCATTATTATTTGTTGTATTATTTTGTAAACAAGTTTATTTGTTTGTTTGCATGAAGGTACGTATCCTTAGACACATCGACACTACATTCTCGTGCAAAATGTATTAACTTTAATTACCCAATACCAATCAAACACATTTACACTCATAGACATTCACATATTCAATTGAAATAAATAAGAGAAGTACATCATCTGCACAATTAAAAACTCAACTATGCATTGATTACTTGAAACTCAGTAATTATTCAATAAATTTTTCATTTTATGCTTCCTTAACAAGCAAGAATATTATGATGCGAATAGTGTATTAATGATTCAGAATTTTTAAAGAATTTATTAATTTGCAGCAAGGATTTAATTTGAATTTGTTGACATTAACAAATTAAGTTTTTTTACTAGAGGTGGCAGAAATATTTCTTTTTTTAACATTCATTATTTGAAGTTGACCTTAGTAGAACATTTTTTTGTTGAAAAATATGATTTTTTTTTTGTTCTATTCTGATTGGAAAAATGTAACACTTTAGTGGGGTGAGGCCAACATTTTTAAAGTGTTACACGTTAACAAAGCTAAATTGTTTTCAGAAAAGAAAACACCAAAAATTAATAAATCTCTAATTAATCAATTAAAAAGGTCGAAAAAACAATTTTTAAATAAAATTAAAAACCAACATTTTGAAAACACTCATATTAATACACTTTTTTTACAAAATGGGCCATTTTCGTTCAACTTTCGGCACGGGTTAACGTTTTCCAAAAAATAAAAATCGATTTCTTCCATTTGGGACCATTTCCATTAAAACTGGGGGTGTAATGACAAATCTATTTTAAGCGACAATCTAATGTATCCCTTTGAGACCCAGCGTACACGATTGTGAGATGTGATGTTGTCTTTTAAATTTAAAAATATTTTTAATACTAATAGCTTTAGTTACATAAAGAAATTTCAGTTTATACTTTTACCTAAATTATATGGGTAAAATCAAAAAATGTGATAAATATTTGGGCCAAATTTGTGAGAAGCAAAAAGTGTTAATATTTCGGCTTTTTCTTAATGGAATCAGTAAGTTTAGTCATTATAAACCTAATTGCAAAATAATTCTTCTACAAGTTGTCGCAATAACTTTTTTTCCACAATTTTAATTTTTTTTGTTGTAACGGAGTTTAGATTTCTGCAAGCAAAAGATATAACAAAAAAAATTGCGTACGAATTTTCTTCAATTTATTAGTTTTTCGTATTTGGGTTTTCAACTTGCTTTCCAATGATATATAATTTGTGTTTATTGGCGGTTTCGCGAATAAAAATACAATTCATTCCGCGAAAAAAATTTTATTTTTTTTTTAATTTTGTATTTTTGGTCCTTTTAAATGCTTTTCAAAAATATAAAATTTTTTAAAATCCAAACAGCGGTTGCGCAGTTACAAAATAATATATTAAAAACATAACATTTCACGATCAAAAAATTCTTAAATTGTGTGAAACAAATTTAATTTGTCAAACTAATGTCAGTAATGACTCGAAATATCGATTAAAAACCAATGAAATGCAAAATCAATCGTTTTTCGCTCCAGCAGCTTAGGGTAAAAAACTGAGAACTTTTTTTGATTTGACGCAAAATTATTAGTTGAATCGTCCTTTGACGCATAAATATTAGTTGAATCACCTCTGTTTATGGTTATTTTAAAATATTTTAAACATTTATCTACATTTATTAGAATGAAACCTGATGCAAACAATTGTGGTTACGGAGTTTACAGTTACGGAGTTTACATTTGTTTCCTTTTTTCGTTTTCTTTCAGAAACGCTTTGTCAGAATTTTTTTTCCGAAACAAAATCGCATGATGCCTACAAGGTGAATCCAAATATGACATTGTTTTTCTTACTCGTTAAATAGTTTGGTGTAAAAATTAGGAACGGAGTTTACAACATTTTTTCAAATCTTATTAAAGACATCCTTTTTCATCTCGAGAATGTTACATGCTGCAGAAAAGTTTCAAGTTTGTTATACTGGAGATTACTTACAGTCCAACGAACATTTGAGTATAAATAACATATACTTTTCGCAATATAAATAATAGATAACTCCAAAATTCTGGTATATGCATTTTTATCAAAAATTATGACGAAAAATCGTTACAGAGTTGAAGTCGTGATAGCTAAGATATACGAAAAAGTTTGTAAAATGTATTAATTATTAATAAAAGCGCCACTTTCCCTCTTCATAAAAATTCTTACAGTTAGTGTTTAGCTTTATTGGTTATTAAAATATAAGCTATTAAAGTTAAAAAACCTTATAAGTACTTGTTATGGAGTTTACATTGGGCTTATAAAATTGGTCACAAATTTTATGTATTAACCAAAAATTGGTCAGATTGTTATAAATTTTGTAATACAGGTGACAATGCGAAATATGTAACTCAAATGTAATCCATGCATTAGAAATTCGCTGGTTACACGGTTTTTATCACATTTTTTGATATCACCCATATATTATAAAATATGAACTAAAATCAGGAAATTTTAGTAGTTTTAGTACCATTCTACCTTAAAGTTATAAAATCAATAAATTTTTTCAAGCTGGTTGGGTCTGAAGGGGTTGGGTCACTCAAAATAATAAGTCTGTTGTCTGAATAGAAAAATCTGTTACTTTAACAAAATTTATTACTGGTTTTTTGGCTTAAAATAAAATTTGTTGATTTTCACAAATTCTTTTGTTAAATTTAACAAATCTAAATTTAAGTAAGAAATAAGTAAAACTACAGTTTTATTTGTAATTATACTGAATCGTAAAATTTGTTCAAATTAAGGTCTCGGGACCCTGCACGGGCCTAGTCCATACCATCTAAAGTCACGTAAGGGCACTCCAATGGAGCAAACATTGTATCCGTTTTGCTCTATCTCGCTTAGTTTTCGAGATATGGGCCATTCTATGAAGTGAAAAATTTGTATTAGAAGTTCCCGAGGGTCCAAGGCCCCACCTAACATGAAAATGTTATATTTTAACAATAAGTTTTGTAAAATTTAATGAATGGGTTCTTAAAAATTAGTTATAAATAGTTTTGAAAATTAACACTCAAAACTAGTTAAAGTACAGAGGACTTTTAATATAGTGTTAAATAATAATAACTAAAATCTTTGTTTAGATTAGTGTTTCAACTAAAAATTAGTCAAATCGATTTGAAACCCGTTTGACACTAGTCACACTATGGGGATATCTGTATATACATAATATATAGGCAAAGGTATTATATATCCTTGCAGAGGTGCTTCTTCCTCCAAAGCACGTGATAATGTATATATAGTGGAAGAATTACCTGAGAACAACAGAACCAAATAGTAACTACTCTTTTGAAAGAAAACTTTTAAGCAGTAAAGAAGTAGAGAATGAGCTTCTTTTGAATACAGCGCGCAGTGCTTTGATCCCGTAGAACTATTTGACAAAAATAGAAGGAGTGGAGACAGAGTTTTGAAATTTATTATACTGACATAGAACACCTTAGTTAAGAAAAATTTAAATTTTTGGAAATATTGGGCCAAGGACACGCCCACCTCCCATAGGTCCTGAAATTTAAAAATACATTAGCTACATAAATGGAAGTAAATATACAAAAATTATCCATTCAGATGCACATAAAACTGGAAACGTTTGTGTCAATTTTTATCAAACTCGAAGCAAGGACTCTTAGTCCTGCCATATATCCTTTATTTTAAAATCTTTATAAAACCTTATCCGATTGCGATAAAATTTAGCACGAGAATTGATATAAGCTTAAGCCGTATTTATGCTAAATTTAGATAAAATCTATTGATTAATAAAAAAAATGCCTTTCACAAAAAATGGGTTTTAAACGCTTAAAATGATTTTTCTAAAAAAAAAAAAAAATAAATAAGATTCAAATAGGAAACCATGTGAATCCTCCATTTTAGGCATAGGGTATGTTCAGCGAACTTATGTAAAACACTACGAGGAATATTTTTGTGGAACATTTTATCTTTCTATCTTTCAGTTAAAGGGACTTTTTTGGCCCCTTTTTTAAGCGGACAAAAACGACCCGTAAGTTGAAGAGTTAGAGGGTTAAAATATTCCTCAAAAATATTTGCCATGAAATTCTACTATAAGTCTTTCAAAACATCAGCATTGCAAATTTATCTTAAGTGCCAGTAATATAACACTGTGTTTAAGTGATAATTTCGTACTTATTCAGAATTAGTGCTCAAATATGTCCCACATAAAAGGTGAGTGAACACACCAAAGCTATGACACTTAGAAACTAATACCAGAAAAAAACTAGGGGGCTTTGAAATAAATTTGTTTTATTCGAATACTTTGAAGTTTAGAGGTAATAAAAATATTCAAATATTAGTTATTATTTGTTCCATATGCAACTGATTGGACTTTTCGTCGCACAAGCGCCATCATCTTTTGCACGAGTGCATCATCGACTTTTCGCGACGCCGACAACCACTTGGTTTTGAATTCTGCAATATCTTGCCACCCAGCAAAAAAAGAGCGGCAAAAGTTGTAGCAAAAACATCACATATACTGATTCAGATGTAGTGCAAATTGAGGTGAAACATGCATGATTTTAACATGGGGTTGTCATAGAACGGAAGTAATCCAAATTGCTAAAACTTCACTTTATTAAAGGTTATGAAAGGTTGCATTTTTTGATGTTCTTTTCCATAGAACTAAATATGGTATTTTTAATTAGTGTTTGGGGTGTGGTGATAAGGCACATCTTTTTAATCAGTGAAAAAATGGATGTACAGAAGCACTTTACATGTCCAGAATTATAAACCCTTTTAAACTGCTTTTTAGCTTTAATACTGCTAAATAATTGTTTTCCGTTCAACTGAAAAGAAAAAAACTTCTGTTAAGTCTGATATTTCGAAATCAGGCAAAAAAAGTTTTGTTCATTTCACTTTAACATGTTTTTAGAATTTATTTATATTTATTTCAAGTTTTATTTAACTAAATTAACAAAACAATAAAAAAATACTAGATACTATTCAAAAATTCATGTTTGTAAATCTAAAGGATTACTGTTAAACAGTAATTTTGAGATTTAAGTAAAGTAATTTTTTAAATTAAATATTTTGTTCAGTCATTTGATTAAAATATATATAATAATAATAATAAAAGCTTGTTTCAATCGAAAAATGTTAATTAATTCATAAAAAACCAACAAAAAACAATGTCTATTAATATTGTTTGTTGCGATTATTGAAAAACCTCTTCTGTTTTGCTGCAGCATTTTACTGATGGGCCGTATTCTAAAAACCAATTTTGAAGTTTTGCCGCAAGGGTTTCGGCGGGGGAAAATTGAGTCTTGCAGCATCCAAAACTGTCGTAACTTGAGGTTCCATTGGTTGAGACGCCATTGGTTGTGACTCCAATGAACATTATGGCTCATTTCTTGAGTTGATTCGGTACAAGATGAAAGATTTGCCAGACGACGTCTTTCTTTTTGTACCATTCTTTGGAACGAACGTTTGCTAATCATTTTTAAATAAAAACTTCTGTTCTGCTAAAAGTATTAAATTATTTATATTAATTATTACACTTTAAAATTTTCTTTTTATATTTGCGCGTCTTTTTCCTTTGTAAGTAGAGTTGTAAGAGTATTGAGTATTTCGGTACTGAGTATCCAATACTTACTATTTTATTTAGCACTCAATACTTCTATAGCTGCCTACACACTAGGGAACATTCCATTCCACATGGCCATGTTTTTACGAATGTTGAAATGTGTATAGCATTGTGTCATGTTGACCTTCGTGTTTACAAAATTTTTTGATATTTTTTGTTTCCAAACTCAATTTTTCATCGTGTGTATCGATGTTACTGTTTTTGCTGTATTTAGTTCATTGATAGCAGTCGCGCTATCAAGAGCTTTTGTAATTACGCATTTGAGAAAATGAAAATGACGACAATTATAAATAATGAAAACTGCATTAATTTTATAAATCAATATATTTGCGAGAATTATGTGATAACTAAAAAAATAAAACTAAAAAATAAAATTAAAAAAACAGTAGCATATGGAAAACTCACAATTAACAAATTAATTAATTTGATTTTCTTCCGCCCATATTTCATGTGATCAGTTTTACAAACAAACAAAAATGATGTTTCGTTTGACGTTTTGTTGTAGTGTGTGCATCGTCTGTATAAAAAGTGAAAAAAAGTAGAAACACATTTTCTGTCACGAATGTTCCCCAGTTTGTAGGCAGCTTAAAGATGCGATTTTCAGTGTGTTTTTTTCGTATGAAAATGCAACTCTGAAAATAGTACTCTAAAATAGAACTCTGAAATACAACTATATTTGTGAAGAAAAAATTTGCTATAGTTATGTATCAAAGAGTTAAAAATATTTCACTTATTCTTGTAAAAAAATTTTTTATTTGTAAAGCTGGCCATACACTTGCAATATTATTGTACAATTTCACGTTTTAGTTCTTTATTCTGTTACCATGTGTGGTAGTAGATTAAAGACTTAAAACGAGAAGTTGTATAATAATATTGCAAGTGTATAGCCAGCTTTATTCTATTATCATTTGTGGTAGTAGATTAAAGACATAACGAGAAGTTGTACAATAATATTGCAAGTGTATGATCAGCTTTATTAATGAACCTTGTGTTTGAAAACAATTGAAATTATTCATATATATTTTTTATATCGGTTAATTTTGTAAGTACCCGAATAATTTAAAACACAATTTCCACAACACCAATAAAATATCAAAACAAACAGCTGTTTCTTAAAATTGTTTGTTTTAAAGAAATTGTGAAAAAAACTATGAAGCTTTTTAATTATTGCTGATTTTATTTTCCTCAGAACCTTTACAACTTAAATTAAAAGAAGTATACAAATTTTACATTAAAAGTTGATGGTTTTTATTATTTGTTACTTTGTATAATTTAAGTTACTTAAGACCAATTTCTTCCAAGAAGTTACAATAACCACTGACGGAAATTGTGTATCAAAGTGTACGTACTATTGAAAATAATTGGAAGGAAGCCAATATCCAAATTTTATTTATTATCCAAAACTTGGGAGATTTTTCACCACATATTAGACTCGTAAATGTAAAAAAAAATTCTGTTCATTGACTTTATCTTTTAAGGGTACGAAAACACTGATTTAAATCAGCATTAATACCGAAGAAAATTGTTTAATGACGCATTCTCCGGGTTACATTTGTCAAATGTTGTTTGTTTTTACACATAAATTGTGGAAACTATAAATATTACTTTATGTAGTTTTATTTATTAATAACACGGGGAAAGTTAGTTCATCACACTGACTGATAAACATGTTCATGCTTTTAGTGATTAAGGATATGTAATGGATTTTGCCGGAATGCTAAAAGCCTGCTCCCAGATTCTATAAGACGATTATCGTCCAGTTTTTGAAGTTTAATATCTAACATATTACATAATAATAAAAATTTGAAAACATTATAACAAATTTGTTAAAAGAGCAATTTTGCACCATATGTCTCAAGATTTTTTTAACCAACATCTTTAAAATTCTAGAAATTTTAATAGAATCCCTAGACTGGATTAACTGCTTCATTTTAGTGCAACCATAAGCAATTAATCCACTTTTTACTAGATAAACATTTCAGTCTAAACACAAAATTATTAACAAACCTAAGCTAACAAAGCTACGATGTAATCGAATCAAATCATACTTGTATCTAATTTCATATAATTTTATTTGATCCAATGATAAGAAATTAATTTCAGTATTTAATTGGATCTTAGGGGCAATTCTGTAACTTTTTAACGAAAAAATTCGGTAGTAAATTGAAAAGTTTAGTAAACTGACAAATACCGAATTAAAATCATTCTGATCCCAGAATAATTTTTACCAGATAGTTTAACTTGGTTTGTAACTGAAATGGAGATATTTTTATTGTAAAAAAATTTGTTAAATATATTTTTTTAGTTAACCCAGGAAAATTTTCTGTTTCAAAGAATCGGTTGTGCAATAGCTACTCCCAGGAAAATTTTCTGTTCCAAAGAATCGGTTGTACAATAGCTACTTTTCATTCACAACCCCTTCTACTGTCGATTCTAACACCGATTCTTTTTGTTTGAAATTGTCCCAAAAGCAACGCCTTCTATGGCTCCAAAGTGGAATAGGTTGTTCTAAAATCAGTTATGGAATTAGTTATGGAATTGATTCTACGTCACCCACACCTTCCGTATAGGATCCAAGGAACTGCTTCCGGAACCAGTTCCATGGAATCGGTTGCAGTGGAACCAGTTGTATAATAGGTGTGGTTGGCTACCGATTGTAAAAATTTTTTTTGGGACTTTTCATTCACAACCCCTTCTCCTGTCGATTCTAACACCGATTCTTTTTGTTTGAAATTGTCCCAAAAGCAACCCCTTCTATGGCTCCAAAGTGTAACCGGTTGCTCTAGAATCGGTGCTGGAACTAGTTGTGGAACTGATTCTACGTCACCCACACCTTCCATATAGGATCCCAGGAACTGGTTCCGGAACCAGTTCCATGGAATCGGTTGCAGTGGAACCAGTTGTAGAATGGGTGTGGTTGGCTACCGATTGTAAAAAATTTTACTGGGAATTACATAAAAAAATGGCCTTACAGATTTAAAAAAAAATAAAAATATTAAATTGTCAAATATTAAATTGTGAATGAATCACAGTCTTTTATTTCTAATATACATATGGTCAATTTCCATTGTCAAAATTATTTCTAAACAGATTAAAAAAATAATTTGGCTAATCAGTTTAGTATAACATTCATAAAACTTATAAATACATATTTGTAATTTCTTCAAATATATATTTTTATTAAAATATGTGGAATTTTTCGCTAATTAAACTTGTATATAAGGATGTTAAGTTTACGAACTTATCTAAAAGGCCAGCATTAGATCAGAAAAATCTGCAGTTGTCGCCTCTTTGTGTGTAATGAAAATGTTCATCTTTTTGAACTATTTCGCTTGTTTTTTGCTGGGCAGGCTTTCTAGCAATTGTGAGACGTTCTCTTAAAGTCAAATTCGAATGAAATTTCTCACACATGAAATCTAGGTCATAGCCTACTCAGGGTATTTGAATTTCAAAATAAATAAATTTTTTTGAGTAAGTTATAAGTTTTCCAAAGTGTGGCAATTTTGGTGTGTTCACCCTTTACCTGGATTTTAGAGAGAAAGCATGGGCATCTTCCATTTTAGGGTTAGAATGATCCACAAAAATGTTCCTTGTAGTGTTTTTCAAAAGTCCGCTCAACACTACTTATACCTAAAATGGAAGGTTCACATGGTTTGAATGCTAAACACTCTTAAATGCGTGAAATTCGTTGTAAAAATCATGAATTTAGGCATTTCAAAAAATCCATTTTTTTTTAATTTGTGGTAAAAAATAATAAATAATTTTTTAATGATCTATTATATAACAGTATAAACTTACAAAAAAAAAAAAAATTTTTTTTCTTATACTCCATCAAATTTAAGTAATTTTTGGATTTTTACCAAAAAAATGTGTTTTTCGGAGCAATAAAAAATAAGTGTTTTGTAAACAAATACTAAAATCCATATTTTAATTTAATTACAAATATATTGAAGTAGATAAAAAACAAATCTTCGAACTAGTTTTTAAAAAAAATGAATTTTTGAGAATTATTTTCGTGAAACAATTAAAACCCATTTTACTGTTAAGTCATTTTTGTATAAAATTCTCTGAGTTTAGCGCCCGCTCTTGTCGGCAAAAGCAATCATACCACACATTTTTTCCCATTTGTTTTAGTTACTTTCTTATCTTTAAAAAAATCCTTCTTTACTCACAATTTGAGACAAAAATTTTTTTTAGATTTTTGTCCATGGGACGAAGCTTAGTGCGGCGGGTTCCAAGTCTCGCATGACTGTAATATTACTGCATCATCTACAAATTATATGAAAAAATTGGTAAACTTCGTTCGTAGTTCGCTTGAAGAATTGAAGAAACTCCGTTTCTACAAATTATAACCAACATATCTATGAAAAATCAAACATCTGAGAATTCGAAACGGCCAAGGAAGAAGTTAAGGAAAGACCAGTGTTGTATGCCAATGCGACAGAACTTCTTGACTTTGTCTTTGACGAATGGAACATTAAGCATATAAAAGAAACAGAAATAAAACTATTGGCAAATGGAGGCCAAGATTCCTTCAAAATTTCCATCTCAATTTTAACCGAAGAAGACGGAAAAGAAGAAAATGATTTATATGTAGATAAAAGTAAGAACGTCTTATATTACTCCACTGGTGCCAATGTTGTAAACGAACGTAAATTGACTTCTATCTATCTACAAATTGATTTTGTTATACATAGTTCCTCGGATTAAAGAAATATATGAAAATTTGAAATTCCTAGTTAAATTAAATAAACTGAATGAGATGCCTTTCGAATTTCTTGCAGACTTAAGACTTATTGTATTTGGTAATATATAGCAGACGACGGCGGCAACTTACCCTTTTGGAGTTGGAGAGTGTTGATAAAATGATTGATTATAATGATCCGAATAATGATGAAGAAAATCTTAACTTAAAAGTATGGCTCGTTTCTGCCACTACCCCTTAGCAGAAATGAATACTTTAAAACCGTCCCTCGTAAATTTCCCTAAGCATTTTCAAGCGTACCCCGGTACACTCAAAGGGTATAAAATGCCGAAAATCACAGAAGTCTGGATCAGTTGGCTGCGCTCGTGAACGAGTAAACAAGGTAAGCTCCATTTACGAATATCCTCTTCTCCTCTAGATCCTGTAATGGAAGCGTGCCGTCCTAGGTAGCTTCTACATGCTGGAAGATCCTGCGAATATCCTGGAAGGTCCCCGCAATTATCCTTGAAGGTCCTTGCGAATATCCTGGAAGGTCATTGCTATTATTCTTGAAGATCCTTGTAATTATCCTTGAAGGTCCTTACGAATATCCTGGAAGGCCCTTGCAATTATCCTTGAAGGTCCCTACGAATATCCTGGAAGGTTGTTACAGAGGAGGCGTGCCGTCCCCGGTCGTTGTCCTCCTGAAATCGAAGGTCCACAGAGGGAGCGTGCCGACCCCGGTCGCTGTCCTCACCTAGACGCTTCTCCACAGAGGAAACGTGCTGTCCCCGGTCGTTGTCCTCCTGAAACCGAAGTTTTACAGAGGAGCGTGCCGTCCCCGGTCACTGTCCTCACCTAGACGCTTCCCAACAGAGGAAACGTGCCGTCCCTGGTCGTTGTCGTCCTGAAGTCGAAGGTCACAGAGGAAGCGTGCCGTCCCCGGTCGCTATCCTCACCTAGACGTATCTCCACAGAGGAAACGTGCTGTCCGCGGTCGCTGTCCTCCTGAAATCGAAGGTCCGCGGAGGAAGCGTGTATCCCCGGTCGCTGTTCTCACCAAGATCAAGCTCAGCAGAGGAGACGTGACGTCCCCCGTCGTCGTCCTCTTATAATCGAAGCTCCACAGAGGAAGCGTGCCGTCCTCGGTCGCTGTCCTAACTGAGGTGCAACAACAGAGTAAGCGTGGCGTCCGCTGTCGCTGTCCTTGGAAAGTCCTCCGTGTGATCCGCATCGGAACCTCTCTCTCTCTCTTCTCTCTTTCCATTAGTCTGTCTTATATTTACACTTATATTTAGTTTTTTTTTAATAAATGAATAAAGTTTTATAACGTTTTAAATCACGACTTTTCTCTCGGACACTGGACCAAAGAAATTTCTGTGACGAACCCTACCCCCGCGAGCTTATCCCAGCAACCGGAGGAAACTTGTCGTTACAATGGGCAACAACAAAAAAAAAGATAAAGAACGTCATAGCACAGTTCTACATCCTGTTACTATTGATAAAAATAATGATGAAGATGATGACATAATCGAGATTCAGAAGTATGTTCCTCCTGAACTGCATCTCTTACAAGAAATGTGTTCCTCCTCAACTACATCTCTTACAAGACCAAGCTCAGCAGAGGAGACGTGACGTCCCCCGTCGTCGTCCTCTTATAATCGAAGCTCCACAGAGGAAGCGTGCCGTCCTCGGTCGCTGTCCTAACTGAGGTGCAACAACAGAGTAAGCGTGCCGTCCGCTGTCGCTGTCCTTGGAAAGTCCTCCGTGTGATCCGCATCGGAACGTCTCTCTCTCTCTCTCTTCTCTCTTTTCATTAGTCTGTCTTATATTTACACTTATATTTAGTTTTTTTTTTAATAAATGAATAAAGTTTTATAACGTTTTAAATCACGACTTTTCTCTCGGACACTGGATCAAAGAAATTTCTGTGACGAACCCTACCCCCGCGAGCTTATCCCAGCAACCGGAGGAAACTTGTCGTTACAATGGGCAACAACAAAAAAAAGATAAAGAACGTCATAGCACAGTTCTAGATCCTGTTACTATTGATAAAAATAATGATGAAGATGATGACATAATCGAGATTCAGAAATATGTTCCTCCTGAACTGCATCTCTTACAAGAAATGTGTTCCTCCTCAACTACATCTCTTACAAGGGTTTGTCAATCATCTCTTTTGGGATGGTATAGTTAAAGTCGATGGTATTGGAAAAGAAAAGGCTTTATTGTGGCCAAATAAACTAGGTATGTCTCATAAAAGTTATCAAGGAGATATATTTGAGATTTTCTCTTAAACTTCTTAAAGGAGCGCGTAAATTGCAGGATCCTGAAATTTATGAGGCTGTTGGGCCATTGCGATTACAATCTTATATTGCCTCATTCAAAGCAATGAAGATAATAATTCATACTTGCTTTTCTACAAAACAATCGGATTTTAGTGATCTCAGTGACGCGAACTCCGTGCAGCTTTGAAAAGTACCGAAACTTCACAAACCGGTAAACTTCATATTATTTTTTAACATTCGAAGCAAGCCATTACATTCTTGAAAAAAGCTGGTTTAGGATTATGGACCGGGCAGGCCCGGGAGTCGGTTCATAGAAAATTAAATAGATTCTGGGACAGGTTGAAAATAAATATGAAAGTCTCTATCTGTCTGATTTAAATATATTAACCCCTAAATTCATAAACGCGTTGTAAAATTATAGGAGGTTTATTGAACAAATTTTGTATGAAAATGAAGTTTTGGAAACCTGCTATAACTTTACAAAGCATTTATGAATTGACGGGTAAGTATATGATAAAACAAACAACACAAAAAATAAAAAAATGAATAAATAAAAAAACATAATACAAAAAAAAATTATAAAAATATAAAACCGAATAAAAAACTAAAACAAAAAAGTAGGTGGTATCCTTGGAAACGCTTAAAACCGGCTAAAAACTTACTTCAACTTTAATATATACACTAGGGTTATAACCCATTTTTAATAAAAATTTTAGCTATCACCACGTGATATGCAATACTGAATTAATAATAAATATCGCGTTTGCGGGTCATTTTGGCAAAAAAAAACTTTCCGCACCAAATGCGATTTCTAAAAATAATTTTTTGCTCGGGGATTTACATAACGAATTATTACAAGAATTATTGCAAACGGCAAAAAATGTATCAAAAAGTCCCTCCAAAAAGGTTTCGTAGTTTTTACCCTAAATATTTCATACGCATCATTTGAGTCTCATTTGGTTAAAACTTCGGAGAAATATTTTCATTAAACTAAAAAAATATAGACCGAAATTCAACCCTTTTGGTGCGGGAACTTTTTTGACAGCAGCGAAAAAGTAAGATTGCGTTTCTTAATATTTTTTATGGCTTTTTTGGCTAGGGCATGTAAATTTTGATATTGGCAAAAAAAAATCAAAAAGTCAAAGCCCTAATATACACATACACAGTTATATTTTTGAGTTTACACACACATACATTTTTGAATATTTGATGCATAAACATGTTCCCATGACCAAGAAACACGTTTTTCCTTTTTCGCAAACATTTATTATATCAGGAATATTTGAAATGTTGATATCTTTGGAATAGGAGCAGCTACGATTTTTTACCTGTAATCATCAACAAATAAAACCCTGCTTTCAGTTTTTGTCGACATTTTTATGCAACCTATTATCGCTCCCTGCCACAGTGGGAAAAAATCTCCGGTAAAAGTATATGGTCTCCATAAAACGTTTCAGATCGCACATTCCTTACGATAATTTGTATTCAGTTATATACTTAACAAAACAAATCTGTAATTGTTACTGAAAATTTTGCTGTTATTACCGGAAACTTAACTATTTCGAGCCTACTCATTTGTAGTGTAATGGAATTAGTAGAAAAAATTAGTAACCGCTACTAAATTTTAGTAAAATTGTTGTAAACTGTAATTTAAAAACTATTTGCTGAAATTAACAACAAATTTTACTAAATATAAGTGTCACTCGCAGAAAAGCCTCTATCGTATTTATAAAAAGCTTCATAAATTTAATGAAAAACTAACATCGTAGTGAAATTTGGCTATTTGGTAGTGCAAAGAATTCTAAGGTAGGGGTGTCTGAAATTATCGGCCATCTGGGGCAGTTAGAGGGTTAAAATTGCCGTCAAAAATGAAACAGTTTTTTTTCCATTTATTTGTCATTTGATCCAATGAAACTATATTCAAATGTTATATCCTCGGAACCTTTATTTTCCATTTTTCTTTTTTGCTATATGCCCAAGAACTGGATATATGCCCAAATAATGTCTCAATCTCGGATTTTGCTGTTTTCAGCATATCGGCTGCAAGACAACAAGGTTTAGCGCACACTAGCTAGCCAGTTGTAATGATGTTATTTTCGAGATCATATACATATATTCCTATTGGTCGTAAATGGATTTCGAGTAATTTTTTTCTTTAAAATAAAAATGAAATCTTTTGCTTTGTGGTCAAAAATCTAGGAATCAAATTTAACGTGATGTAAAAGTTGTATATCAATACCAGTCGGCTGATTCTACTGGCACATTCATTCAGAGACCCATTTGATTAAGATAATCGACTCTGCGGCAGCAACTTTAAAATTTGGACAATTTTTTTAATAAATTTGTAAGACTGTGCGCATTTTCTAGTAACGGGTGCTCCAACCAAAACGCACAATGTTAATTGTTTATAAATCACAAAGTTTTCAGAGAATTATCTTAATATTTTTTATTTTGATAGAATGATCTATGGTAATTATGTGTGAACCAAAATATCGGCCATATCCTCGCTACGACTTCGGTGGCATACCTCTATCCGATGGTCCATATTTTCAATGATTCTGAGACATAATTGAGGTTGAATGTCGTTAATGTGCCGAATTATCTCATCCTTTAGCTCATGAATTGTTCTTGGCTTATTGACGTACACTTTTTCTTTTGAATATCCCCAAAGAAAAAAGTCCAACGGTGGCAAATCACATGATCGTGGCGGCCAATTAACATCGCCACGACGTGAGATAACACGGCCATTGAATTTCTCGCACAAAAGAGCAAGTGGTACCATCCTGTTGGAAGCACATATCGTCCAGGTCCATATACTCAATTTCTGATCACAAGAAGTCCGTTATTATCTCGCGATAGCGAACACCATTCACGGTAACTGCTTGGCCGACCTCATTTTCGAAGAAGTACGGCCCGATGACGCCGCCACCTCATAAACCGCACCAAACAGTCCCGTCGGCTTTTCAACAATCACTCGTGGATTCTCATTTCCCAAATGCGGTAATTCTGCTTGTTAACGAATCCACTGAGGTAAAAGTGTGCCTCGTCACTGAAGATGATTTTCTTTGTAAAGTCACCATTCACTTCTGTCTATTCAACTAACCATTCGGCGTATTGACAACGCTTTAAATGGTTATTAGGCTTCAGCTTTTGAGCTAATTGAACCTTGTAAGCGTGTACTTATATTCAAATCTTTATTCAAAATTCGCATCAGTGATGTCCGTGAGATGTTCAATTGTTGAGCTCGACGACGAGTCGAGGTTGACCGTTCTGCTGCCACACTATCGCGAACAACAGCAATGTTTTCCGCAGGACGAACTGGTCGAGCATACAAATGTGTTTTCACATTTCCTACAGACCCGGTTTGCTGAAATTTGCGCACAATTCTCCCGATTGTATACACATTTGGTCGATTATGCTGACCAAAGAATCACGAAGTGCACGAAATGCATTTTGATTTCAACGCCCATTCTCGTAATAGGCTTTAACATTCTTAACGCGCTGCTCAATTGTGTACCTCTCCATGATTGAATTTGTCAAACACTGAAACAAAGAAATGTCAAATTAAGTTGGGCAAAAAAGTTGACGTTAAGGTGTGACTCACAATTAAAATCGTGCATTATGGTTGGTATAAATACTAGGGCTCGTAAGTTCATGCATTTAAAATCGTGTTTTATGTTCATAAAATATGTATTAAAAATCGAAAAAAGCATTTAAAAATTAGAAAATATGCATTTATTATTATTTTTGTAAGCTTGTCAATAATGTCAGTCAATTGAGTTTTAGTATTTCTTGTCTTCAAACGTGGCTCAAACATTGAAAATTACCATGGTCAGAAAGCTTGCAATAAAATTTTTCTCATATTTGTATAAAAAAAAATATATAACCCAGCCAGCAAACAAGCCCAAAAATTAATCAAAAAAAGCTCAAAAAATATGATTTAAAATTCAAATTTTTGTATGAAAGTGGTTCATCCAAAAGAGGCTTCTTTTTTGATTCAAAACTGACTCAAAAAAATGATTTAAAAAAATTCAAAAGGCTCAGAAATTAATAATTTTTCTAAATTGTTCACAAAATATCATGGATAGTAACCGAAACGATGCGGTTATCGGTAAGGGTAACGCTATTTTAGATTATTTCGGTAACGGTATATCATTTATTTCGGTATCGGTATTTTACGAGTAACGGTTTTTTAATTATTTCGGTAACGGTATTTTAAGGATAATGGGTTTTTGAATATTTCGGTAACGTTATTTTAAGGTTAACGGTATTTCACTTATTTCGGTAACGGTATTTTAAGGATAACGGTAGTCAGTTATTTCGGTGCATCCCGCAATTTTTTTTTACAAAAAACAAACGTGATCAAAAACAGAACCAATTTAAAACTTAATGTACGAAAAATACTAAATAACCACGTGCAATTACCAAAAGCAGAAAATTAAAAATAACGGTGACGGTATTTTAGGGGTAACGATATTTAATTTATTTCGGTAACGGTATTTTAAGAGGGACGATATTTTATTTATTTCGGTATCGGTATTTTAAGGATAGTGGTATTTCAGTTATTTCGGTAACGGTATTTAAGGGGTAACGGTAGTCAATTGAAAGGGTTTGAATCAATAACGGTATTTTAGCGGTATTGCCTGCCAACCCTGAAAATATTCAAGTTTGTTTACATTTTTAAGTCATTTCTGAACCACCTTTTGGATTTAATAATTTGGCTCAAATTTTTGTGTCTTTTATGGCTCATTTTAGGAGGCTCATATTTTCGTCCAAAATAGAGCAATTTTTGACAAAAAATTTGAAAATTTCAAAAAAATGTTTTTTGTTTGAGTAAGTTTTGACTCATAGAATAAGAACCCTCAAAAAAGTATAAGCAAATGGATGAGCAAAGTCCCCGTTAAGCAGTTGGAGCGCAACGTAATGTTAAATGTTATTAAAAAAATAATACGCCAACGTTCGAGTAAGTGAAGGACCACAATAAGAGCGCAGAGTTTTTTACATATATATTGACATTTTGAAAAATCATTGAGCGCTGCTGCCGTGTATTAGAATCTATTTTATTTTAATGGCGGTTTTTGATATTCTTTAATTTTAGAGTTGGGTCGTTCATGAACGAACTAGTCATTTGAACGGTTCAGTTCATTGAACGATATGACTTCGTTCACCATTATTCGTTCTTTTCGTTCAATCTTTCATTTCGTTCTTTTTTTTAGTATTAGAAAATTTGTATCCCTTTCTTATTAATTTTATTACAGAATTAAATGTTTTTCTTAATAATTTCAAATTTTTAATAAAATTGTAATTTTCTGACACTATTAGGCTATGCACAATAAAATTAATATAACCATGTAACATGTAGTGCGCCAATAAATTACCGAACGAACGACACCGTTTACGAATCACCCCTACGGGAAATTTTAACAAACTGTCACCGAACTGGCACCTTTATAGACTGGTCACTTTTATATGGCGTTGTCATAGGAAGGGGAAATTGATCCCTTGTGACATGTCACAAGACAAATCCTAGGACAGGTTACTGAACTGTCATAAAAAACAAAGTTCAAGGACCTGTCCTAGGAGTTGTCGTAGTTCGTAGGCATCACCCCACAATAAGAAAATGATGATTGGAACACACAAACCGAGAAATTGTATTATGTACAAAAATTCAACGGGGCGAGAATTTTGTACTCTTGTCATATACAAAAGATTTGATAAAATCCAGTCATAAGTCAACACTTTTTTAAAAT
Source organism: Leucophora obtusa (assembly GCA_949987735.1). Taxonomy (NCBI): domain Eukaryota; kingdom Metazoa; phylum Arthropoda; class Insecta; order Diptera; family Anthomyiidae; genus Leucophora; species Leucophora obtusa. Next base: position 136,809,696 of record OX465299.1, read on the forward strand.
TTTTTTACCAATTACTCATTATATTCCCAGGAAAATTTTTTACAATCCGTAGCCAACCACAGCAATTCTGCAACTGGTTCCACTGCAACCGATTCCATGAAACTGTTTCGGGAACCAGTTCCAGGGATCTCATATGGAAGGTATGGCGGAGGTATAATGAGTTCTAGAACTAGTTCCAGAACTAATTCTAGGGTAGCCGGTTCCACTTTGGAGCTATAGAAGTGGCTGCTTTTGGGACAATTTCAAACAAAAATAATCGGTGTTAGAATGGACAGTAGAAGGGGTTGTAAATGAAAAGTAGCTATTCTACAACCGATTCTTTGGAACAGAAAATGTTCCTTGATTGTAATACTTCTTTAACATATACTTTTATATATTTTACTTTTGAATTTTTCTTTTTTTGTGATAAATATTTTAACGGAGTCACATATTTGTGGTAAATATTTTAGCGGAGTCACATTTGTATATCTTCTTCTCGTCAAAAATGCAACTCTGAAAATATAGAGTAATACACCCTTAAAAATACATAGTTACTGATCACTATATTTTCAACTATTTCATAGGTGAAATAACCCCCACTATGACATAGTTGATATGAAGTAGTGCAAAGCAACTATGTTTAATTAAATTCTATAAATTAACTATGGAAAAAGTTTATGTCAATGATTTCCTAGTGGAAATTAAATTCAAACGTAGTGTCCAACGACTATATTTAATTTAAAAATGGTCAATAGAAACCACGGATCTTTATAGTTTAACTTATGCCGTTTTCTTTTCTGAAAAAATTGTAAAAGTCTCTTAGTTCATAGTAATAAAAAGTAAACATATACAAATCTTTTATCAAAATAAAGGTATTTTAGAGATCTATCTGAATGTGTATAAAACATGTCCAAACATGCCTTAATTTTTGGGCAATTTAACAAATTGTCGCATTTCTTGATATTTTAATGTTTTATTAAATAAGTTGAACATGCTTGGAAATATTTTAAACAACGATAAATAGGTTTTTTAAATACCTTTAATTCGACACCTAATTTTACTTTATTTACTTCTTGTTTCAATGCACAAAAACACATTTTGTAAAAGGAGGGCAAAAAAAAGGGAACATTTTTTTCAGAAAAGAAAACGACCTTAGTTTTTGTAATAAATAAAAGTTAATCAAATTAATTGTTTACAATATTTTTATTTAAATTAAAACATGATATCTTAAATTATTTGCATATACCATTATATAAGATAATGTTTAATAATCTGCAGATAGTAGGTGTGTTTCTTTACTTTTTGGGTAAAGTTCGGTAAAATGAGAGTAAGAACAAAATATTCTCACAAAATGACCCAAGTTTGTGACTAAAATGTGCTAATTTCATTTCGTGTAATTCAACTTTAATTTCATTTCGTAATAGCATTCTTATGGAATGAATTCTATTATGAATGAATTCTAACCTAATGAATTACAATTTTCTTGAATTCATTCAGTTAAAAGGTAAGTGATAAATGAAATTCATTCGATTCTTGTTAGATTTGGGAATGCAGCCAATAAATGAATTCTTTAGGAAAAGTTACACGGATGGTGTACACTATAATTAAATTCTGTTGAAATTTACCCAACTTATAGTAGGAAACTGAACTCCTACTATAAATTGGGTAAATTTACTCTATGTGCGTAATTGAAAAAAAATACGCACATTGTGTTTAAGTTGGTGCACAAATAATTTGTAATTTTACATTGAAAGTGCGTAAAAATTAAATGAAATTTTTAAATTAGTGTGTTAATTTACTAAATTTGTGTGTAAAAAAGCACGTTTCACGTGTAAATGTACGCATAAAATGAGTAAAAATCCACAAAAAATGCGCAAAAATCCACAGAAAGTGCGTAAAAATCCCATAAAATGCGTACATTTACAACAGTTGTGCTATTTTTTAAATAAAATAACAAATTCATTTTTAGTACGTACAGGGTGGCGCAAAAATAACCTTCCGATGTTTTTTGGCTGTAATTTAAAAAAAAAATGAAAAACTTTGATTCTTCTTGTGGATTATTTTTATTTGGTCTTTTAATTTTTTTTACATCAAGTCGAGAATATGATGTCATGTAAATGGCCGCCGCCACAGTTGATTGTCATTTGATGCCCTTTTTATGGAATTTTCTAATAAAAAAAGGTCCGATGACTCCTCCAGCGAAAACAGCCCACCATACAGTGACTTTGAGCGGGTGTAATGGCTCTTCGTGGGTTACACGCGGATTTTCAGTGCCCCAGAAGCGTAAATTTTGCTTATTTACGTACCCGCTAAGATGGAAATGGGCCTCATCACTCATGATTGGTGATGAATGAAAAAATTACCAACTTTGTGCGTAAAAATTTTATTTAACAAAACAATAGTAATTTTAGGCACAATGTGTTTATTTATAAACACATAATGTCTAAAAATACTTTGTGTGTGTATTATTGTATATGGAAGTGTGTAAGAAAAAAGTTTACGCATTTTTTGTTTAGATTTACCAAATTTTCGTAAAATTAAACAAAATTTTACCCATTTTATAGTAGTAAATTTACAAACATTTTTTAGAGTGTACATGAAAAGATTTTCTAAAATTGAATTAAATTTTTCATGAATTAAACTTAAATTAATTCTTTCGAAGCTCTGAGCTAAATTTAAATCATTTGAATTTTTAAAATTCTATGGGTTATTCGGTAATATCTTCCATGACATTTTTAGTTTTGGTTTGTTCAAAAAGCCAATAAATGCTTAGAAACTAAAAATTAAAGAATTTTTAAAAAATTGTTATTTTTAAATTCATTTTCTATTAAATTTTTGATTTTATTCAATTAATTCTTAAAAAAAAACAAGTTTCTTTTGCTTATTTCTTTATTTAATTAAAATTTTAAATTTATTTTCACAATTGTTTTCTGTTTATATTTACATCAGCTTTTTTACCAAAGTTTACCCGAAGAAAAAGTCTGGGTAAATTTTGGTAAAAAGAGAAACACTAATACACTCTCATTAGCACTCTCATTTACCCAATTTTCGAGTACGGGAACGCTGTTGGGTAAATTTCGGTAACTTTGGGTAAATTTCGGTAACATTGGGAACATACAGGAACGAACCCAGTATTTTCCTTTTGGACCTTATTTGTAAATTCTGAAAACAAATAGAATAAATTATTTTAAATTAAATTCTAACTAAATATATGGAAATTCGTATATTTTGTAATTATTTACCTTTAGTTTCGGACTTGATTTGAAATTTTATCTCCAATGAAAAATAAACTAATTAATTGCAATTCGAGCAAAATAGGTGGGAAATTGTATTGGAACATCTCTTATTTGAAATCTATATATTTTTTCAATTTTTAATTTTTTTTAATTTTGGTTGTTTTATTTATTTTGCAATTTGACAATTTGTATTTCAAAATTATGTGGTAATTACAAAATCGACTATGTATAACAGGGTTGCTAATGCCTACACCAATAGTTGTTATTGATTATTATAGTTGATTTTTAAAAATCTAAATTGACTATGGATTTTGTTGACTTTGCGACCACGTACTTTTTGTCCAGTACACAAAACAAAAAAACAAAAATACTCGACACTTAATATCCACTGCTCATAATTTTACCAGCACGACTTAGAACATATTTAGTAGCTCGTTAGTTCATCGTTTAATAATGTATATTAAGTTTGCAATAAACTATTGTAAGAGGCAAATGAGAGGCATAAAGTCTCTTTTTTATATATGATCCATGCTAAGTGATGTCGCTGACGCTGTTCGTCGTTATTTTGGGCGTTTTTTTCTCAGGGCGACAACCGCTAGCCTCTTCGCTGTTGTTCTGGGCCGACACTAATGAAGCTATTAAAAAATGATTTTTATGATTGTCATCATAACAAAAACAACTCATTCTTTAAATCTCTGTTACGTATAAGCCAAAAGTGTTTTAGCCAAGTTTATTATTTTTTTTTTGTTTATTTGTGTATGTACCTACTTTGAGGAATCTTTCTTCGTAGTACATATTAAGTAGAAGTAGCAACAACAACAATAAAATAGCATCAACAGTAGTAGTTTTTAATAAGCTGTAAAGTGTTTTCCGATTGTGAAATAATTGATTTTGAAGAAGCTTTAATCGGATTATAGCTGTTTTTCAATTGATTATTATGTTCTATTTTTTCGTTCCTTTTTTTGTTTTGTTTTTTATTTTGTTTTTTATTTTCCATAAAGTTGGCTTCTATACAGAATGTAGACGAAAACAAAAGAAAAAAACAAACGAAAAGCCAACTACACAAATGTAGGTAGATGTAGCTGAAAGTGGTCTAAACAAGGGGAGAGGGAAATACTTCAATATATTGGCATGAAATATATAAGTTCAAAGAACAGGAAAAGCTTAGGATTTATTATTGAATCTATGTCTGACTTTTATTCCTGCTTCTTTTCTCTTCACCCACTCCGTTATCAGACTTAAGCCTCTACTCCAGCAGCTGCTGGATGGTGAATACTTAAGAAAATAAAGTTAAAAGTGGATTGATATTTATAAATTGTTCAATAAATAATATGTATTTAGTTTTATTTAAATGCTATCAAAAGTTTGTTGCCAATAATGGTCAAAAAAAAAAACACAACTAAATCAATAAATATAAAATGTGTGTGTTTTCAGGATTTTAGTCTTGCAAAAGTAAAGACCACAATCGAAATGATTTAATATATGAAAAAATTTAAATTAAGGTGCCTATTCCTACTTGCGACTCCTTGTGACCGTCATAAAGTCGAGCACACACGGTCAATATAATTTATTTAAATTTTATTTATCTTTGCACACACACATTCAATCCTAGAAAAAATTGAAAAAATTAGCGGATTTTAAAATATACCACGTTTATAGTGATTATTTGTTTATTTTGCAATAATTTATATGTTTTGTTAATTTTATTTATTTAATTTTTTAGCAACAAAAAAACAAATTTAAAAAACCAACATTTCAATATTGGGCACACACTTTTCAATAATATGAAATTGAAAAACAAAAATCCGAAACATTTTGAATTTAATTGTTAAACTTTCAATACAGGGTACAGACCTTCAATTAATTTGTAAACAGTCAAAAATTTATCATTAATAGCCGTTTTTTCTAATCACTTGGATTAGTGTTTCTAAAGTATTCACAAAGTATTTCTAAAAGTGCTCAACAGATGGGGTTAGATTCTCCCTATTTTAAAAAGAATTTTATGTCCGACACTTCTTTCACCCTAATTTTTAATACCGACTTCGATGATGAAGGATTTTACTTTAACTTTTAATTTTTAATTATATTTTATATAAAACAGCGATAAACAGTCTCAGTTTTATCACTTCAATTTATATTATTACACAATTGAAAAATTCCTTTGCAATATTTAATTCACTAATTGGACTTAATTAAATTACTTACTGTAGAGTGAAAAATTGCCTTTTTTTATTTAAGCTATTTCTCCATATCTAAGATGGAAAATATGTATTTGGTGAGGTGTAGTTTTTTTTCTAATCATATTTCATAAAAAAAAATTTAATAAAAATCTTTTATTTGTTAGTTTTTCAATTTTTTTGTTTCTCTTTTAATTTTCATTCGTATTTTTTTCTGACATTAAATTAATAGGATATTTCATATATTTGTGCTTTTATTGTGGATTTATTAAATCCACCTTTTTTTGGATTTAATAAATCCACTTTTTGTATGAAAAATTCTAAATCCAGGTGATTAAAAAAAAACGATAAATATTGAACGTGTATGTCCTACTTAAGACTGAGAGTCTTAACTTTTCATACAAAACAACAATAAAATTCAATAATTGCAAATTTTATTTGCCAATGTTTTGATTGTGTCGTTACTAGCTCTTAATTTTTTTTTAATTTTTCAAAAAAAATTTTAATAAATATAATTTATTGTGACTTTGCAACAACAAATACATGAGGAATACAGTCACATCTAATGGCGTTTTCTTTTCTGAAAAAAATGTTGCCTTTTTTGCACTTTGCTTTTGAATTGCCTTTTTTGTGTTCTTTTCTAAATTAAGGGTAACATTCTTAGAGGGCTAGGTGTTCTTTTCTAAAAATGTTGCCTAAATAAAGGGCAAAAGTGCAACATTTTTCGCCTTCAAAAAAATTACGGGGTACAGTAGGCCGGGTCGATTTGTGGGGAGCCAAAAAAATCGCTCATGGCTCAGGGAAAATCGTATTCTAAGGAATAAGAAACTTTGCTGAAGGAACCATACCTCTAAAACGAATTCTACTACCCCCCAACTGTTGACTTTTGTCCCGTAGGGTCAAGTTTTGAAAAATCACACTTTGACCCATTTAGAGTGCCCCAATCGAGTCCAAATGTATGACCGACCCCCACTAACTCTGGAGGGCCGATCCACCCATGCCAGTGGCACACCCCTGGAACTCACCTGGAGGGTTCCCCATACAAACATTTTAAAAAATCACCATTTTTGGCACTTTATTTTATTATTTTTTATTTATTTTATTTATTTTTAATATTTTATTTATTTTTTCTCCTTAGAAATTTATTTATTCAGAACATATGTAAATGAAAAAATTAATTTAACTTAGTAATAGAAAAGAAAAAATAAAAAATTACTGTTTGAAGTCTTTTTTACTTTCAAGTCTGGGCAATTTCGCACGGCTCTCTAATGTCGTCGCCATAACAGCCTCTACATTTTCCGGTATAACTCGTTTGGAAACGCTAGCTAGCAATTGAACGTGTCGTTCTGTTTCTTGTATGTGTGATGGAATTTTTGGATCATTAAACGGTGGATCATCTTGATTTAAATATTCTTTCAAAGTATCGTATGGAATGCTTCGCGTGAATGGTGGTTCAAATACGTCATTTATGTCATTCATATTGATCATTTCCGTGTAACTTGTGCAATAAAAGTTTATATCTGGTTTTTTATAAGCTCTAAGTCCCGTTGGGTCGTCAACATCGGTTCGATAGCGTAGAATTATCTTGATAGCACAGTCGCGCTTTTCTTTGCTATCATCAAACAACATTGATAACAAGATATTTTCCGAATGCGCATAATATGAATTATCTGTAATTACTTTATTGACAATTTTGCGTAAACGAGGTTCTAGAAATCTTGACCAACTAATGAATTTGAAAAATAATCTACTACCGTACACGACAGAGCTGTAATACTTGATATTGAAGTACATTGGCACATAACATGTAATTATAAATTCAACCAGTATTCTTAAATTTGCATCTGGATTTTCCGTTGTCACATATAATCGTAATAGTCTAGCGGCCTTGGTGAGCCACCGAGAATGTACAATTTTCCCTGGTTTGATGTTTGCCAGATCCACTGAAACCACGCCGCTAGAAATTGCATGGGCCATGTCGTATAAGTACTTGGAATCGGTGGAAAATTCAATTTTTTCTGGAGCAGGGGGCATATTTTTCAACTCAATTTTCTGAAAGCCGTCCACCACCTGAAAATATATAAAAATAAAACAATTAAAAACGGTTGACAATTATAATAAATGAGTGATAGCAATAACTTACCGGAAGAGTTTCACAAGTTTCGATTTGACGGCTCAATTTTCCGGTTGCCGATCTTGGTCCAGTGCTGGTTGATTTATCCAAAGCTTCAAACAAATGCCGAAACGGAAGTTCGTTGAAGTGTAGAAGGCAAACGAACCAATGCAATGGTCTTTTTAACAGCAATTCGAATCGTCGTATAATTCCACCGTTTGGGCCAGTGTTTGTTGGCTCACCGTCAGTGCATATGCCAATTAATGCATCCAGTGATATATTTTTATCGTTGAAAAAATCATTTAATTTGGTTGTTTTGTATTCAGCGGTTTCATGTTCCAGTCTTACGTAACCAATCAATTCAGAATTCGGTTCTCTCAAAATAATAAGATGAGGTTCTTTTACCATTCTAGTATGATACTTCTCATCAATTGTATCTCTCGTTAAAGTATCATCTTTTCTGCCATCGAATGAAAATGCTAACAAATTGGTATCATCTAACCGTTTGCGAAGCACTTCTTGTCTGCATTTCTCTTTTTCTCGGCGAACTTTCGATTTATCCATGATGAGAGGTTTGCCATGGATATCTTTCATTTTAAAATCTTGGAAAAGAGCTGTTCCCATTGCTGATGCTACTCTATCAGGCACGCCAAATCTGTCACATACCAAGGCAAAGTTAAAACAATCGTATCTCTGTGTGTATTGTGAACTTGTGCTTATATCCAAATCTTCTTGAACCGGTGGCGGTGCGTATGTTGAATCATCGGGATCTTGGTATATTGGCATTGATGACATAGACGTTGTTCCTTGCTCTTCAATTTGCATCGCAAATCCATCCATTTTTAGACTTCTCTGATTATGTTGATCGTGCATAAACTCTTTGAGGCGTTCGGGAACCAAACCGCATGCACATGGAGCTGCCTTCAAATCGCATTTACATGTTCCAATGAAAAAAATTGTTTCCAGAGATTTTACATACTCTGTAAATTGTTGGGGTTTGTTTCTTCTCTTGATTTGCTCTTGATATTTGTCAAGCAATCTATTCAATTTATTACATACACTTTTTTTCAGCATTATTTCCATACCAAGTTTTTCCCAAATTCCAATCAACTTATCTTGTACTTGAATAGTGAATGCTTTATAGGACAACTTTTTTTGTTCGCTCAAGAAAAAATAATATCTCAAGATATCCAGATGGGTTGGTAAATTAAGATCAGTCAAATCAGTAGACATACCAAAAACAGTAACATCATGCCTGGGTATATGACTCATTGGGTTTTCGATAGTTGTTGATGTTGTTATTGCTTCATCTTGCGGTGAATCCTCTAGGTGGATTCATTGTAAACTTCTTGATTTGGAATGATTTTTTTTTAAATATTTTTTTATCTCAAATTAGCACTTCACACTTCGAGTTCTTCACAACGACTTAATGCATTCACAAAAACTGTTGCGTTATATATGGTCTAGGAGACGAGGTAATAAGAATGAAATGGTAATTTCAATTCTACCTGTAACCGATTTTGTTGTCAAAACTGCCCATAAAGTACTTACATGTAAATTAAACGTTAATCTGACTACAAATTCTGTTAAGCAAGTGCGCCTTTTATTACTTCTGGAAAATCCTTTATGATAATTTTGTGCTCAATTCTACCTGTAACCGATTTAGCTTAAGTAAGTTTACGACATGCAGCTGTGTCTTGTGGTGGCTTAAAAAACCCACACAACCTATTTTACGACCTGCAACAGAACGACACGTTCAATTGCTAGCTAGCGTTTCCAAACGAGTTATACCGGAAAATGTAGAGGCTGTTATGGTGACGACATTAGAGAGCCGTGCGAAATTGCCCAGACTTGAAAGCAAAAAAGACTTCAAACAGTAATTTTTTTTATTTTCTTTTCTATTACTAAGTTAAATTAATTTTTTCATTTACATATGTTGTGACTAAATAAATTTCTAAAGAGAAAAAATAAATAAAATAATAAAAATAAATAAAATAAATAAAAAATAATAAAATAAATTGCCAAAAATGGTGATTTTTTAAAATGTTTGTATGGGGAACCCCCCAGGGGAGTTCCAGGGGGTGTGCCACTGGCATGGGTGGATCGGCCCTCCAAAGTTAGTGGGGGTCGGTCATACATTTGGACTCGATTGGGGCACTCTAAATGGGTCAAAGTGGGATTTTTCAAAACTTGACCCTACGGGACAAAAGTCAACAGTTGGGGAGTAGAATTCGTTTTAGAGGTATGGTTCCTTCGGTAAAGTTTCTTATTTTGATCCCTAGAATACGATTTTCACTGAGCCTTGGGCGATTATTAAATCGACCCGCCCTAGGGTACAGTGTTGTCCTGTTTTTTTCTTTATGTCAGCGCCATGTGTATATACTGTAATGTTTTTTGCTAGCTAACTCGCAACTTGGTGGCCTAGGGGGTACTATCATGACTTCTGATGCAGTAGGTCGCAGGTTCAAACCCCGGTTGGAGCACAATATTTTTTTTCGTTTTTTTTTGTTTTTATAAAATTTTAATTAGATTTTTATTATTTTGCTGTTATTTAGTATTTAACAATTTTTTAGGCCAAAAATAAATAAAAAATTATACAATTTGTTTTAAATATAAAAAAAAATTTTTAATTGAAAAAGGAATATACATAAAAAATTTATTTTTTACTTTGGCTGGAATTTGAACCCGTCCAGCCCATGTCCAGGCAGGCATCACAGCTACTAGGCTACAATTAGTAATAGTTTGCGTAAACAATATTGCATACGAGTATACAATACACATACATATGTTTAGAAAAATGCAACAGTGATTTTATTGTGTTCTATTCTGATTGGAAAAATGCAACATTTTAATGGGGTGAGGGCAACATTTTTAAAATGTTGCCTTTTAACAAGGCAACATTTTTTTTCCAAAAAAGAAAACGCCATAAGAGTCACAGACTTTTCGTAGGAATAGGCACCTAAATCTATTAAAAAAAACTAAAGAATTTCTTTGATAATCTCCGCTAGTGATGAAATTGGGGTATGTTTTAGAGGAAATATTTCCAAGATTGTGGTGTCTGAGATTTTTTTTTTTATTTAGTTAAGTCTATGGATAAAAATCCTTACAGACTATAATATTAAAAAGAAAAACATGATTAACAAATACAAATTATAGCCTACGTATTTAAGTACAAAAATTATATTACGTTTAATGACATTTACATTTGAAAAAAAAATCTATCAATTCCTTCATTTCGTTGTAGTGTTTACATATTCTTCGAAAGGGATCAGCATTAGCGTAGTTTGATTGAAAGACTTGTAAATATAACGGGATATAAGAGCGAGTAGATCTTTGAGGAACAAGGAGTTGAACATTACTAAGCAGGAAATCAGAAGAAATGTCACCATTAAGCAAGTTTATCATAAATGAAACATTTAGCATTTTCCTTCGGCTTACTAAAGTATGCAATTTAATTCTATCAAGCCTAATGGTATACGATGGAAGATCAGCAGATGGGTTCCATGTTGAGTTTCCTAAACAGAACAAGAGGAATTGTTTCTGGACCGATTCAATACGATTGCTGATAACAGTACTTTCAGGGTCCCAGAGTATAGAACCATACTCCATAATTGGTCTTACCAGAGATGTATATAATTGCTTTGTAACCCCTGGGTCTATAAATTCTTTTGCCCATCGCTTTATAAAAGCAAGAACACCACGGGCTTTATTTACCATCATCGTGATATGTTGTTTTAAATTTAATTTTGGATCAAGTAAAATACCAAGATCCAAAAACTCATTAACTAATTCCAGCTGGTAGTCTCCCAGAATGTATAGACCAATAGAATTCCAATTTCTGGAAAATCGCATGTGTTTGCATTTCTTAAGGTTAAGATCCATAAGATTAATGTTACACCAATTATAAAAATTATCCAAGTCATGTTGCAAATAGATTTGATCTGAAGGTTCAGTATAGCTAAGAAATATTTTTACATCATCCGCATACAATAACATATTACATCGTTCCATTACACATGGCAAGTCATTTATAAGAAACGAAAATAAAATTGGACCAAGATGACTACCTTGTGGCACTCCAGAGTTTACAATAATGCTCCTTGAAGTGGCATTATTAAAACGTACACTCTGTATTCTACTAATAAGATATGATTCTATCCAGTTCAAACTGTTTTGAGTGAAACCCATTAAATAAAGCTTTTTAAGAAGGAGATTATGATTGACTATATCAAAGTCTTTGCTGAAGTCAGTACAAATTACATCAGTTACTTGGCCACTATTTTATCCGCGGTTAACAAGAGTAGTTAGTTGCAAAAGATTTGTCATCACTGAACAGCCTTTCCTAAAGCCGTGCTGGAAAGATGACAATAAAGAAGATGATTGATGGCAGAAAAAATCTGTTATACATTTCTCAAAGAGTTTAGGGATTGCACTTAACTTTGCGATGCCTCCATAATTCATAACGTTTGATTTGTTACCCGATTTAAATAATGGAATAATGTATGAACGCTTCCAAAATTGGGGAAAGTAGCCTCATTTTATTGATGTATTAAACATTATTGTTAAAGGAGTGGAAAAAGCTTGAGCACAATTAGTTAAAACACAACTAGGAATACCGTCAGGTCCGCTGTAGTGTGATGATTTAAGATTCTTCAAACAGGTTACTATCTGGGAAGTATTGATGAAAGGAAATGATATAGGCTGATGTTCTACAACTGGAAAAGGATATCTGTTGGATTCATTGTACTGAGCATCGGAATAAGTGGTAGCAAAAAAATCAGCAAACATATTACTTATGACCAAATCGTCGGAAGATTCATGACTTAAGTATTTAATAATATTTGGATATCCAGTAGATTTTCTTTTAGAATTAACGAATTTATAGAATGATTTTGGATCTCGTTTAAAATTAAATTTAAGATTATTTAAGTAATTACTGTACAGCTTCATGTTAAGTAAATTATATTCAGCGCGGGAAATGGAGTATCTACTATGATTTGAAGTTAACCCAGTTTTTTTTTGTAGCGTTTGTTTTTTATATTTTTGAGTCTCGACAATTGTTTTGAGCTCAACGGCGGACCATTCATTCATACATTCATCAAAATATTCTAGAATAGTTTTAGCGGCCAACTCGGGAATTTAGAGAATCAAATAACGCTTTTATTTTTTTTTTCAAGTTGTTTTTAATTTATTTTAAAGCAACTATATATACTAAATACTCCTCGGTTTGTTTTATGATGATTCCCAAATACATCGAGTCTAGGAATGAGATCTCACGAGTTTGTTGCGCTTCCAGCGGTATATATAACATGTTCAAGCATATCAAGCATGTCCTATTTTCAAAGATATTATATGTATAAAAAAAAAAAAAAATTGTGTCTCTTTTGTACGGAGATGTTTGTGATTGAAATGTCAAACTTATTTATATATTCGCGATTGTTTGCGTTTTATCAGAAATTCAGTTTGGTTAACAACAATATGTTCTAAAAATGGAATATGAATACCACAACTTTTATTTTGACAAGTAAATCATCGCTGAATGGATATAGTTTGAAATTCTGCAAATTTCATACAGTTTTCACGATGCTCTGGACCAAATTTTGATAAAATTTTTAAGTTACCCCAATTCAACAAAAAAAAATGTATGACATTTTTTGTGTGTTTATTATTAAATAAAATATTTTACTGAAATACTCGTGTCTGTCAAAAAATATGTGTGTTTGAAAAAGTGCGGACTGAATTTTTTTCTATTAAGTTGCATTTTTATCTAGCATCAACTAGATACATAATGCAAATTGCAGTAACTCAAAAATTTTAACAAAATTTGGTCCAGATTACCATGCAAAATGTATGAAATTTGCAAAATTCCAAACTATGTACATTAGAGCGACTCACCTTATATGGACAAAAAAAAGTAAAAAAGTGCTCCCTCAAAATAAACCTTGGTTTGATTTATGATGATTCCCAAAATATTTCGGGTCTAGAAATGAGATCTCACGAGCTGGACCATTTTTGAAAAAGGTCTCTTTTTAAATTTTTGTAAGAATTTTGCATTTTAGCTGAAGATAACATACTCAATATGGGTATAATATGAAAGGTTTTTTAAAGGCGCGTCCAGCGGTATATATAATATGTTCAAGCATATCTTGACATGTCCTATTTTCAAGGATATTCTATAAAAAAACAAATTTTTTACTCTTTCGTACGAAGATATTTGTGATTGAAATCAGTGTTGTCACGAACAAAAATTTTTTGTAACCAAAATATTTAAAAATTGGTAACTAATGAGAAAAAAATAACCAAAATTTAAATGTGCTAATTCATAAAAAAAATTTATTTGGTATTTGAAACTTGCTATAGTTAAAGTACATACGTATTTCGCTTAATAAAGGGTTATTAGAAATCTTGATTCATAATCGTATTTTAACTATAAATTAATTTTTCGATTTGATACTGGCAACACTATTGTTTATTTTCTCTCTTCTCCCAAATAAGTTGTAAGTGATTTACAAATTTAGTAAACGATTGACTCGGTATTCGGAAGTGAAAATGTATTTCTTTAAATTAGAGAACTAATGATGTTCTAAGATAAATTTAAAAGCCATTAAAAATATTTTTTTTTATTTATAAAGCAAATCAATGGAAATGTGGTAAAAAAGTAATTTTTTAGAACATATTATTCAAAGCATACAAAAGTAATCGAATTTCGAATAATGTTTTGACAGTCTGTACATCACTATTGTTTTGTTTTTCTTTTTAATTTTATTTTTACATTTTTTTTGAAATTTTTTCGAAAAAGGTCATTGGCTACGCAATTGTTGTAGTTTTTTTCAGTTTGATGGATGCACATATTCTAGGGATGGGAGGCTTTAATAAATCATTTCATGCCTGAAAATGAAGTAATTAACAATTAAATGGTGGCTTTCTCACTCCAAACTTTATAAAAGACTGTCAAAACATTATTCGAAATTCGATTACTTTTGTATGCTTCGAATAATATGTTCTAAAAAATTACTTTTTTACACACATTTGCATTGATTTTCTTTATAAATAAAAATAAAAAATATTTTTAATGGCTTTTAAATTTATCTTAGCACATCATTAGTTCTCTAATTTTAAAAAATACATTTTCACTTCCAATTTACGAGTCAATCGTTTACTAAATTTGTACATCACTTGCGACTTATTTGGGAGAAGAGAGTAAATAAACAATAGTGTTGCCAGTATCAAATCGAAAAATTAATTTATAGTTAAAATACGATTATGAATCAAGATTTCTAATAACTCTTTATTAAGCGAAATAAGTACTTTAACTATAGCAAGCTTCAAATACCAAATAATTTTTTTTATAGATTAGCACATTATTCTATAAGGTTAAAACATCTCTTTAGCAGACCACATATAGTGGGAATGATTTTGTTTTTTACACAATTCTTTTGATTGCTTTATATTATTATTAATAGTTTTAAAATCAAGATTATTTCCAAACTTTGTTTTTATTAAAATATGCTGAAAATTTTCTTTCGGCAGCAGCTGAACTGTATGGCAATGTCAGTGAATTTTGATCAAAATAAATTAGTTATTCAAAACATATTTCAACCATTCCATTTTTGTATTTGGATTCTTCATCTCAAAATTCCACTAATATATCCATGTCACTCTTTAATGTTCGAAAATCTTAATAATTTCCATTGAGTAAACATTTTTTCTTTATTACCGCTTGTTAAGTTTGGTAAAGATGACAATAAAGGCTCCAAAGTTATTTCTAAATTATTTAAAACTTGATTTGGTGTTATTATGACAAGATGTTTTAAATATTTTCTCGAAAGTTCATAGCATTTTGAGATTTTTTTTAAAAGTTCTATATAAAAAGTTTGTATATTTTTTTAATTTCATATATTTTTAAGTTGGACAAGTTACTTTCATTCAAACATAGCTCAGCTTTACGGCCAATAAAAATATTTACTTCATTTAATTAATTACATCAATTAATTTCATCAAATAAATTAACCGTTTTTGATGAAATTAAACATCCCAGGAAAATTTTCTGTTCTAAAGAATCGGTTGTAGAATAGCTACTTTTCATTCACAACCCCTTCTACTGTCGATTCTAACACCCATTCTTTTTGTTTGAAATTGTCACAAAAGCAACCCCTTCTATAGCTCCAAAGTGGAACCGGTTACTCGAGAATCAGTTCTGTAACTAGTTCTGGAACTGATTCTACGTCACCCACACCTTCCATATAGGATCCCAGGAACTGGTTCCGGAACCAGTTCCATGGAATCGGTTGCAGTGGAACCAGTTGTAGAATAGGTGTGGTTGGCTACCGATTGTAAAAAATTTTCCTTGGATTTAACGTAATTATTTTTGGTAAAATTGCTAATTTAAAATTTAATTTCAATTGACCATAAACATATTTCTCTCATATATTAAGAATATATGAGAGAAACAAAAAATAAACCTTAAAGCCCATATCGCCCACTAGTTAACCCACTTCACAAGCTTTTACCGTTTCCTTCGAGGTCGAACGATATAAAATATAAATGCAAAGCAGGCCATTATATAGTACCAGTCACCGGGTTCCAGAAATACCTAATATTTTATGTGGCTCTACACTACAATAATCTTTAAATTCTTCAAATTCAAGAATACGTTTCCAACTATTCGCAAAAAAGCTACAAATTTTCCTATAAAGAATTTCCATTTGTACGGGAAGCTTCTTACAAGCATAAGCAGAACATAAATCTAAAAATACAAAAAAAAAAGTATATACTTGATTGCCAAAAAAGTTACCAAAATGAAAAAAAGTTCATATCTCCACATTGGAAAAAAAATAACCAATTTTGGTTAAAAATAACCAAAACGGCAACACTGATTGAAATGTCCAACTTACATATCATAATCTATAGTCGATTTAAATGAAAAAGTGTTTAAATGTAAATCAAACCACTTAAAATATGAAACTACACATCAACGAATATAATAATAGAAGATAAGCGCAATTAAAAAACCATTAGAAGAAATCAAAGCATACTTAGATGATTTAGCGTAATGTTGTATTTTTTATGCTCGCAACTGTAACTCCTTCCACTGGCGCAAGTTGGCCAAAAACGATGATTTTAAGACCCTTTTCCTCCAGAACAAAAACGGCTGCATTTATTGGAAATCTGACTTTACCATTCGATTCTGCAACAAAATTTAATATGAAAAACATTTTTTTTTTTTGCATTTTAAAAATACACCAGATAGCCATTAGAGTGGTTCGAAAATCCACTTTTTCAAAAACTTATAAAAAATTACTGTTTTATTACACACAATGAAAATGTATTTCCGGCTGAATTTAGGGGAAGTGCGACACACTTGATCCGGAAAAAGTTGAAGCCGAATATCTTCTAAACTATTCAATATTTATTTTTGTTTTAATTTTTTTTGAAAGATTTCTGGTATCTTCTATTCTGAAAAAAATATTCAGTGTTTATAAATTTTTGAGTAATAATTACAAATATAAATCGCCATAAAAGGATCAAGTGTGTTATACCATGAATACACTTGATCCCTATATGTAACACACATGATCCCGGGGATCAAGTGTGTTTACTAAGACATTTGATCCCGCCCAGGTAGAAAAATACAAACGGCACAATGTTGGCCCGGTATTGGAGGCGGTAGTACATGTACTGGCAATGCGTCGGATTTTTAACTTTCACTGTACTGCCATGTTGTCGAAATGATAACACCAATAAACGCTTGGCCGTAGTTATTTCACAACGTTGGCGCAG
The DNA here is from genome assembly GCA_949987735.1 of Leucophora obtusa. Lineage (NCBI taxonomy): Eukaryota > Metazoa > Arthropoda > Insecta > Diptera > Anthomyiidae > Leucophora > Leucophora obtusa. The sequence continues at coordinate 136,826,981 of OX465299.1, forward strand.
GCTTGGGATTTTATTTTCTTGGTATTATTCCAGTACATTTAATAACAAATTTAGTAGTGTGCTAGAACTTTACTGTCCTCTTAGTGTACATCACAGATTTTTTTTATTTTTATTTTTTTTTTGGCAATGTCTTGAGACTTGATGGAATTTCTTCAAATGTGTTCTTTCGAAACTTCACAAGAAAAGAATGGCGATGTCTCTCTTACATAAATAATTGTGTAATAGATGTAAAAATACGTAAAATTTATAAAATTGTTAATTTTAATAAATTAAAAAAAGCTCGTTAATTTTCAGAAAACAGTACTGGCAAAGCACGTTTTAAGTAGTACCGGCATTTCGTAAAAACAGTGCTCTCCCAGTACAACTTTTGTTGTAACGTCGGCAATTTCTACCTGGGCGGGGATCAAATGTATACAAGAAAAAAGTATTTATTAAAATTAATACATCAGGTTTAAATAATTCAGTTAAAGCGTTTTATTAAAAAAAAAATAAAAAATACTAATTTTTACTTTGTACTTATTTGCGACCTTTAGCCCCTGTATTGGCTATGGACAGTATCGTATTTTTAAAATTTATTTGCTTAAAAACATCGTATGATATTGTTGCGATTCATGAACTGTTTGGTTACATACACATAGAGAAAAACTATGCCATTTTCCAACTGAAATTCGGCTACATCTACTAAAATAGGTCGGTGCAACTGAATATTGGTTATCACAACAAAATTCGGTTTATACAACTGAATTTTAGGTGCAATACCCAAAAATATTTAGGAATAGATTTAGATAAAATTGGGATATGTGATACAACTTACAAAAAAAAATTTGTTGTCCCAACCGAATTTGTTTCCAATCGAATCGTTCGGTTGCTGCAACCGGAAATTCTGTTATTTCAATAATATTTTGGTTGTCACAACCCCATTTCGGTTGCCACAGCCATATTTCAGTTGGAACAACAGAAATTGGATTATGGCAACTGAATTATCGGTTGCAGCAACCAAATGATTCGGTTGGAACTAAATTCGGTTGCGACAAACATATTTTTTTGTAGGTGCAGGGCCAAATTAAATAACTTTCGGTTCTAAACATATCGGCTCAAATTGATATTTAAGGGGGTAAAAGTGAGTTTCAAAGCTGTTCGAATCATTTTTGTTTGAAAACTTTTTAGTAATTTTAGTACACTATTTCACAGATCTTGAAAATACCTTTCATCTGGTATCCAATTTGTATGCATTTCCTTGTAAACATGAAAAAAAACCTAAAAACGAAAAACCGGGAAATTTTTATCCCACTTTTTAACTCTTAAATATCAGATTTGATCGCTAAAAAGGTTCACTTGCTTAGTTTTCCGTCTTCTCTAGCCACAGGCACAGACCTTCTTTGTAAGCGATTTTGTTAAGCGAAATTAGCTTAAAAATAATGCAGGCAACTAATACTGATTAAAAATTATTATAGTTTATTTGTCAAATAATATTCGTTTGTTTAATTAAAAGCAACAAATACACACTTGATCCCTGGGATCAAAAAAAACTTGGATTAACACCTTACACAATAATGTTTAAAATTACATAACCAAAATTTTTGTATTTTAAATAGGAACTTCATAAATTTTTGCTAAGTAAGAGCACAAAAAAACAGAAATGAGAAAATACAGTTGATGGTGCCCAGAAGTTAAAGAAACCTAAAAAAAAAATAAAAAAATATTAGTGTAAAGTGGAACAATTGGAACAATCGATAGAAGAAAATTTGTTTCTATGTTATGTACTTTCCGAGATAGTAGGGGGGGAACAAGTCTTTTAAAGGATCAAGTGTGTCGCACTTCCCCTACTCAAAATTTTGGATATACCGCGATCCGTTAAAAAGTCATTAGCTAATCAAATTTGGTTTTATTTTAATTCAATAAAAAAGTATTTGTGCTAATTAAAATTCAGCTTTCTATACTCGCTGCCGCATTATAAATTTATTTTTTAGTAAAGACAACATAATTTGTAAGTTTTGTAATGGTTATTACAAAAATTTTTTTTTATTAAACGTATTTGATTACTAAATAACTTTTTAACGGGTCGCGGTATATCAACAATTTTTATACCAATGTTCTCAGCAGGGAATAAATTTTCATTGTGTGTAATAAAAAAGCAACTTTTTGAAAAAAGTGTATTTTTGGACCACTCTAATGACTATCTGCTGTATTCAGAAAACGGAATAAAAAATTTTTTATATTAATTTTTGCTGTAGAAACGAATGGTAAAGTCAGATTTTCCACAAATGCAACCGTTTTTTCTCTGAAAAATTCGTGTGATTTGTTATGAGTAGAGTTTACTAAAAACCGAAAAATTTGAACACCGCGGTTTCGGTTTTCTAAAATAATAAAAACCGCGGTTTCGGTTACTTTTATTGGTTTAGAAAACCGAAACCGCGGTTTCGGTTATTTTTCGGTTTTCTTGTGATATTAATACAATTGTTTCAAAATAATTAAATATATATAAGAACTTAATATTTTAATACGTTGAAGATATTTATTGAAATTCGATTAAATCGTTTCTAGACTTTTGAGAGAGAAGAAAAAAAAAACACGGAAAACCAAATAAATTTTTTTTATTCTTTTGTCGGCAACTAAAGCTGTATTTTCAAGAGTTTAAATTTTTGGCAAATTGTTTAAAACAATACAAAGTTACAATTTTATAAATTTCGGGGACTAAGAAACAGTACTTTGGGAAAAATCTGAACTGAATATATGAAACTCAATATCAGCTAAACTACCTGACCGTATTTATGAGTGTATTCGACATTTTTTTTTTAATTTTTTCCATTACTCCTAAATAACTCACAAATTAATCTTCAATGACAAATAATGGCTCAGAAAATTCTAAATTTTCCAATAATGCTCATAATTCAGGGTCTTTTATGAGTCGTAAAAGTGCGCTCGGAAAGAGGCTTTATCGGTGAAGGGATTCTCCCTCATAAAGCTATAATTTCAGAAGGTCTAAGGGCTCTTTTATGAGTTTTTTCGGATTCTAATTGCACACTGGGATATAATTTAGGTAATTATTTTAATTGGTTAAAATCTTGTTAAAACCCGACTTATTTTTGTCGGTTTTCGGTTTTGAGTCTTGAAAAACCGCGATTTCGGTTTCGATTAAAACCGAACAACAAACTCTAGTTATGAGAGTGTGGTATAAAAAAAATGCTTTCATTTTGCGTGTGACCACTAATTTAAATTTTAGGTTATGCAGTTTGCTTTAATAGCAGCTCCCATGGAATAAAAATATAAAGAAAATGTATGAGGTTAAGTAGCATTTCTCAGCATCGGCTTTAAAAAATTTAATCACTTCCTGCTTGAAGTAAAACATTAGTTTATACAGCATGAGTTTATTGTTTAAAAACAAACATAATTTTCTATTCACTTAAATTTTTTGGGTCATAGATTCCTGTACCATTGTCCTGGATTTAATAAAGGTTTTCCTAATGTATGTTATACATATAAATGAACATAATATTTATTTATGCATAAACATGTTTCAGTTTAACATCATGTAACATTAAAATAAAAACCATATTTGAAAAAAAAAAACAAGAGAGTGATGTATTCGACCCTGTCGGTGTTACCAATATTGTGTTTTTTTGTGTTATGTGGAGGGAGGGAATTCCCCCTTGCAGGAAGCAAGATAAAAACAAAGCTTTTCCAGAATTAAAAACTGTTCTCAACCGATTTAAAATTCGTAATTTAACAAAAATTCCCCCTATTCTCAAATGTATCAGATCCTGAAAGCCGTTTCCACGAAAATATAATCAAATATGAAAAAGGACACAAAAAAGAAGAAGTACTGTAACCCTGTAAAGTTATATAGGAAATTATATAATTTAATATGGACTAATATGTTTATATATAGTCAAGTGTGACACTGTATCTTTGTGGATATAATTATGTATAGCTTTGAGTTTTTCAAAAATTTCTTATATGATGTCATATATAGATCAGTATAAATATATATGTCCCCATATATATTAATATGTACCATATCTAGTTACATATGCTATGACAATTTTAATACAGCGTCATATATAATTAAAAATGGCTTTATCGGAAAACATATAAAGTTTTATATAGCTCAATGTTAAATTTTTTTCTAAGTTGTTTTAGATATGTTTAAATATAGCTCAATGTTAAAAAAAAATCTATGCTTTTTTGAGATATATTTATGTATGATTTCAAAATATAAAAGGCGTACTCATTATAACTCCTAAATTCCTTGTAAACCTCGTATAAATATTGTACAAGCCATATTTTTTATGTGTGGAATTTGACATTAAACTCTTAAACATACCAGGTTTATACAGTTTACGGGTAGAATACAAGTTTATATGAAAAGGCTTAAAATGCTTCGTTACAATTAAGTACAACTTCTTCTAAATACTTAAATTTTTATTTAAATTTTGAATTCTTAACTTAAGGGTGTTATTTTTTATTACTTTTTAATAGCTTTTGTTTTGAACCTGAAATATAAAGCGTTATATAATTATGTCTTTTTACATTAAATTAGATATAATTATATCGGGTCAAAATCCGGATAAGATTCTATATGATTCAATATATTTAGATCTTATCCGATATAATTTTATCCACCATTTTTCGGATCATAGTATATCTCCAATTATATTAAATAAGATATCGTTACATATGACATCATATTATTTTTTTTACTCGGGAAGTGAAATCATTTTTTTTTTTTTTTTCTAAAATTACTGTTTAGAAAAATCTGGTTTTACCAAATCAGACAGTTCATATACAAAAGTACAAAATTTTCGTCCAGCTGAATTTTTGTACCTTATATGATATCTCGGTTTATGTGTTCCAATCATCATTTTCTTATTGCGGAGAACTGATGAGTTGGGGTGATGCCCACGAATGAATTGTATTGTTCATCATGAAAATGGTCAACCTTTTTGAAACAACAAAAAAAATCTAATATGACAATATCATATTAGAATTTGGACTTGATGTATAATATTCTAACTAAAAATATGAAAATATAGAGAGTCCTAAAAATTAATTTTTGTATTTTTTAATTCAAAAATTAAGATACCCAGTGTAGAAAATCATTACCAGATATGTGGTTATGTAACTACATACTTGGTAATGGTAACTAGTGACTTTTGTTATTACATTTCTTATTACCTTTATATGGCGATGTCGTGAAAAATAATGAGTTATGGTTACACACCAGCATACGAAAAATCAAAAAAATATATCGTTACCTATGTGCTTACCAGTACTTACAAAAATAATGAGTTTAAAAATAGATTTTCAGAAAAATATATTACATAAAAAAATATTTTTATTATATTTTTTTTTTTTGTAAATAAAATTTGCTGGTGCGGAAATCGAACCTGGGTCTACAAATTGCCAGTCAATAGCTCTACCATCTGAGCTATATCGACATGTAATATTTAATTGATAAAAACATAATTAACCTGCTGCACACAAGTAAGCTTACTCGCCAACATACAAACAATCAAAAAATATGTGGTTACATATATCCTTACCAGTGTTTAAAAAATATTGAGTCTAAAAATAGATTTCAAAAAAATTTAAAAAAAATCCAGAAAATAATTTTCTATTTGAAATAATGATAAAAATAAGTCATTATCAGTAACTCATTATTATATGTTTTAAAATAATGCAGAAAGTAAATGGGTGTCATTACTGGTAGTCAAAAAAATAATGATATGTCATTACCGTTTCTACACTGGGCAATTGTTGAAAATTTCAAATATTTTTCATTGGAAACTTCTTTACCGTCGACAATGCGTTTATCTGTTTTAGGCTTTAGGTTAAAAATTTAGATTTGGTTTTTTAATATTTTAGGACAGGTTTTTGGAATTTGGATATAAAATATTGTTCATTAAAGCCAACATAAAAACCCAGAATGTCGTTTTGCACTAGAAATATAAGTGTTGATTACTAAATTTTCGCAAAAATAAATTATACACAATTTTTACGATAAAATGATCATTATCAAAAATAAATTATCTTTTTATTCACATAAAACCGGAAAACACAAACTCCGCACAAATACGAGAACTCTCAATAATTAATTCTTTTGAATTCAGACAAGTTCTGACAAGCTCGTTAGAATTGGATGATATCACAATAAAATACTTCTGTGTTATTCAAAAACTTTAAAAATAGCCTAATTATAGATTCTTAAGCTAATTTGGCAAAAGGAATATCACACATCTATACACACACAGAACAGATTCGTTGTGACAACCGAATTCGTTGCCAACCGAATTTTGGTAGTTCCATGTACTATCACATTTTTCGGTTGCAGCTATCGATATCTGCAGTTATAGCTACCATGCTAGTACATTACAAATCAGTTGATACAACCGAATCACTTTAGTACTACCTAATCGAATTTAACGTTCAGTAGATCGAACCAACTATTTTTGGAAACCTCAATCGAATTAAATAAAACACTGTTTCCATTATTTTTTTATTAATTAGCAAGTAGACCATATAAAAAACAGTTAAATTTTACAGACAAATTACAAAAAAGAAAAATGGAATATAAATCTAAATTTATTAAAGAAAATAATCAAGATTCTTTGACATATTTTTTGTATTTAAACACATCTAAGATTTTGAATTTTTTCTAGGAAACTAAATTAGTAGAATTTTAGAAACTGAGGGGTTTTCTATAGAAAAAAGTTCACAGAATCTAAAGTTTTTTATAAAGGAAAAAGTCCTCAAAGTCTTGGGGATTTTCTATTGGTAAAAGTCCTCTTAATCTGATTTTTTAGAAAAGACCTTAAAACCTAAGTAGTATACCATAGGATTACTTCTTAAAAAATAAACAATTACGTCATATTATCCTTTTTTTTAATCCATTAGAATTTAACTCAAAAGTTGGCCCTGTAACTTCACAAAGAAGGGCATTTTGCACACTACCCTACGGGAAATGGATCAGTCACAGAGCTGGTCACGTGACTGGAACTTTGTGGGAGTTACCGGTCCTCGATTCGGTTCTTTTATATGAAAGTAACCGCCCTACGGGAAATGAAGGGTCGATTGATCCAAAGTGACAAATCTGTGACAGGTGCATAGGGGACAGGTTACAAAACTGATGTAAACCCAAATTTCGGTGTATCAAAAAGTGGTAATTGCAGCAAAATATTCAACATCGTGACTATTGAAATGGAGGCCAAACATTAACTAGTTCATTTTGGATATATCCTATAACTGGAGAAAAAGTATCATAACATCAAATTGGCAAAAGTAACTAGTACCTTTGCAGTTGAAGTAGTGATATAACACAGAACAGGTGCAGTATAATTAGATGTGTATGAAAAAATGGCGATCGGTACCGTAAAACCCTATCCCGTGACTGTTACAAAGTTTACATAATACTTAACTTTGTGGCCACAGAAATGATGACATAATAATAAACTACGAGTAGTTTAAAAATATTGTTCGGATACGAGTATGCATAATAGATTGTCAATGACTAACAAAACAAGCTGTTCAGTGACTGACTGAAAGGCTGTACAACCCTTTTGGATTTATTCTCAAACACTGGGGATGTTATATCCAAAAAGTCAGAATTTTTTATTGGATATTTTGATTTCCGGTTCTTTTCTCTAATCGTTGGTGAAAATGTTTTATAATACCGATATTACCATTATGAAATAGAGGAAAGTATTCCAAAAAAAATCACTAGGGAAGCTTAAATCACTAAGGGGTCGAAATGACCCATTGGACTAAAATAGGTACATCACATCTGTATTTTAATTAAAGAGAAGATTAAATTTATGTTAATAACTAAAAACTAGCTCAAAAAGCCTAAAATGACCCGAAAACCAGTTTAGTGTTGAATTCAGGAATGGTCTTTGTAAATTGCGCATATATTTTTTTATATGTAAACTTAACAGGGTTTTACTTAAAATATGTGCCCAGATTCTATAATACGATAGACGATTATCGCACACTTTTCGAAGTTTAATAACTATTATATTACATACAATTTTTAATTGACTTATTGGCATAGACAAGCAACTTGATGGAACCTCACAAGAACAAGTCTAAAGCGGTCAAACCGCACGATTTCGGTGACTAGTTTAAGTCGCTTCTGTGTGGGATAACCATGCCTTCAAATCGGTCGTGCAGAATGGCCAGGTCGCTTCAGCTATGTGGCACGTAGCGCCGCCTGTTAGAGCCACATGTCGTTCACATCCATATCATCCATTTTTGGCCAAAGAAATCATCATAATGTGATAATTACATGTGAAAAGGAAATAACGATAGAAATTTTCTTCCGATTACAAAACATTCATTGTGTAGGTTATGATTGACAAGACTTCAATTAGCCACACTCATCGATGTGTCGACCATGGTGTGTCTCGTTAAGAGATGATGCTATGGGTCGTAGCCTGTGTAGAGGGTTGGTCGTTTGATTCCCGGTCATGGAATACACAAAAAGTTTTTCATATAGAGGCAATTTAACGATAAAAAATATTTTGATCAATTCACACATAAACTTCTTTTTGTAAATGAATTTTAAAAAATTGTATTTCATATTCGAAACGTATATAAAATTGTTCAGAATTTATGCAGAAATCCTGAAAAGAAACTTGAAATTTTTAGGGACCTATAAACGTCATTCCATTTTGTCGAAATTTGGTCCGTATGTATATACGACTTGTTGCGTGCACACAAGGGTACATGGACAGTAGAGCGTACCACCTTACAGGCAAAAAAAAAGTGCGCCGTACACCCTCCAATATGAAGTATTTTTGCAAGAAGGTTTCAAAAAAAATTTTTATTTTTTTTGCCGAACGTAGGGGTCGCTATTTTACATTTTTTGTTATATCTTAGGCATTTACAGTCGGATCTTAAAGTATGATACATCGATGTTTTTCTCTCGAGGAGACCAGTATTTTGCTCTAAGGGCATATTGACCTCAAGTTTCCCGTTATAGTAGTTACCCACCAGATATCAGTTGCTACCACCCTAATGTTAGAAATTTAAAGCTCGCAAAAAATCATTAAACTTTTGCTAAGGAAGTTTTTCGCTAAACCCAGTAGAAATTTTTTTTATATATTGGTTGCCGAACGTAGGGGTCGCCTTTTTAAATTGTTTTTAATTGGATTTTTACTATGTAGCAAAACACTGGTCTCCTCGAGGCAAAAAAATCGATATATCACACTTTAAAATCCGATTTTAAATGCCAAAGCTATAACAAAAAATTAAAAAAGGCG